>CP050235.2:6215964-6567669 GCA_012066045.3 Morus alba
CTTTCTTTAGTTGATGATTGTAAGGTTCACTTGGGTTTTCTTACTCAAACAAAAATCTGATGTGGCTCATGTAATTCTCAAATTTTTCAACATGATTGAAACTCAGTTTGATAAGAAAATAAAGCAGTTCAGGTTTGATAATGCTAAAGAATTAGTGTTTGATGCTTTCTTTTCTGAGAAAGGTGTTTTGCATCAGTTTTCATGCATTGATACTCCTCAACAGAATTTTGTAGTAGAAAGAAAACATCAACACCTGCTCAATGTTGCTCGGGCCTTATATTTCTAATCATGTATTCCACTATCTCACTAGACTAAGTGTGTTCTCTCTACTACTTACCTAATCAATCGGACACCTTCTCCATTGCTCCAAAACAAGACCCCTTATGAAACTTTATACAAGTCTTTAATTGATTACACTTTCTTTCAAGTTTTTGGCTGCTTGGTTTTTGCTTCTACTCTACGGCTCATCGCACTAAGTTTCAACCTAGAGCTAGACCGTGTGTGTTCATTGGATACCCAATAGGGATTAAATGTTACAAACTACTTAATATTCAATCTAAACAGTGTTTGTCTCTAGAGATGTTGTCTTCCATGAAGATATTTTTCCCTTTCATCAATTGCCTTCCAAGGAATCTTTCGTTGATCCCTTCCCTGATTTGGTAATTCCAAAGCCAATCCTTAAGCATTCCCCTTCAACCCTACCTCCACCAGAACAACCTTCCTCCTCTCCAACTCCAATCATGCCTTCTCCCAAATGATCCGCACGAGTTGTTAAACCTCCATCTTATCTTCGTGATTATCGCTGCCACTTACTCACTCATCAATCTGATGCCTCTCATTCTCATTCGGAGTATCCTTTATCCAAATATATTACCTATAACTCTCTTTCCCCCTCTCATAAAACCTTTGCCTTGACCATATTATCTCACTTTGAGCCACATTTCTACCATCAAGCAGTTAAATATCCTCAGTTGAGGGAAGCTATGAAAGCTGAATTAGAAGCCATGGAAACCAATAAGACATGATCTGTGGTTTATCTACCTCCAGGGAAACACATCATTGGTTGTAAGTGGATTGATAAGATCAAGTACAAATCTGATGGATCCATTGAACGTCACAAGGCTAAATTAGTTGCAAAGGGGTATACACAATAAGAGGGTGTGGATTTTCTGGACACAATTGTTGGAAAATAAAGGCATCGAGTGCGCAATGGAATTTAAAAAATTTTAATCAATGTCAAAGCCAAACAAGAACATGTTCATGATGCTATATAACATAAATACTAAAGATCTAAATCATACCTTTTGAGATTTCAGGAAACTGCACGTCTAACAAATCTAAGCGTTCTAAACAGCAACCGGAAGAGCCTCAACCAACTAGTTTTCTTTGCTATTCTCATTTCCACGATCGGTGTGCGGGTGGGCACACTTCGTTTAATCTCCTCTTGGTATTCTTGATCTCCTTCCAATCACAAAAGAGCCAAAGAAAAATTGTTCTTGATAATTAAACAATTTTTCCTCTTGGAATCTCTTATCAATAGCCTCCAAAAGGTCTCTCTAGTGATCTAATGAGTAATGTGACTTAATAGGCTATTTATAGTGTTTAGGAAGTCATACTTCCGTAACAATTAGGTTTCACAAAGTTCTAATCGCATCCAAAGTCGATTTTGCCACCTCAACATGCATTTTATGTTACAACCGGTCGACCGGTGACAGAGACGTTATAGCACACCAGTCGACCTGTCTTCACTGACCAAAAATTGTTTTCTTAGTTTTTCAATACGGGAAACTTGCATAGAGCCTCAGTTTTGATTCAAGCAACCCAATAGAGAAATTGCATGATCAAAACAGTCATATAATAGTCTTCCCATATTAAACAACTCTTAAAACAATAATTCAACCAATTTATCTAGAATCAATTTATCAATTAATTCACCCGATAAATCACTCATAAATTAACTTTAAACCTGTTTTACGGAAATAACATAAGTTACCAATATGTAGGAAATACACCGTATCGTTATAGGAAATTATGTGAGCTAGCAAAGGGACCCGATGGACATATATAAATCAAGCTCCTATAATCACAATGCTACTTGTAAACCAACAAGTTCGTCTCATGATTATAAAACTCTAGCGATATTCCACTAAAAGCCTAGAGTTACACTCTCAATTTATATAGCATATTTACAAAGCTCTAATTAGCTCTAGTCTATGACTCAATATATTAGTATATCATCCCCATAGGATATCCATAATTGACTTGAGGTCAAGTTCCGTTTTACCTTCCCGATTACATTTATCTTATGTTCCATTATCATACCATTAGAAAAATACTATTTATACTATTACAAACAGTAAATCATTAGATAACACAGAGTAGTCTAATGGCCGAGCGCTTGTATTTTCCAATCCACTGATAATGCATAAGAGGATATCATTAACTTTTATAGGAGCTATGAATTCCACTATCTATGAATAACGAATCTACGCATACACGAGTCATACTCTCAATGCACTGGCAAGCGTACCTTTACATAATGTCAGGATGTCTCCCTTTAGTACATCAAAGGATACAAGTCAAGTATACGGGTTCATCATCCATCTCAGGATTAAAATGACAACATATAATTCGTCAAAAGTGAATTATTTTATTCAAACAGAATTATTAATTAAAACAATTCATCTTTGGTCCGATCCAATATAGATTTCACCATTAGAAACTATATCAATGTCTCTACCCATGGAATCCCACCTCCGACGACCAAGACAAGCCGTCTACATTAGGAAGTAGACAACATAACAATCTTAACATGAATAAAGCACCCAACTTTATTCCCTCGATTGTGGATCATAAGATTTAGACTATCATCTTTAGATTTTTGTCTTCCGCATGTTCTTCACATTACATGCATGATCTAAAAATTTAGAATGACAGTCTCAGACTTTCAGTTTGCTTATCATACATTCAACTATTATGAACATAAAGATGACAGTACATAGATATATGAAATAAACAAATCTTTATTAATAGTCAAAATGTCTCAAAGAAAATTGTTACATTTATTCCTAAGAGCATAAACGCTATCAACAATTTCCCCTATAGCCAAACTAGTGACAGTCAAGGTTTTACTGGCCTTAGCTACGAGTCAATCCTGGCATATGGTTCAATTAGATGTCAACAATACATTCCTTAATAGGGATTTATTTGAGGAGGTTTACATGGATCTTCCACTTGGATATCGCAGAAATGGGAAGTCTCTTGAGCAGAATAAGAAGCTTGTCTGCAAGCTATACAAGTCCATTTATGGACTTAAAACAAGCTTCACGCCAATGGTTTTCTAAGTTTTCTACAGCTATTCTACAATTTGGTTTTGTTTAATCAAACTTTGACTATTTCTTGTTTACGAAAGGGTCTGGGTCGTCTTTCGTGGCTTTATTAGTTTATGTGGATGACATAATACTCACCGGGCCATCCATGGAAGTCATCAACTCTCTCAAGGTTTTCCTTTATAGTCAGTTCAAGCTCAAAGACTTAAGAAGTTTAAAATATTTCCCAGGCCTCAAAATTGCTCGTTCAACTAAAGGCATAGTGCTTTCACATAGACACTACACTTTACAATTACTTAAAGACACTGGATTTCTAGCCTCAAGGCCTACATCTATTCCTATGGATCCTCATGTCAAGCTCTCGACTACAGATGGAGAACTTTTGTCTGATATTTCTTAATATCGTCGGCTTGTACGTCGCCTACTTTATCTCACACTATCCAGACCAGCATCACCTATGTTGTTCATCGCTTGAGCCAGTTTGTTTCCAAACCTCAGACTCCTCATTTACAAGCTGTTCATTATCTCATGCATTATCTAAAGGTTCATCCTGGACATGGGTTATTCTTTTCTTCTTCATCTTCTATGCAACTTAAAGCTTTCTCTGATGCTAATTAGGGTTCTTGCCCGGACTCTCGTAAGTCAACCACTAGCTTTTGCGTGTACTTGGGGGACTCTTTAGTCTCCTGGAAGACCAAGAAACAGCAAACCATTTCTCACCAATCGGCTGAGGCTGAGTACCGAGCTTTAGCTACCACTACAAGCGAATTAGTCTGGTTAAAACAATTACTCATAGATTTTTCCAGTGCTTCCTCATCCTCTGCACTTCTCTGCTGTGATAACCAGGCTGTAATTCGTATTGCTTCTAATCCTACGTTTCATGAACATACTATGCACATTGAGATTGATTATCATTTCATACGTGATCAAGTTACTGCAGGATTTGTCAAACTTATGCCTCTTCGGACACAACATCAGCTAGCAGATTTCTTTACTAAAGCTTTACCCGCTGCCTTTTTGTTCTCATTTTTGTCCGAGATGGATGTCAAGAACATTTACAGTCCATCATGAGGGGGAGTTTTAGGGATAGCTGAGCTGGCATAATTGTAACGGAGTTTGTTAGTTTCTTAGAACAATTCTATTAGTATGTTAGCTTTTTGTCATAATGTTACTTTTAGTTGCTTAAAGGAAGTTATCTCTATTTATTCGCTGAGGTGAATACAATTCATAATTCCACCATTTTCTCTTTTCTCTCTTCTCTCTCTAGATACGTTCATAGATTCAATAGTAATTCAACATAATTGGTTTTGACATGCTCACAATATGATTATAATCATCGGGTTTCATTCTAATCAGTTTACGAGTAATCATCAAGTTATGATTAGAATCTCTCATTTTATTTTTCATATTAAAAAAGGCTTTTGCATGAAGATCGCTTTTGTACAGCTTGTTGTAAGTCTCGAACTTCTAGTAGTACACATTCCAAATACACAAGATGCATATTTCTACGACAATTTTAAAATTTAATAAGACGACTAATAAAACTTGCTTGAAGAGCAATAAAAAAGGTAATTTTAAATTAAATTAAAATTTATTTATTTCACTTATTTAAATTTAAAATTTAAATTTTATTATAATAAAAAATTTTTAAAAAAAATTAATTTAATTTTTTTATTACAATAAAAATTTCTCAAAGTCTTAAAAGATAAGCGCGTAGGGCCAACATTACTTGCTTTCATTCGAAATCTGGGGCCTTCCGCAAATCCGAGCAAGAAGAGCCATCAAATCCGAAGTCCTAACGTTCTCTACTCTAGCTCATATAAATATTTTCTTTACAAATTAAACGGCACAATAAATTAAACAACACATTCGTAAAAAGGCAAAGAGACAGAGAAGGAGAGAGATGGATGGAAAGAGAAGTAGCTACTTTTGGCATTTATTATTTATTAATTTTTGGGAAGTCCAACTCTAAAATAGCAAGCAAATACAGAAGACTTTTCAGCCAATGAGAACTACCTTATCGTCCATTGGAAGCAAAACAAAGCAGTGCAAAACCCAAATCCAAAGAGAGTTACAAAAAAACAAAAAAAACAAAAAAAAAAAAAAAAGAGCCTCGCTCCTCCTGTCCTCTCCTCCATACCAAAACCAAAAACTCCTCATCAGAATCTCTTTATGTCCAACGACATCTCCCCCGCATCAAAACGAATAAAACTCAATCCCCACCACCAAAATGACAACGACAACGAAGATTCCGATCCCCTCCTCCCAGGCCTTCCCAACCACCTAGCCCAAGTCTGTCTCTCTCTCCTCCCCCCTTTCTCTCTCTTCTCCGTCTGCCGCTCCTGGCGCCGCCTCATCTACTCTCCATCCCTCCCTCCTTTCCTCTCTCTCTACGCCCTTTTCTCCACCTCCTCCCCACACCAATCCCTTCATTTCCGCTCCTTCGACCCGTTCTCCTCCACATGGCACGTCCTCCCTCCTCCGCAGTCCGATCCCCCTCTGCGCCTCCTCCTCCGCCACCCCTCCTTCGTCTCCCGCAACCTCCCCATCCAATCCCTCTCCGTCGCGGGCGACCTCCTCATCCTCGCCGCCACCGCCGCGGACTTCTCCCCGGCCATCCCCCGCCCCCTCGTGTTCCACACGCGCGGCTGGCGGTGGGACTTCGGCCCCCCGCTTGCAGCGCCGCGCCGGTGGTGCGCCGCCGGCTCGCTCCGCGGCTCGGCCTACGTGGCGAGCGGGATCGGGTCGCAGTTCTCCCACGAAGTCGCAAGGACGGTGGAGAGATGGGATCTAGAGAGAGAAAGTGCTTGGGAGAGAGTGGGTGATCTGAAGGACGGGAGGTTCAGCAGAGACGCCATTGACGCCGTCGGGTGGAGAGGGAAGCTCTGCATGGTGAACGTGCAGGGCGGCTCCATGAAGGATGGCATCGTTTACGACGCCGAGAAGGACGCGTGGGAGGAGATGCCGGCGGGGATGATCGGAGGGTGGAGGGGGCCGGCGGCGGCGATGGATGAGGAGGAGATGTTCATGGTGGACGAGGCGAAGGGAGTTTTGAGGAGGTACGATGAAGAGAGGGATGAGTGGGAAAAGGTTGTGGAGTCGGAGAGGTTGAGAGGAGCGGAGCAGATCGCCGCGGGCGGAGGGAAGGTCTGTGTCGTTTGTGGCGGAGGGAGAGGGATTGTGGTGGTGGATGTGGTGTCGCCGTCGCCGGGGAGGATTTGGGAGGTGGAGTCGCCGTCTGGGCTCGAGGCCGTGGCGGTTCACGTCTTGCCTAGAATGAGCATTCCGGTACAACCAAGGAAATGATTTTATTATTTTTTTACATATCCAGAGTTTTGTATTTTTTATAATTTTTTATTTAGAATTATGTGATAAGATAAAATTGCGCTCAAGGGTTTTAATAGAGTGTTATCGTATTAAAATCATCTGTGGATTTGTGGCATGAAATTTGATGGAATTTGACGATGTGACAATCAAAAACTATGGTTTTACTTAGCGTTAGGGTTTGTTTAACTCTCGGACCAAATTAATTCAACGGTTTTTAGAACAGTTTGTCAACTAGGGTTGTAAGAAATCACCCTGAACCCGACGAACCTGATCGAGCTGAGCCGATACTACTCGAAAATCACGGGTTTCTAATTTTTTATTTAATTTTCAGTTTTAATTATGCCTAACTCGCACTGTGCGGGTAGGGACGCTGGGTGGGGTTATATGAACCTGAGGTAACCCTACCCGGCTGAACATATTCAAAGTAGGTAAAACAATATCCAACATTTTAAATTCTTACTTTCATAAGTTTATAGACTTTATGTTTTTAAACTGTTAACTTATTTATGTTTTAGATTCACGGTTTGTGTAAAAAATACTTGTATGTCATAGTTGTTGAATTAAGAGATTCTTTATTTATATTAGAAGTGTTTGATTTCAAAGTGAGTGTTTTGATTGTTCACCTTGCATTTAGACCCTCTCTTTAAAGAAAGACATGTTCTGTTTGATAATGATTTCTTCTGTAATAAGCACGATTAATTGACTAAAAAGTGATCATGTGGTCTTTAAGATCGCTCTTACTTTATGCATATTGTGATAATTGGAAAGGTTCGGCCATGCTTACATTTGG
Organism: Morus alba; assembly: GCA_012066045.3. Taxonomy (NCBI): domain Eukaryota; kingdom Viridiplantae; phylum Streptophyta; class Magnoliopsida; order Rosales; family Moraceae; genus Morus; species Morus alba. The sequence continues at coordinate 6,223,411 of CP050235.2, forward strand.
GGAGAAAATGCAAAGTATTTTCGGCCAGAAAGATGGCTCAATAATGGAGTTTTTCAACTACAGTACCAGCTATACAAATTCAATATCACCACAGCCCATTAGAGTCCACCAAGCCTTTCACCCGAGTAACTCAAGTAATCTGAGGTCACCCGATAGGTTACGAGTTTATAGGGTTATGACGCAATTTGTTATTAGTCTTTATATTTATTATGCCGCAATTTTGTTGTGTAATTATTTACCACAATAGTATTTGCATATATCATTTATTGCTCATTTACTACAATAGTATTTTATCATTTATTTGCATATAAGAGCCTCTTAGATTAAAATTGATGAAGTCATAGATTAAAATTGATTTTCACCAACTTGAGTAATCCGAGTAACCCAACCCTACCCAAGGTCACCCGTGAGGTTGCGGGTTTGTAGACTTAAAAGAGTGTCGCGGCTTAACATTTTCTCAACCCACACTGGTCGAGTAGGCTCAATTTTTCGGCTCAATCCTACCCTACCCGGCTGATTTACACCCGTATTGTCAACTATCAAAAACGATTTGAAATTTCTCCAAGTTGTTAAAATAGTACGGTACTCATTTAGTTCGTTGATTTGAGTTTTTAATTCGAGTCGAAATGTAATTTTATATGAGAATTTTTTACTATAATAAAAAAAATTATATGTGACTATTTTTTATAATTTTTTACTATAATAAAATTTGAATTTTAAATTCAAATATGTAAAATGAACGAAACCTGAGAAACCTAATGATTTAGAACCTGACTAGACCATAAAGATTCGGTTTTTTTATATTATATATATATATATATATATATATATATATATATAGTTCATACTGAGTAATTCTTTTAGGTTAATAATCTTGGTGGTTCCTAAAACTTTTATGCAAGTGACAATCCAATCTATAAACTAATTTTATAGACAAACATCTTTAGTAAATTAAAATTTAAGTGGCAATTGTGGTGTAAATGAAAATGAACGGAAAGACATACATGAGTCTTACAAGATCTATGCTAACGATCTAAGCGTAAAGGGTAAAAGTAGAAATTTGAGCTTTTAAATAACAAAGGAAAAAAAATAAAAGTACTAAAGAATATACAATTGTCATTCAATTAATAAAAATAAAACAAAAAAATCATCCTGATATTTAATTATTTAAAATGTCATAAATAACAATTTTGTACAAAATTATGAAAAGTTAGATACTTTTTTCACAAAAAAAAAAAAAAAAAAAAAAAAAAAAAAAAAAAATCTCAAATTGCTGTCTTTGTTTGGGTCATTTGTGTTGACACACAATGGTAATGTCACCAAACTATGTTTGCATAGCAGGTGGGGGTCTCACATGCATCACTAAGGGTTCGGATTGGCATCGTTGTGTTATGTAGCATCATGAATAGTAGGAGCAAAGTTATTGGCTTGGTATAGTGTGCGTTACAAACTCACACGGCGAAGGAAGGTCCAGTGGGGTGGTAGAGTGAATCGGACCATGGGGTTTGGGGATCGCAAGATTGGGGAGAAAGCCAGAAAGGGTCGGTTGTGGTGATGCTAGGAAAAAAGGGAAAGGTCTTGACAACCTCTAAAAAAGGGAGGGCTCGTTGCTGGTGTAGGCATTGGCTGGGGGCGCATTGGTTCCCTTGATGGAGGGGGATGGTGGTGCGCAATGGCACAAGGCTTGCCAATTGGATGGTAAGGTATTGGGTGCACCGTTGTTTCTGTGGTGAGAAGTTTGCCCTAGTTCTTTCAAGTAGCTGAGGTGTTAAGTCAACCATTAGATCTAACTATTGACATTTATTTAGATTATTAGTATTTTTTTATTTAAATTTGTGATAGATTTTCTCAAGACTTCTTTTAATTTGAACCACTATTTGTCACTTAAATTTTGATTCGTGAAGATTCTGTCCATGAAATCAATTTGAAGACCGAAACGTCACTTGCTTAAAAGGGACCTCAAAAGCTATCATACGTTATACGCAAGGAATCAAAGAAAACATACGTGTCAAAAGATTAAATATATATATATATATATATTTCTCAAATTGCGTTTGGTAGAATTCGAAAACCGAAAGTGAAAATTTGTCTATATTGTAAGAAAAAAGATATGGTTGTGAATACACGATGACGTTGAGGACTTGAAGTTGAAGCCTGTGGCTGGTCATATCATGGATTCATGACGTAATAACGTCAAGTTAGGGTGATGTTACATGATATATATATATATATATAATGTGTATATATACACATAATAGTTTTGGTTTTGTGTTCCTGTCTCAGTTTCAACTGTATGAGCTGGCGATAGAATAGTACCAAAACCAAAAGACTGGTTAAAAACAAAAAGTTTTAATTAAATATACGAGTACCATTATCATGGTGTGACGAATGAAAAATACATATAAATGTGTGTATATATACACATAATAGTTTTGGTTTTGTGTTCCTGTCTCAGTTTCAACTGTATGAGCTGGCGATAGAATAGTACCAAAACCAAAAGACTGGTTAAAAACAAAAAGTTTTAATTAAATATACGAGTACCATTATCATGGTGTGACGAATGAAAAATACATATAAATGTAGCATCTACTTTTTGACAATAAATGCCAAGAAATTTAATGGGGAAATCTAATGCTTGAAAGTTTCAAAGCCGTGCTCTGCAGTCTGCATCTTCTGCATTATTTTACTTTTATACTTTTTTTCTTGGCAGAGTTTCTAATCTGATATTAATATTTATATATTTTTTTATAAAATATGTATATTTTTTTTTAAAATATGTAATGTATATTTTTTTTTGGTAAAATATATAATATGTACACATTTTAAAAAAAAAATGTATATATTTTAAAGAAAAAATATACATATTTTATAAAAAAAATATACAACTACCGTTTCAATCTGCATACCAGACTGGAGACTCATCTTTTTTCTTAGATCTTTGAAGGAAAATAATATAAAATATGTATGCAATACATCTCTGTGTGTGTGTGTGTGTGTGTGTGTGTGTGTGTGTGTGTGTGTGTGTGTGTGTGTCTTTCTTATCTTGAATCATCAACAAGGCGACACACGTTTTATCTTACGTTTTATCTTTTCGGGGGAATAAAAAAAGATGTGGGATGTTTATTGTTATTATTATGAAAAAAAAATATATTCACACCACAAATTTTTATCAAAACTACCACTAAAATAAATATATTCTATGTTAAATTGTAAAAATAATTATTTTTAATATTAACGTCACATATAATTCCTCAAATATCCTAATACACCCAACGCATTTTATTTTGTCCTCTCAAAAATTAAAAAGTTATTGCTATATAATAAAAAATTTGCTAAAACTTCTTTTGAAATTTTGAGTCAAGCCCCCGCTATATAACAAAAGTTGCAATTGTGACCTCAGTATTCATTCATCCCCTCGCATGAAGCTAGGGAAGTCAACATGGAATTATCATATGAAGAATTCAAAGAGAGTGAGTTTTAGGAGAAGATGCTTTTGAAGAGATTACTTCATCTTACTAGCAGTTATTCAGTTCTTCAAACTGCAATGGTTTAGAGAATTGATAAGATTCTGAAAAGCTAACCCCATTTATTTCACTCATTCAAGTTAAAAAATTAAATTAAAAAGTAAATTTAAATTTTTGTAAAAAAAATACTGCTGTAAAAATTTAAATTCTAATCCGAACTAACAAAATAAACAAAGCCTAAATTTATTGATCGAGTTTGGGGGGAATTGTTATGATGAATGTGATTCGCAAGACATTAAGTCTTTAGACAAAATTCTCAAAAATAAAGGGGAAAACTTGTATGGGTATAATGGATGTTATATCCTTTCACTTAAAAGGTAGATATGAATTCACAAAAATTAATTAAGAAATGGGTGTCTTAATAAATATAGGGGTGTGAATATTATTTCCTTTATTATTATTACAGTATATTGCACTATTTCATCTCAAATTTTTTGTTTTTGTTTTTTTGCATAAGTTATTTTAAACTTTCAATTTTAGCAAAATGCACTCTGAGCTTTAAAATTAATAGCAATTAAAGTTCAATAATTGAGGAATGTACATGGGATTCGCACATTTAAGATAAAGATCATCATTTCTCAAATCATGCATTTGTCACGTGTAAATCTCGTGTCTCGAATGGTCAATTTTATAACTTCATCAGTTATTAAACTTCACTTGTAACTGATTTTAAAATTCATAATGCATTTTGTCAAAATTAAAAATGTGAGGTCCATTATTAAAAAGGAATAATTTAGACCTTAGGGGTTTAACAACACAATTTACTCTTATCCTTCTTCTTATTGTTGTCATCGTTGTCATCGTTGTCATTATTATTATTACTATTATTGTTGTTGTTGTTGCTGCTGCTGATGCTGTTGTTGTTGTTACATTTTTCTTTTGGGAAAAGCTCCGGAAAACGATCCGCCAAATAATTAACGTGGTCATTTTTTTTTATGACCTTTTTATGCTGGAGCATATCTACTGATTGTGCATTTTTTGAAGTAAGATATGACCAAAATCAATCAAAATAAAAATAATTCTGTAAACTGAACAGATATAACACTTGAAATAAAGTCCTACCCCCACGTTGTTTCTATAAGAGTTTATATATCATATATATGTTTAAGTTTTTGGTTGTGCTTGAATTATCATAATTTCTTTAATTGTTTGCAGTAATTTTGGAATTGTCTGAATGAGGGAAAGAAAACGTATTTATTTTATGTGATTATTGTACAATGGCTATTTTTATATTCCATAAGTAGTACGATAGCTTGATCTGAACCGAATAATGAGATTTTGTACATATATTAGTTAGACTCCATGTGCTCACATATAAATTGTGTGTTAAATTTTAATTACTGTGTTATTATTAAAAGCAAATAAAATCAAAATTTAAAATCTCAAAAAGGAAAATAATGAAAAGAAATAAATTTTTAGCGAAAGAAGCAAAAAAAAAAGGTCTAAAATGAAGAAATAAATAAGTTTTAAAGTAAAAAGGACCAAAAAAAGATAAAGTCATAGGGCGAACATTAAAAAAATGGAATCAAAAAACGACCAGAATGAAGAAATAAATGGGTTTTATAATTTTTATTACAAAATAGACCAAAACGAAAAAAATAAAATAAAATTTCAAAACAAAAATAAAAAAAAGGTCAGAAAAGGAATAAAATAAATAAATAAATAAGTTTTACGACAAAAGAAATCAAAATAGAAAACAAAGTAAAATTTTAGGACAAAAGTAAATAAAAAGAATTAAGGAAAGGGCTAAAGAAGAAATAAATGAATTTTAAGATAAAATGAACGAAAGTAATAAAGGAAAAAATCAGAACAAAAATAAATAAAAAAAGGTAAAAAAGACATAATTAAAGAAATAAATAAATTTTAAGATAAAAAAAAATAAAAAATAAAAAAAGAAGGGGCAGGGAATTTCGACCGAAATGGTGTCGTTTTGGTCCAAATGGGTACGGGATTCAAATTTCTACCTATTGTATGGATGTAGACATCTTCTGATCATGAAATATTTTATTTTACAAAAATATATCTTAATAGCACGTTTACTTTTACTTTGTTACCAATGATGTTGGGTAAGTAATTTATTTCAGTGTGAATACGGTCTCGTTTGTTTTACATGTTTAAATAATAATTATTATTTATTAACAGAAAGTTTATGAAAAAATTATTAGTAGAAACTTTTTGAATTCAAAAATTATTTGTAAAAAGAAAACACTACACCAGAATCACAAAATTAGAATAATGAGTTTAAATATATTTGTCAAACAGGTTCTATTATATTTGAAAGTCTGAAGGTATATTTATTTCGTAACTTAAGTTAAGAACTTGAATTGTGTATATAAAAAAAATACTATAATAAAAATTTTAAATTTAAATTTTTATAAAAATAAATACTATGATAATAGAATTTAAGTTGTAATTTGAGTGGTAAAAGGAACAATAAAATAAATATCCAGTTAGATAAGTATGCACATATATCTACTTTTATAATCACGTAACTTCTATTCTAGTCCTCTCAATGTGAGCTTCGACAAGTACTCCACTTCATTGTGTTTCACTCTCCTTACTTTCATACGCATTTTCCAAAGCCGAGAAGACATCAATATCTACACAGCTCTATTTCTATTTCATGTGAGCGGTTCCCAAGTAAGATTCTACTTCCACACTTAAGCTATCTGATTCGTTGTCTTTCCTAATATATGAATTAATGGTTTAAAGGAAATGAGGCAGCACTATTTATGGGACTAATTTCATTTTAGTACCATATATTATATAAAAATATAATTTTAGTATTTTCTGTTTTTAATAATTTCATATTGGTATCTCGACTTTTTAAGATATCTTCTTTTAATATCTCATGACAGTTTTTAATGACACAAAAAGACAAAATTATCCTTATTATTAAATATATAAAAAAAAACTTTTTAAAAATTCTCAAACCTGCAACTAAACACCTAAACTTCATTCTGCCCCAAACATAAAGTAAAATTCTTGATTGCTTGTTTAAGATTTTTTAAAAAGCTTTTTTTATATATTTAATAATAAGAATAATTTTGTCTTTTTGTGTCAAAAAAACCGTCTTGAGTTACTAAAAGAAGATGTTTTAAAAGATCGAGGTACCAGCATAAAATTATTAAAAACAGAGCATATTAAACTCATATTTCGATAAAATACATAGTATTAAAATGAAATTTTCCCATTTTATAGGGCCGGTTACAAATATTCCTAGCTGATTGGTATTTTGACTCTTTCTTTATCTATGTATAAACGGAATATTTTATAAGGTTAATAAACTATGTTGAAGAGGTGTTGGTTGTGATATATGTATATATATGTGCAAGTTTCTCTTTTATAAAATAGCAGTGCATGAACTAATTATATTGAAAGACATGTATAATATCTATTGTCATTATTTAGATATGAGATATATACATATGTATTTGTTTATAGAGCCTAGCAATAACTTCTCCATGATTGAGACATTTAGATGTTTAAGTGCTCAGGTTAGTGTTATATTGTCAAGTTTTCAATATCTTTAGATTCTTCACATACAATATTATCTGTGAAATTGAGGTAAGTAGATTCGTTAACCGTATAATTAATCACATTGTCAAGTAAATTAATGATCAATCATAAATAAATAAACAACAGGTAACAACTATTTAACGTGACTAAAATACTTAAAACGAAAAAAATCAACTAGTGGTGGAGCAAGGAAGTTTTTGGAATGGGGGTGTGAACTAAACTAAATTTTTGAATTAAGATTATAACGCAATAATATTTTTTCTTTATTCATCTACTTGTATCTTTTAGCTTTTTTCTTCGAAATGAACTAAACTTATAGTAGAGTTTGATTCGAATTATTAAGTTTAAGAGTCAAAAAAATTGTGAATTTGACTAACAGTATAGTTGAGTGTTAATTAATTCATTTGAGATTTTAAATTTGAAATGTAAAATACTTAAAAACCAAAACTCAGGTATAATTATTTTTTTCAAAAAATATATATTTAAATGTTGTAATTTGAATTTTTTAGGAAGGAAAAATAAAGAACAAATATACAAAAGTTTGAGACTTTAGTATTGAAGTAAAAACTTAAAAAGAGTCATTGATCCCCAGGAACAGTGTAAGGATCTTTGCTCTCTGAACATCAGTTACAGATTTTCATTACGGTTAGTGAGAGCGTATGTCCTTACTCACACCATATTTAAATCCTTTTTGTTTATATTACTTTCAACTTTTTTTTTCTTTCTTTTTATTTTTTTTTCCCGTTAGGGCATAAATTTTCTTCTGTTTGTAATTGGCATGATGCTCTCCCTATTTGTATCAGCCTTCTTTTGCGACCTTCTTCGGCCCTTTGAGGTCTTAATTCAAATCTCAGCTTCACATTCACCCTCTCACTAGAAATCTCTAACTCAAATTTTTAATTCGAATCAAGTTGTGATTTTATGTAAAAAAAAAAAAAATTTACTGTAATAAAAAAATTAAATGTGATTATTTTTAAGTATTTTTTACTGTAATAAAACTTAAATTTTAAATTTAAATAGGTAAAATGAACGGGATTAAGTTATCTAATTTTGCTTTAGTCTTCCCTTTATGTTTTTCCTTTCTATAACGTGTAGTCGTTTCACACTTTTTGAAATTTCAAAACAAATATCTAAATGTCGTAATTTATAATTTTCAAGAAGGGAAAAAAAATAATATGTTATTTTTGAATGGAAAATGTAAAAAGTTTTAGTATTAAGGTAAAAACTTAAAAGGAATATATACCATTTTATACCATATATTTCAGAATCTATACTTGTGGTTTTTAATCTCAGTAAATATATATATATATATATATCTTTAAATTAGATTTAATACACAAATCTATACTTTTTCACGGTTAACCTTTAATTTTTACCTTAAAAAACCAAAAATACCCATGAATAAAAAAAGGTAAATGAAAAAAAAAAAAAAAAACTTAAGAAAAATTTAAACTTATAATTTTGACCACAAAAATACTCAAAATACCATTGAAATGGTTTTTTTTTTTTTTTTTAATATTGGAAAGTTTTAGTTTTCATTTTTCTTAAGGATAGTTTAATCATTTTAAAGGTCAAAATCAATTATTGACTGAGATAAAGTATATATTTGTATATTAAATCTAATTGAAGATATATATTGGATGAGATCAAGCATTGAAGGTATAGTTTTTAAATACAAGATATAAAAATATAAATATCCCTACTTAAAAAGAGCCATTGGGTTCAGGGGACAGTCCACAAGGCATATTTACTCCCTGAACGCGGATTTATGTTAGAATTAGTGGGAGTAAGGATGAAAAAATTGACATTTTTATCGAAATTTTTGAAAATTTCCGTATTTGGAAGTGCCGATATAGAAATGAGGGTATAGAATGTTTTTCACAAAATATTATAAAATTTCCACAGAAATTTTTATAAATATCGATATTCTTATGGAAATATCCATTTCTAAGAAAAAGTAGTATCAAAAGACCGAATATTGTGAAAATTTTACGAAAAATTCGTGAAAAATATCTGTTTTTCGTGATAATTTCTGTAATTTTATATATATTTTTGAGTTTACTTTTTGAAAATGTAAAAGTTAAGTTTTTTTTTTTTTTTTTTTTTTTTTATCTGAACTTAGCCTTCCTTTTTATTTGGTTTTTTTTTTTTTTTTTTTTTTTTTAATTTGTGAACGTGTACTTAGCAATTATGAGATTTTGATCACACTTTACTATGCATTTATCAAATAATTAATATTTTGATTCTAACTAATGTATTATTATTTATTTTAAGATTTCTTAAAGTCTCATTTGAAAATAAATAAAGTATTTTTAATATGAAAACCTGTTTTTTACGTCAATTTCCACTAACGTCGATATTTTTGTAAAATTTAAGTACTGATGTTTTCGTAAATATTAATATTTTCATCGTTGAGTGGGAGCATGCATCCTTATTCACACACCATTTAAATCCTTTTTGTTTATATTAATTGTACCCCCACTGGAAATCTAACTTTGCTAATATCTTCCCTTTATTCATCCCCCTTTAGCATTCCCAGATTTCGGTTTGCCGTTTTTGCAAGGGAATTATTACCTTTTTTCCTATGTTAAGAAGAAAGATCCTTTAGCAATTGACGCTAATAGAAGGGCCCTTATTGTATATTTCGTCTTTCTCTGAGGTGTCTTATGGAATAGTTGTGGAGCCAAGGCTTGTGTCCTCTTACTTAATCCTCATGAAACGGATGTGTTTCACTCAAAAAAAAAAAAAAAAAAAAAAAAAAAAAAAAAAAAAAAAAAAAGAACACGAGTAATTGCAAAATAAATTCAAAGACATGGCTAATCCAACTAGGAGATACGTTTCTTATTTGTTCTAGTCGTGATATTACAAACCTAGAGTTTTATTTTAAAAAAAGATGGAAAATTTAAACTACAAATCAAATTTTCTTTTTTGAAAAAAAATAAAAAATAAAACGCTATAGTAAAAAAGTTGAATTGTGAGCATTCTGGTGATGGACTCAATTGTTAAAAAAAAAAAAAAAAAAAAAAAAAAAAAAAAAAAAAAACTCTCTCAAGTTTTAGGTGGAGCTTTAATTGAGGATAACTGAAATTGAGGTGAATAAATAGAACCACCACCACTTGCTAAAATCAGTCAATATGTTAAAGAAACAATCACAATAGACCCCTATTTACGTACACATTTTCTTCTTTGAAAATGTTTATATAACACCAAACATGACTACTAAATTTGTATGTATTTCCATGATTAGACCAACTTACCCTCTCAAATTTTCTTGCATAGAACTATCCAACTTTTAATCTTCTCATCAAAAAGTCAAAATATTTTTATTTCTCTCTTTCTTTGGATGTTGGAGAAGCTTTCTCACTTAGAAATTTTTAAAAAGGTGACACTAAAATTGGGTCCCATTTGTTGTCCAGACATCTAATAAAACGCCACGGTAATAGTGATTTTTTTTTTTTTTTCGTGACATTAATCGTGATTGGAGCACCATATTACATTTTGTCCCTTGACAAGTTGGAACCGAATCAATTCCATTGTATTGTAATTTAGACAACTATAAACTCGATATATATAGCTGGAAAGTGTTATTTTTTTATAAGAAAGTTACCAGCCTTTTCCATACTAATATATATACTTTCACCGTTGTGCTTGTGCACATCTCTTTATTATATTGCAAAATTCAGTATACTTTAAAACTCTAGCTTATATCAGAAAAGTAAATCAGACTCCATCGCTAAATGATAGACAAGAACAAGAAAACATCAAACAGAGAGTACCTTTTTATTATTGAAGACAATAAAACAGAGTACATTTATTCCATTTCTTAAAAAAAAAAAAAAAAAAAAAAAAAAAAAAAAAAAAAAAAAACTGATGAGCTTCATTCCATACCATAAGAACTTAAACTAGTTGCATGGAGGAAAACGTACTACTTGAATCTAATTTTACCTTACCAAACTAAATGATAGAGGCAAATATCTCTTCAGTTCATCTAAACACATCTCTCTACATGAACCAAATCCTTTGGCATTCCTGGGGGAAGGTCCTGAAAGCAATGTCATCAATGCATTGGTAGTACCATCTCCTGAATCTCTGGAGAAACAATAGCGGGCCAATAATGCTTCCGAACCCGACGATGAATCCAATCTCGGCAGCAATCATGTTCCAGTCAATTCCCGAGGCAGCTTTTGCTACAAAGTTTGTTGGCTCGCTGGAACTGCTGCTGCAACTTACTTCCAATGGAGGTCCACATAGTCCTTCATTTCCTTCGAAATGATCAGCTGGAAATGTCTGAATCTGAGCACCTGTGGGGATCATCCCGACCAACTGATTAGAGCAGAGGTCTAGGAAGGACAGGAAATTGAGGGTTGCAAGCGACAATGGGATAGTTCCATTAAGGTAGTTGCTCGATAGGTCTAAAGACTCGAGTTGTCGCAAGTTACCAACAGATGAAGGGATTTTTCCTGTGAGAGCATTGTAGGATAAATTGAGGGAATAGAGTGCTTGCAGCAGTCCTAGTTCTTCTGGTATTGCTCCAACAAACTTGTTGCATGAAAGGTTAATGGAAGTGAAGACATATAAGATCTTTTGCAGCTTCAACTCTAGACCTTTAAGGGTAACTGTTATGGAATCTTTATAATATAGTGGAGTGAACTCTAGAAACTGAAATCGTATGTGATTGAGCTCTGAGTTGTCATCATCTCCTACTACTGCCATCCCCTCCCATTTTCTCATGCCTTCTCCAGGTAGTTCACCATAAAAATTGTTGTGAGCTAGGTCAATAATTTGAAGCTTCGTCCAAGTTCCAATGGTATTAAGGCATCCAATGGGACCATGAAATTTGTTGGAGCGTAAAACAACAACCCGCAAGGAAGATATCTTCTTCAGAATACATGGAAATTTGTCAGACAAGTTATTGTTCCCAAGGTTCAGAACCTCTAAATTAATGCAATTGGCTAGAGATTTTGGAATATGCCCTTCTATGAAATTTCCATTCAGGTCGAGTGTATTTAAACCACAATTTACAGGAAATGCGTCAGGAATTCGACCTGTCAAGTTGTTTCTCCTTAGATTCAGTACCCCAAGAGTTTCGCTCAGTACAGACATACAAATTGGGATTGCGCCTCTTAAATTGTTGTCGGAAAAATCAAGAACTTGAATGTAGCTTGCATTGCATAAGGATTCAGATATAACTCCAGCCAGGCTATTGTTTGAGAGGGAGATGAAATAGGCAGAGGGAAGATACTTACCAAAGTCAGCTGGAATATACTTACCATTGCTAGATAGATCTATGTAACCGGCATACGGTGGTAGAATCGGGATTTCTCCATGGAGATCATTAGCATGTAGGTCAAGGACATTCAGAGAATATGGAACTGAATAAGGTTCTTGCAGGCTGTTATGTGAAAGATTTAGATGTAAAAGAAAACCAATCCCAAGTTCCCATACCCAATTAGGTACTTCCCCTTGTATTTGGTTATCTGAAAGATCCAAAGAGGCAAGCTTTGCTTGGTTCTTTAGGTTAGGAAATATTCCCAATCTGCAAGAAGCAAGATTCAATGTGCTAATCTCGGCGGAAAAAGCATACCAAGTAGGATCACTACCCCTGGCAACAACGGACAAGTTGTTGTATGATAATTGTTGACACCAGAATCTGGCACACCGGCCGGCCCACCGACCAAGGTATTGTCCGCTCTGGACACTCTGATCCGTGGACCCACTCTCCCTCACGGTTTTGTCCTTTTTGTAAAAGGCGCCTCAGTTGATAGGAGGGGTTTACCTTTGGGTACTTATGCACCTCTAGACCCTCGTCTCCAACCGATGTGGGACTCTTGGCATACAACAATACCCCCCGAGACGGGGGACTGGGAAGGCAGGCCGTGGCCAAACGTTCCCACAGACGGCGCCAATTGTTGACACCAGAATCTGGCACACCGGCCGGCCCACCGGCCGAAGTATTGTCCGCTCTGGGCACTCTGGTCCGTGGACCCACTCTCCCTCACGGTTTTGTCCTTTTTGTAAAAGGACCTCAGTTGATAGGAGGGGTTTGCCTTTGGGTACTTATGCACCTCTAGGCACAATATTATTGCCGAACCACTATAAAATCGATGTTTCTTCTGTATTATCTTTTGGTTCATTTCATTATCCCATGTTTAACATAATCACGAGTGGTTAAGAGAGATTATTACGAGTTGTCGAAAAAACACCGTCAACAAAAATCAAGACTACTAAGAGCGTGAAACCCATGAAATTTTTCTAGTTGTATGGTACCGTTGAGCTTGTTGTAGGAGAGAGAGAGCATGCCAAGGTTTTGAAGGTCAAAGATGGACAATGGAATAGGCCCTTCTAGGTTGTTGCTATTCAAATCGAGGGCTTCCAGTAATGAGGAAGAGGCATTCGCAAATTCAGGAAGTTGACCTATAAATTGGTTGTAGGACAAATCAACCGTTTTCAATGATGGAAGTGCAAACAGGGATGAAGGGATGCTCCCATTGAGAAGATTATCCCTCAAGTCAACAGCAACAAGCTTCGCGAGGCCTTCCCAATGACCCGATGTAATTTCACCAGATAAACTATTATGAGATAGAACTATTCGAGTCAGCTTCTTCGACATTTTAAAAAATGGGACTGGACCGGTGAACTTGTTATGTGAAAAATCCACATTAACAAGTTGAAAAAGTTGCTCCATAGAACTTGGAAGCGTTTCGTTAAACTGGCAATTGGAAAGGTGTAATAGAGACAAGTTTGTAACGTTACCAATAGATAATGGTAATCTCCCTGAAAAATTAGTGGAACTGAGTTCCACTCTCTGAAGTGCGCTATTTCCGGGAAATTCAGGCAACGAACCATGGAGTAACTGATTATTTGATAAATCAATAATTTGTAGTCTTGGTACCTGGAAGATCTCTCTGGGAAAAGCTCAATACAACCCACAAGAACTGAGATGCAAGGAAGTCAAGTTTGAGAAGCCTGTGATGAATCCTGGGATTGAAGAAGACAAATTGTTATTATCCAGGTGAATCGCCGACAAAGACTGAAGCTTTCCAAGCGACTGATCAATAGGGCCAGAAAGAAAACAGCTGGACAAGCTCAACACTCGCAGATTAGGCAAGGAAGATGCCAAGGATTCACACCCTCACTCCCACGTGCTGATATGATTACCCCATCAAGATACAGTTCTTCAAGGCTGGAGAGTTTCTGAATTAGCATGCTTAAATTTGGGTTCTCAAGTTTCAGTGAAGAAATTTCCAAGAATGGCAGAGTGGAGATATCTAGACTAACCAACTTAAAACAGTTGTGATATTTGTTGTGGAATTTGGCCACCAAAACCAGCATCTGATAAACTCAGATATTTCAGGTTTGTGAGGTTAACAATCCTTGCTGGGATCTCTGAGCTGAAGTTGTTAAAGGACAAATCCAGGTTCCTGAGATATTTCAGATTGAAGAGACTAGAATCGTCAATCCTTCGAGATATCCATTCACTGCTCAGATTAAGTCCCGTCACGCGTCCCTTCTCGTCGCAGGTTATACCGTCCCAAAAACAGCAATCTGAGCTCTGATTCCATTGCATCAACTTCTTCGACTTAGGAGCATAGGACAAGACGCTTTCCTTCAGTTCGAGCAACAAAGATTGCTGGTCGCTCAGACATTGGTCAGATACTTCCGAACTGACTGACATTAATGACATGGTGAGTATCAATGAAGGCCATGAGTATAGTAGATTTCTCATCGGGAAACAGAAACACTGAACATATATATATTTGCATTATAAGATTTGTCTATTTATTGAGAGTGAATATATGTTCCCCCTTTTTTCTTTTCTAGAATATGGCTACCATCAACAGACCATGGCAAATTCGTTAAAGAAACTCTGTTTTTTTTTTTTTTTTTTTTTTTTTTTAATTCTACAATCTAGCTGTATAAGGATTCATGATTCTAATTTTAAATTAGTATTTATTTACAAAAAGTAAAAAGTGATTTTAATTTAACTCATTTTTAATCCGTATTTAATTTAAATGATTCTAATTTAAGATTTAAATCTTAATATGATATTTTAAACTATGAGTCACTCTTAATTTTAAAATCATTCACTTTTAATTTTAAGTTGTTCAAACTTATAATTTTAATTCTAATTTTAAAACTATGATTTAAATTTAAAATCAGAAATAATAATTTTAATTTTAAAATCAAAATTAAATATAACACAAATTTAAAATAATTTTAAATTATAATTTTAAATTTATAAATTAAACATCTATTAATGACCCTTAAAATGAAACAGACATGAAATAAGGTTTCGTCATTAAAGCATTCAAGTTGACCACATTTTCTCCGGTTTTTTCTTTGTTTATTTGGATCATTTAGAGTTTGTTTGGTTCATAAATTTAAATTATGTGATTTAAAGTATTTTTTATTTATATGTATTTTTTATAAAAAAAAATATTATAACAAATTATAAATCATGATTCAAATCAAAAAATGAATTAAAGTATTTTTTTAAAGACTTGGCAGAGTCAGCAGCACTAATAACCAATTTCCACGAAAGGCCCCATCTTTTAAAAAATTCGTCGAAGACCTGGACGCTTGGGCATGTCTTTTCGACTTTTTTTTTTTTTTCCCTCTCGCTTAGTTATTAAAACTTTTAAGAGTGCGTTGCTGATAACACTCATAGTAAGGAAAATAATAATAATAATAATAATAAATTAATTAATTACTTAATTTAATTATAATTTTTGAAATACCATAAAATAAAATGTGAATATTTTTATATTGAAAAATTACTTTTATATTACATATAACACTAATATTTTATATATCAATATAAATATAATTAATATAATATATAAAATGTAATATAATATAATATAATTATTATTATATAATATATTATACAATTATGATATAGAATATAATAATATTATTATAATAATTAATAATATTTTAGTTATAATACAATTAAAAATTATAACTATATTATAATTATACTATAATATAACATATATAATTATAATATAATATATAATTATTATATTTAATATAATACAATAAAACTATTATTATATAATATACTATATAATTATAATATAGAATATAATAATATTATTAAAATGATTAATGTAATTATAATATTTCATTTATAATATAATTAAAAGTTACAACTATATTGTATTATACTATAATACAATATATATAATTACAATATAATATATAATAATTATTATATTATACATAATTAATATATTATGCAGCCGTGTGTAATGCACTATACCAGATAATAATATTAAAATTATAAGATTATATTAATATTAAATTATATTATTATTAATATAATAAATAAAATTATATTAATACTATATAAAATAATAAAATAATAATATTAGAATTATTAGTATAATTATGATATTATTTGTTAAAATATTATAATTATATTATATTATATTATATATATTATGTTGTAATATTATTATATATTATAGTATATTATAAGATATAATTACATTATGATATATTATATATATAAATATATTTTATATATAAATATATTATAATTTAATTATTATATTATATTACATATTATAAGATAGAACTATTATATAGTAAATTTTAATTATATTATAATATTAAAGGGTAATTACGAAAAAAAAAAAAAAAATAAAAAAATTTGGAATGGTCATTCCTCTCATGTGAGGAAGAAACGATAATTCACCCAAAATAGGTTAATAACCATTCCTTTTAAATGACCATTTATTTCTTATAAATCTAACTAAAAATCAAACTAAAATTATATTTCATTTTATTCATTTCCTTTCCACCCAACCAAAAAGCATAATCCCCGTATCATTGATATCTATGGATGTGTTAATACAACTTTACTACGTCTACATCTAGTCTTTTTCCTATACGAGCATAAAGCACGTGATTAACAGGTGCAAGGATTTTGTTGTAATTTTTTAAAGGAATAAAATCATTTTAGTGCATTTTATTATAGTGAAACGTACTCTTATACTACGTTTGGTTCATGAATTTAAATCATGTGATTAGAATTATTTTTGATTCACGTGTATTTTTTGTGAGAGAAAATACTGTAACGAACCATGAATCATGATTCGAATTAGGGAGCAAATCTAAGTACCAAACGGATCCTAAAGTATCCTATGTTTTTTTTTTTTTTATAATATTAAGATTGCACCTTGACGTTTTAAAAACATTTTCTCACTATCCTGAAACTTATTTTTAAGACATCTAATGTCCAAACTACTATTCTTATCAATTAAATAAAAATCAACATTTTTGAATTTTTTTAAAAATATTTTAAAAAATAACAAAATAAAAAATTTCATGGTTTTTCCTAGATTAATTAGTTTTTGATTAATTAAATAAAAGGGTATTGAAGTCATTTTACATCTCAAAAATCACCTTCAGGGTGCCAAAAAGATGTTTTTAAAAGCGTCGAGATACCACTTTAATATTATCAAAAAGACAGAATACCAAGAACAAATTTTACTTTAACACGAGATACCAAAATAATTTTATCCATTTTTTAAAAATATTGTAATAGATGTGGATACATGAAATTTTTGTTTCTTGCATGTATATAGATTAGTTGGGGATACTAATAGCTTTATTAAGTACTCTTTTGGATAGAATTGAAAAAAAAAATAATAATCTTATTACAAAACAAAATAACTTAAGCAAAAACTTATGCTTGCAAAAAAGAAAGGGTCTTGCTCCGGTAGGGAGGCCTTATTGGTAGGTCAAATTCTTACCATTAAATTTAAATAAAATTATATTAAATTAAAAAAATATGTAGAATAAATACTTTTAATACAGATCTAACGATTAAAAACAATCTTTTTAATTTTTTATTTTGTTAGTGTCTAGCAGATAAATTTTCAAAACGTAAAAATTAATTAAAAATCGGTGCTATTGATAAGGGTGTTGTTAACTCGAGTATCCACTTAAGGCTTCATCATTAATGGGACGTTTGATTCATGGATTCAGAATTATGATTGATCATTTTAATTTTTGAAATTTAAATTTTTTATAAAAAAAATATAGTAAAAAATTAAAAATCATAATTTAAAATTAAAAATAAATCCTTAAAACAAACAACTCATAAACCATTCAAGTTGACCACATTTTCTCGGTTTTTCTTGTTTATTTGGATCATTTAGAAAAGTCGTCGAAGACTTGGATACTCGGACATGTGTTTTTTACTTTCTTTTTTTTTTTTTTTTTTTTTCTCGCTTATTTATTAAACTTCGAAGTGTAATCCCCGTATCATTGATATCTATGGCCCTGTTAATACAACTATGCTACGTCTACATCAAGTCTTTTTGTTATACTAGTTAACTCACGTACCACACATTTAAAGAATAACTTTATAAGTTTAATTCTCGTATCAAAATACGTAATCTTATTAGAAATAAGTCCTTTAATTAGAGCAAGAAAAAAAAATTTCAAAATCACATTGAAAACGAATTTAAATTTTATAGGAGTTTTCTACCAAGAAAAAAAAAACTTTAGTATTAGGACATTTAAAAGGAATTATTTTAATTAAAATAAAGTGAGGAAACAAAAGTATTTCAAATAAGGATATTGTAAAAAAAATATAACGGTCAAAGAATGTTAGGGAAAAAAGTCAATAAGCAAACGAAAAGAAGAAAAATAAAAAAAAAAAAGAGCAAAAGATAAAAAGTTAAGGAAAAAAAAAAGAATTTAAGTTATATAAGAGTTTTTGATTAAAAAAATAAGGATATACTCAAAATGATTACTTTAATTAAAAGATAGTACTTCAAAAAAAGAATATTGTAAAAAGTAAAAGAATTCTCAAAGAGGAAAAAAAATAAAAAGAAATAGGCAAAAAAAGAAAAAATAAAAAATTTAAAAAGAGAGGGAGAGAAAAAGAAGAAAGAGGAAGCCAACACGTGGCCTCCTAAGTCAACTTGACGGCTTTTACAGACGTTAGATGTTAGGTTGGATATATAGATGGTTGTGAAAAGAGTAAATTATAAAAGAGCCCTTGACAAAATATTAAAAAAAAAACCATAAAAACAAAAGAACATAAAAGAGAAAAACACACGTAAAAATAATTAAACTGTAAAAAAACATTCATAAAATAATAAATAAAAGGAAAATATAATAATAAAAGGAGAAAAATTACAAAAGAATAAAAAAAAAGGTGGGGGTGAATATAACTTTTGGTATAACAAGAATTACACGGAAAACAATTAAATATAGATACATTTGAAGAAAATTAGTTTAATGATTGACAACAAAATAAATAGAAACACGTGTAAAAGACATTATGTTCATTGGAGCAAAGTGAGTAAATTTTTAAAAAAAATTGAAAAACAAAAAAATAAAAAGAACAAATTTAAAAGAAAAAGAATTAAGATAAAAATGTAAAGAATGAAAAGAAAAAGAAAAAAGAAAGGAGGAGGAGAAGTCGTCACGTGACAATTTAAGAGTGTAGTACCATTTAAGAACTTTTGACTCTTTTATGAATTGTTAGACTAGCAGAAAGCACGTAAAGCACGTGATTAATAAGTGCATGGATTTTATTGTAATTTTTTAAAAATATTGTAATAGATGTGGATACATAAAATTTTTGTTTCTAGCATGTATATAGATTAGTTAGGGGTATTAATAGCTTTATTAAGTATTCTTTTGGATAGAGCTAAAAAAAATCTTATTACAAAATAAAATAACTTAAGCAAAAACTTATGCTTGTAAAAAAGAAAAGGTCCAATAGGGAGGCTTACCACTAGGGTCAAATTCGTACCATAAAATCTAGATAAAATCATATTAAATTGGAAAAATGTGCAGAACAAATATTTTTTACTACAGATTTGACGATTGAAAATAATCTTTTTGATTTTTTATTTTGTTAGTGTCTAGCAGAGAAATTTTTAAAAAGAAAAAATTAATTGAAATTGGTGCTATTGATAAGGGTGTTGTTAACTCATGAAGCATCCAGTTAAGAATATGAGAGTTATTTTACTCTCATCTACGGTTGTTCACGGCCTGGTTCGGTCTCAAACCATTAGGCTTTTAAATTGGGCCATTAATAACAGTTTCTTAAAATTCAGACCGAACCATACCATTTACAAATGGTCCGGTTAAATTACGTTTAGACCGTTATTATGTGTTTTTTTTCTTTTTCTTTGAAAACATTTCATATGTTACATAATGCATATCATCCTCTAAAATTAGCATTCTAAAAGTTAAAAATAACAATAATATGTGGTCCTAAATAAAAGTCTATAACTATTAACCAACATTGCTCAAAGGTTTTTTTTCACAAAAAAAAAAAAAAAAAAAAAAAAAAAGCTGAAAGATTTTCTTTTTATTTTTAAATATATATTCTTAACAGTCGTGTCCGATCTGAACCATTAGAAAAAATACAAACCGAACTGGATTGTTAAGAGAATGGTATGATCTAGTTTTAAACCATTTCTTAACGGTTCTTATATGGAACTAGACCGGCAGTTTAAACCGGACTGTGCACAGCTCTACTCCCATCTTCCTTTGCACATGACCTACCCACTCAGGTGAGGGTATCCGCTTGTGGGTCACTTGATGGGTTGTGCCTCCTCCCAAATTCAGATGTGCATTACAAACATCAATCGCTTTAGTTCAAAACTGTGTCGAAAATGCTTAAGTGACTTCCTAAAGTCACTGGTCATTGGTCAATGCTTCGTATAAGTATTGACTCATTCAAGACGGTTTTAGAGCTAGGGTTGTTCATGGGTTGAGTTGGTGTAGGGTATGACTTTTTCCTTCCCCGCCCCAAAGGGTGCGGGTTGCACATATTTGGCCCCAACGATGTTAGAAAAATTTTACAACCCAATGATGTTTGAGTTGGGTTGGGGCTGTGCGGGGTGGGTTGGATGGTTAGTTTCAACATTCAAAGAATCAAAGAATCAAAGACTCAATGTTCAATCCAACATTCAAAGTTCATCATCAAATAGAAATAATAATTCCAACATTCAAACAGATAAAAATTCAAAGTTCACTCCAACATCAAACATGAAGCAAAGTAGTCCATTCAACATCAAACATAAAGCAAACATAAATTAGTCTTAACATAAAGCAAACATAGATGCTTAATTCAAACATGAAGAAACTAGAGAGTAGAAATGAGTTGTCTGCCTAGGGTTAGATATTAAAGGAGGCAAGTTAAAGCGCGGGTTGGATTGGGTGTGCGGACCATTAGAGGCCCAACCCACACCCTACCCCAAAACTTCAGGTCAGACATTGAATGGCCTGAAAAAAAAAAATTAATACTAGAAATTGTATTTTTCAAGTTGGGTTGGGCCTGCAGGTTTTATGAACAGCCTTATTTAGAGCCCACTAATTCGAACTTTATTTCCACAAATGGGTCCTGCCATTTTATCACATCATACGACTACCTAGTAGGTAATTCGTTCTAGTATATAAAGAAGGAAATTCAAATAGAAAAGTGTAACTTACCCGTCCTTTTGGAGTTCTACTGTTTTGTTGTGATAGACTACCTTTTGATAATAATCTGTCAAATTATATATAATAATCTGTCAAATTACGACTGCTGCCGATAATTGGAGACCCGCTGTAGGTGACCGGAGACTTTACTGCTAGCATAATTTGTCAAATTATAGATAGTAATATGTCAAATTACTTACTCTAAATGGATAAAATTTAATAGGTTAATATTGAGACTTAAAAATCTTTAATAGTACCCCTTTAAGGGGTATTTTGTCAAAATTACTCAAAATAAATTTAAGGAAATGTGTAAGAATTGGACCAGGATCACAAAGTCCAGTACGCGGATGGATCCCCCACCACGACCTCAACCATGGCCTCACGGGAGTCCTCTAAGATTAGGTGTCCCAATTGGACTTTGTGAATTTTATTTTTTCTTAGCAACTCCATGTGTGGTCAGTGATGTGTCATATGTAATAAAAAAAGGAATATTTTTATTTGTATACCATCTATTTCGGATTTATTTAAAAATTATATTTTAAATTTATAATCTCATTAAATGTATACTTTCAAATTAGATTTAATACTCAAATTTATACTTTTTTACAGTCAACTCTCAATTTTAAGCATAAAATACCTAAAATACCCTTAAATAAAAATGGAAAAACAAAAAAAAACTTTAAATTTGCAGTTTTAACCTTAAAAAAATCCAGAATTCCATTGAAATAAGTTTTTTTTTTGTGTTTTTAATTTTTAATTTTTATAGTTTTGGAAAGTTTTAGTTTTATTTTCTCTCTTTTTCTTAAGGATAGTTTGGTCATTTTAAATGTCAAAATCAATTATTGACCGAGATAAATGATAGATTTGTATATTAAATTAAATTTGAAGGTATACATTTGATAAGATAAAAAACTGAAGATATATATTTTAAATAAACTTAAAACATAAAGTATAAAAATGTAAATATCCCATAAAAAATAGTTGAGTAAAGCCAGACATGATTATTTAACAGCGAAAATGCAGAAAGTGAACAGCAGTAACAACTCAAGAACCACTGAGACAACTGCTAAGAAAAATGCATTGTTAGAAAGTGCAAGACACCATGTCCTTGGCAGGAGTATACGGGGATCATAATTGCAATCGTGTAAGGGTTATTCTTGTATAAATTACGTGTAAGGGCTATTCTTGTATAAATTAATACCAGTTAGGGTATTTTCGACCCTTCATACTTTAGAATTATTTGATAGTTAAAGAACTAAATCCCACTACTTTCTTGTGTTTGAAATGACCTGCGAATGGCAAGTAATACACAAAACCTGACATATAATATTTAGCGGAGTTAAAAACAAAAGATTTAGACCTAATTCATTTTACTGATTCGAGTTTTTAATTTTAATTTTACCACAGTTAAAAACACTTATAAAAATTCACATTTTACTTTTTTACTACAATTAAAAATTTTCACATAAAATTATATCTAAACTCAAATTAAAAATTCAGATTGATGAATACGAACTGAACCATGCTTTAAAATTTAAAAGGCTTATACTTTCCTTATCTATGTTGTGGGCCTGCCATATCTTCGTTCTTAATTAGGGCAGTGCCGCTTATTAATTCTAATTATTATTATTGTCATTATTATTATTTTGCTAGAATAACTCCACTTATTTATGCGTACCATATTTCAGTGTTAGAAAAGTCAACTTCGTTCTTTAAAAAAAAATGCGTGAAAACGACAATTAACTCAATGCAAAGATTGGAACTCAAGACCAAGCTTTTTGTCAGAACATCGGCTCTTCCTGAAGTGATACCATTGAAAAGCAACCCCATTGAGGCTTCAGTAAACTGTTATCATGTGTTTTTGGTAAGAGGGAGAGAGAAGGAGAGGTAACGAGAGAGGACAAATTCACTATTTGGTTGGAGGTATGAGACCTAGGAGAGGAGATGGAGGGAGACTCAACCCTTAGACCCACCAATTTAGATCCATCCATGAGTGCAAAAATTCATCAAATCCATCAATTTTAATATAAAAGACTGTTGTACCTTCTAAAAGATATTTTTTACAAATAATAAATTTAATAATATAATAATTAAACAAATAACTATCTTGATTTTTTTCTGCTTCCTTAAAAAAAAAAAAAAAAAAAAAAAAGACTACTCTTTTTTCATCCTCCATGTTTCACATGCCTTCAACTCTTTTCATTATTCTCACTCTCCATCCCTTCTAAAGTCAACATAACTGGGAAAAAATTACATATATAAAATAGAAGCCAAACTGATACTCCAAAATTATACTATATTTTTTCTTTCTCATAACATAAACCAAATAAAGAAAATACAAATAATAAAAAGGGTGAGGACCACTATCTTTGAATAAATAGCGACGGTAAATGGGCGAATCAGATCAAAATCTACACCCCATAGTGAAATATGACAAAAGCAACGGTGCTCATCAAAAGCCCGATACTAAACAAATGAGCACTAGCAAAAGTAAATGATTGCAACACCCTACAAAATATGTAACCTCAAATATCAGAATCAATGCATTCTCAATGAGTCGCAGGCCATCTTCGTGCACAGTTAAACCACCCCTTCAAGATGCCGCTCAAAGCATGCGAGAAGATCAACTTGTGGCCTGCTGCAACTCCTTCCTACAAAAAAAATTTTAACTGTTATCATCCAATAATTGAGCCCATCTTGCGTCTCCAAATGATAGTTTCACGATCTTCTCAAGTTAAATCTACAATTCCATATTATTGGCGGCGGTAGAATTTGAACTTATTTGGCTATGCAGAGACTGGGGAAAGAAGCAAAGGGAAAACACTTAAAATACCAATGAAACATTTCAGCAAATAACACTGTTTAAAAGAATTGGAAAAACAAAATTCCAAAAGTAAACTGGTTAGAAAGTTCAACACTTAAAGCGGACGCTTAGAAAAGTCAGTCATCTGATAGAAGATCGTTAAAGGCAAAAATTAGAAGTTCAAGTTGATATGAGAAGCGCAAAGAAAGAGCATTTAGAAGTTCTTACCACTCCTGTCAAAATTGTTTAA
Organism: Morus alba; assembly: GCA_012066045.3. Taxonomy (NCBI): domain Eukaryota; kingdom Viridiplantae; phylum Streptophyta; class Magnoliopsida; order Rosales; family Moraceae; genus Morus; species Morus alba. The sequence goes on from CP050235.2 coordinate 6,247,967, forward strand.
TTTGCTGAAGGAAGATCGGTGACTTTTCCCACAGCAACCGTTTTTCCTGTAAAGATCATAGAATTAATTAAAACATACAATGTACTAACTATTAACTACATAGAAGACAGCAACTATAGCTGTTTGTCACCTTCAGTACGAAGTGTAAACCTCCCAAGTTGTGGAAAGTCTGCGAACATCTCAACGCATATCAAGTTGTTCACCTTCAAAACAAAACATGACCACCAAGAAGATATCAAAACTGACTGAAGATTAAACATGCACAAAAAGCAATTTAACAGCACCAATGTCTTGATTAAACAGGTACGGCATAAACCTGAATGCGGCACACAACAACAGCACCATTCTTCACAAAAAGCACTCTCTTTTTCATTAATTTCTTCGTCTTGGGATCAATTTGCTGTAGCAGCTCAACGATCTCACACTCTTCAACAACAGAATGGATGTGCAAGACGGCCTTATAGCCAGCTGTAAAGATTGCCTAGACAACCAAAATATGCAATCCTTAGAAATCTAAAAATTCATACAAATTACACCAGAGACAGAATTAAGTTCATTTTCATACATTGTCCAGCAACTCAAGGATCTGCAACTGGGCAACAAACTCGGTAACCGCCACTATTGGTCTTGCTGCGTGAAGAGAAAATTAACATCTTAAAAGCATAATACAAGCCTCGTTCATTTCACCAATTCGAGTTTTCAGTTTTAAGTTTCTACAGTAAAAAGCTCTAAGAAAATGTCACATCTAACTTTTTCTGCTACAATGAAAAGCTCTCAGAAAATGTCACATCTCAGCTTGAATTGAAAACTCGAAACCGCGAAGTGAACGATGCCACAATAAACAAAAAATATTAACTGACAAACTATACAAGTGATAGTGCATCAGAACAGGACAGTAATTACAACTGAACTTGGCACAGAACAGACGTAGGGAGTAAAGGAGATGGAGAAAAATAATGGCATATACGTAAGGCGACCTAACTGATATATCTTCTATATATATATATATATATATATATATATATATATAAAAAGAACTACTTTCAACCAGCAGATCAAAGAGCAATACAGAATGCAACTCAAAAATTAAAGGCTGCCAAACTATAATTAAAGCTTGTCCATACTAAAGAAGCCAAGCAAGTAGGACAAATAGATCACAAGGATTCATTTCATGTATAACCAAATTACAGACCATTCAAGAATATATTTTAATGATTACAAGTCATTAAATCTATAGTTAAATGTGCCGGAAAAGGAAAAAAAAAAGATCCTTACCAACACTTGATAAAACAAAACCAGACAATATATCTTCTTCCTCGATACCGGATAATCTGACCCTAACATTTTCACCAGGTCCTGCACGTCTAGCCTTATTTTCATCACAATATACAGCAATGACTTTCACATGGGCCTACAGATCAATGCGTAAAACTATCAATCTACATAAAAGATAATAAGAACGTAAGATAATAGAAGAATATCCATATTAAAAGGAGGCATGACAAATTACCTTATTTGGCATGACCAACAACGAATCACCTTCACGCACAGTACCAGATTCTATCTTTCCCATAACAACAGTTCCCATGTCCTTAAATTTGTCAATAATAGGCATCCTACAGATTAAAATTTGTAATATTAGCCATAAACAATAACTTTCTAGCAAAACCAAAAAGCTAAAAACAAAAACAATAACTTTCAGCTACAAAGCAACTTGTAAAGACTAAACATTTTGTATCGAAGAAAAGGATCAATGATATAGTGGTTTTTACAGCAAACAGGATTTCTAGAAGGACAAATTTTATAAATTCTCCCTGAACTTTGTCACTTGTATCAACATGCCCCCTGAACTTTAAAATGTGCATGTTGTGCCCCCTAAACTGTCATTTGTGCCTCCAACTTTTTCCCCTCCATCTAGATTCTATCAGTTTTTTGAACGGAAATGTTGCTATGACCATTAATATACAGGAAAAATTTTGTAAATTCCCCCTAAAATGTTTTGCCCCCCAGAACTTTATAATCAACACAAACCTTAAGAACTCCATTAACTTAACAACTTTAATGGTCAAATATCATAGATAATTAGCAATTTAATGGTCATATCAACATTTTCGTTCAAAAAACTAATAAAATCAAGATGGAGGGAGAAAAGTTAGAGATATATCATAGTTCGGGGGGCAAAACAGGTATATTTTAAAGTTCAGGGAACATATTGACATAAGTGACAAAGTTCAGGAGGTGTTTATAAGCATTTCCATTATAAAAAAAAATAAAAAAAATAAAAAAAATAAAAAAAAAACTTAACTAAGTTAATCTCAGGGGGCATGTTGACACAAGTGACAAAGTTCAGGGGGCAGAATATGCACATTTTAAAGTTCAGGGAGCATGTTGACACAAGTGACAAAGTCCATGAGGAATTTATAAAATTTTTCCTTTCTAGAATTTATATTCAATAGTTGTATTTGTATATCAGTTGTACGGAGGATATTTTGTGCCCTGATTTTGTTTCTTTTTTTTAAGTGTCGTATCCTTCTTGTTATGTTAGTTAATCTTAATTCTTTTATACCTTATTTGAATTTTGAAGAAATAAAAAAATGAAAACAATTCAGAAATCAGAATAGCAAAACATTAGACGGTCGCTTAATGAAGTGATTCAAGCCCTCATAATATGCACAAGAATATCAAGAGCACTACGTACATAACTACATATCTTTTAGACTTTTAAACCTTTTCCCTTTATTCCTTTCCTTCGGAATGGCGGGCCTCAAATGCTTTTTTCTTTTTAGAAAGTCCACCCTTATCCCATTCCTTCAGAATGGTGGGCCGTTAATACAAGTAGTGTCGTCCCTTTATTCCATTAAACTCAATAGCAGGAAATCTGGGTTAGGGGGAAGAAAGATGACACCTCTCAAAGGAGAGAGGGAGCAGAGAGAGAATAAAAAGATGAAAAGGATACAAGATTAAAATAACAAAATGAAATACCTTAATGGACCTTTAGGATCCCGAGGAGGAACTTCAATGGCATCAAGGGCTTCAAAGAGGCAGGGACCATCCCACCATGGACACACTCTTTTATCGATTCTAGTCTTCATATTCGCACCAAGCAAACCAGATATTGGTAGAAACTGGACATCTGTGAATTACACGAAAATTATTCCAACCAGCAAATACCTAAACCAAAAAAACAGAAGTAAATCTTTTTTCCTTTTGGAACTTCGGGAACCCCCTACATACCTTTTTTCACATTGTAGCCAGATGACCTCAGAAATGGTATCATCTTGGACTCAATTTCATTGTACCTGAAATATTGAATATAAGAAAACTGATATAAGGGAGGGAGGGAAATCATTGCCAAAAACTGATAAAGCCCGTTTGATATATAAGAGATGAGCAGATTGGTTTATGGGTTTCAAAGCACCTTTCTTTTGACCAGTTCACGGTAGGGTCATCCATTTTATTCACGACAACAAGTAGCTTAGAGACCCCCAAGGTTTTTGCAAGCTGGACGTGTTCACGGGTCTGCCCACCTCGCTCATATCCAGTTTCAAATTCTCCTTTCCGAGCAGAAATAACCTATTTCAGAGAGATTAGGATCAGCATTCTAAAGAGGGTACTACAATTACATAATGAAGGAATTAAGAATCAGAGCTTTGATTGATCAATATTCAACCCCAATACATAATTTGTTAAACCAGCATAAAGCTGAAAAATGAAACAAAAACTCACAAGTACTCCAATATCAGCTTGAGAAGCGCCACTGATCATATTTGGTACATAACTCTTGTGACCCTGTATACACAGTCCATATAAAAAGAATCAGCATATATATATATATTATATAAAGAAAAAGAAACAATCAAGTATTACCGTGCAAGTTTGCAAAATGATTATTGACAGTAAACATCTTCCAAAAAAAATATGAATTAAAAAATTTCCCATTGATTAATCCATTGAAAAAAAAAAAACAAAAAACAAAAAAAAAAAAAAAAAAAGGGGAAGTATCTGACACGAATTAGTCTCAAAACTCTACAACAAAAAGTCAGAAACAATACACCAGGTAAATAGCTCTTCAGCAGTTTAACCCTCAAATTGTTGAAGCAAGAACACAGTTTTATTTAGCATCTTCTCGCATGGCTTTTACTTGGAATGAAGCATCTGGCTATCAGGTGTTAAAGCTGCTTTTAAATGTGTTTGACTACTTTTAGAAGAGCTTTACTTAATTAAGCATCGTACTTATCTAATAAACTCTTGATTATTCTTTTAAAAGAGCTTCTAGTCAAAGCTAGAAGAATTTGCCCCTAAGGAAGCTTACTTGAACAAAAGCATGGAAACTTGCTTATAGCTTCTTTCATTTTTTTATTTTTCCCCTTCTCTTTTCCTCTGAGAACTCTCTGTTTCTTACTAAACAAATTCTTCAATTAAACAAGTTCCAGATGCTAATAAGACAACTATAGCATTTTGATTCTCTTTTATAGTGCCAAAGGTAGAAGCAAAAGCTATTAATTTGCAGGAGAATACGTGAGCCAAAACTAAAACATAGTCAATATTCAAGCACAACATATAACCTGTAAGATGTCATTTTGTTTGACAAAAATTAATTTAGCTACGATGTACAAAAATCAATATAATCAAGTTTCTACGGACTTAAGTGGAAGAATATAATTTACTTACCGGTGCATCCAAAATTGTAAACCTTGTTGCCTCTGTTTCAAAATGCGCTCTTCCAACTTCAACTGTTTTTCCCTGAAGTCAGGAGTACATAATCCAAAGATTTAGAAAATGAATGCTCAAAAGGTGCAGTTCTAAACATCCTTTAAAATAATTTAAATAAAAAAGATGATATAGTAGAAATTGTTAATAGTTATTACAATGTCATTTACATCATACCTTGACCCTTTCCTCTTCATTGGTGTCCATAATATATGCCATATACCTGTCACATACAGATTTTGATCAATGCAACTCTTCAAATAAAATTCTTATAATTCTTACCAAACACGAAGATAAAACTAGGTTAAAAGGCGAAATTCTAAAATAACTATTCCCTATCTTACTCTCAGATTTAATTTTCAACAGCCCACTGGAAAAGTACCAGGTTGCTTCATTTTTTTCAAAAAAAAAAACGTTGATTCAGAGCCGCAACTCATCCCTAAATGTGTTTCCGTAAAAAACAATTGTGCGTACTAACACAAGCTCAACTAGTTTGTCAACCTAGAGAAATAACTTTAGGAAATTGAAGTTTATGCCAGTGATGTTGAAAAATGAAATGACATCTCCATTCAGGGTACATGAAAGGAAAAGTTCACAATTTTCCAAACCAGGTCACATGTGAATCCCGTGTCCTGAACCGTCAATTTAATAATACCCATCAAGTATTGGACTTCAATTGCTACTGATATTTTAAACTTCATAGTGGACTTTTCCAAAATTGAAAGTTTGGGGAAAAAACAAAAAAATTAGGGCACAGTGCAATTTACTCTAAAATAAATTTGGAATCTACTAACCAGCTTTCCCTACTTTTGTCCTTTGCTTCCTTTTCATACTTTTGGATTGTACGATCATCAACCTGACCGCTAAGGAAAAGTATCTGGCCTCCAGTTGTGGACTTACCAGCATCTGTAAGCAAACATATTATTGGTTAAACCATCAAACAACACACTGAAAGACTGACTCAACAAGAGATCTATTAGTCAACATCACTATCCGCAAGAAGAAAAGGAGGAATGAAGTTACCTAATGAATTTGCCACTCACGAGAAAAAAATATAAACAAAAACTAACAAATAAAAAGTCTGGTGATGCTTGTTAAAGTTGATATGAGAACATAGACACTTAAATTATGACACAGCCACAACAATCTAATTAATTAAAACAACACCAGAAAATCAAACACTTCCTCATATATGAACCATACCACATAAGATTTTTTTCTTTTTATTTTTACTGCTTATAAGGTTATATACTTGCAAGTAAAGCACATATGACTTACCAACATGACCAATGAAGACAACGTTCAAATGTCTCTTCTCATTTTCAGGGTCATCTTCTTCTTCTGGAGGCGGACCCTCCTTCTCTTTCACTGGAACTGAAAAACAAAAAGCCAGTACCGAAAAAATGGCAATATGGATAATGCTATCTTTCTAAAAGCAGTAATATACTCAGCAAAATGGACATTCACACAAACAAAACTATAAAAGTGCTTTTGACATGCCTCTTTGCTCAACTTGGACTGGCTCACTGGAATTTGCTTGGACCTCTTCGTTTGTGTCTAAGCAAAAAGTAAAATAAAATAAGAATAAAAATGAAAATATTCACTCATTATCCACATCAACCTTGTATGACATAGCACAGACATCAATGGAGGTCGAAAGACTCAGATAAGGAAAAACATTGGAGAACTAACAGAATTAAGGCTCAAAATCCTCAACAGAATCGAATTTTTTAAATAAAAAAATCTCTTTTAGCAGTTTTACCAAGGAACCATCTGGGAAAAGGGACAATCAAGCATTACACATGGCCAAAGCATACACTAAATTATGCACTCCCAAACACAAAAACCACAAAAAAAAAAAAAGAACAAATATAAAATCAAAACAAATTTAACCAACCTGCTTCCATTCTATCAGTTGCCTCAACTTCTTCTGGCTTCGGTTCTTCAGGATTAACAACCCCATTGTCCTCTAATAAATACCAATCAAACAAGACCACAAAGACTCGCAAATTTAAACAAACACACCCAACGATAATTGCATAAAAAATTCAGCAAAAAAAAAAAAAAAAATAAATTTAAAATAATACCTGCTGAATCAAGTTGTAAGGATCGAATATCCGCCTCGATGTCTACATTAAAAGATTTTCAATTAGTTCACTTAATCACTCTCAAAATTCAGACAAAATATCATTCTGTTTTCCCTAATTTGATAATATCTTCATCGATATAGCTACCAACAATTGAAGCTAATCAATTTTCCACGAAAATTGAAAAAAAAAGATAGATAAATTGTAATCAATCGAAGTGAAAAATCACTTCCACAATGATATTGCTAATTAAATTTCCACAAAAAGGAAGGAGAAAAAAAAAAAGATAAATCGTAACTAATCGAAATCAAAATTGACTTCGGAAATGATATTGCCACCGATTATCGAAAAACAGCAGATCTACCACAAGAACGATGCAAAAAAAAATAATTATAATACAAGAAATTGGAAACATGCAAAATTCCGAATAACAGTGATAAGCCAAAAAAAAAAAAAAAAAAAAAAATTAATTACACAAAAGAAACGAGAATCGTAGTAACATACCCATGGTTTCGATGCTCATGAAATGTGTACGGACTGCTAGGGTTTTTTTTCAGTAGAGAGAGAGAGAGAGAGAGAGAGAAGATAATCGCAGTGCGAGGAAGGAGGCGTAAGAGAAGTGAATGGGGTTATTTTTGGGGGAGTTTCTGGAGTAGGTTAACTTTTTAACGTACTGGTACACAGAATTTATCGCCGTCCGATAGATCTAGATCTATCGTCTGTAAGGATGGCATGCACACAGTAATAAATAGTGTTTTCAAAATGATAAATGGATGCTATTAAAACCATTTCCAAAAATGCTTTTGGTTGTTTTTTAAAATAATTTTGTTTTGAGTAAGAGAAAAAAGTGAAAATATTTTTTTGAGAATCAGACCGCTTCTAAAATTATGGCTTTTATTTTTTGTTTTTTTTATGATAAATATGACAATTTCATTAAAAGACTATTAAAAGACTAGAATATATGATTGTATCAAAGTTATAAGAATAGGTGTCACTCATAAAACTAAACATTAAAAATGTATCCATAATTTAATAATGGGGAGGACATCTCCTAAAAGTGGCTTTATAACATTTGGCCACGGAAAAAATCGATTCAAAGTGAGCCAAATCATAGTCTTGTAATAGACCTCACACATACACATATACTTCAAACTAGCAACAGTAGAGTAGTCAACCGTTGGTTGAGGGAGAAAATAACGCAAACTAATGAAACTGTATTTGGTTTTTATTTTTGAAAATATGTTTTTTTTTTTTTTTTTCTAATGAATATGTGTTTTGAGTACATGAAATCAATCGTCTTTAATTAATATACCAAGTAATTAATAACTAATAATTATTAAACTAATTAAAATCAATATATTGGTAACATAATAAAAACTATAGTGTTATAAATCAGTATATTAGTAATAAATTTATATATACTATAAATTACTATATTAAATAATTAAAAACTATAATTAATAATTAGAATATAAGTAATCACTCTGTTATTAAAATGCACATGCGTTAGTTTATTAGCATACTATTTACTAATTTATAGTACATTAACTAATTTTTAATTAAATAATTAGTTATTTAATTACTAATTATATATTGAATAACATTATTAAATAATTCATTACTAATATATTACATGATAAAATTTACGTAATTAATCTTTATTTAATAATTACTACTAATTATCAATTATTAGTAATTAACTAAATTTAATTAGTATATTAGAAAATTCACAATGAGTAATTAATATATCTTTCTCAAGGCACGTAATTTATATTCAATTGATAACAATTAGTTAATAATAATTAGTAATATATAAATTATTTCATTGATAAATTAATATCTAGTAATTAATAATAAGTTACCATTAATTATTATTTCATTACTAATATATTCAATAAATAATAATTAGTTTACATATTTATTAATTGTTAATATATATTAATAATTATAATATATATATTAATAATTAGAGCACTTGGCAACTCCTGGGGATTTAGTTTTTGTTCACAGATTCAGAATTATTTTCAATTTACATTTATTTTTTGTGAAAAAAAATATTATAATAAATCACAAATTATAATTTGAACTATGACACGAATCCTCGTATCAAACACTCTCTTAAAACTCTTTTACCTGGACCCTCTTGACAAACTATGGAAGGTGGCCCCAACAGGATTCAAACCCAACTACCCAAGACCCCCCTCTTGTAAGGCGAGGCCTTGGGAGCTATCCCTTTGGGTTATATTAATAATTAATATATTATAATTAATGATTAATCATCTAACATGCCTGTTACGTAATCCTATTCGAGATGGTTTAAACATTTTTGTTTGAAAAAAAAATTTGAAAAAAAAAAAGGTTTATATTTTGGTACAAAGAACAAGAAAGGTGTAAAATAAGATTTATGAGAATTTCTTAATTCAAAACATCAAATCAATAGTTTAAACTTAGAATCGATTTAATTTGTTAATTTGAATTTTTAATTCAAATTAAAATGTGATTTTATATGAAATTTTTTTATTGTAATAAAAATATTAAATATAATTATTTTAAAAAATATTTTTAATTTTTTAATTCGAATTTTTTAATTTTCAATTCGAACTAAGACGTAAATTTTTTTAAAACTTTTTCTATAGAAAAAAATGTGATTTTAATAACTTTTTTATAACAAATTAAAATTAAAAACTCAAATCAAATTACTGAAACTCTTTGTTCAAGACCAATTGTTTCAAAACCATTTGCGTCAGTTTAATAATACAAATTAAACAAACACTATTCACGAACCATTTCCAAAACAACTTTATCGCCAAAGTCAAAATGTGAAAACCATTCCAAAATGGCCCGAAACAAGTCCTTCATACTCCAACTTTAGAAAACAAGTCTGGGCTATATATATTTTTAAACGGTTTAGAACTGTGCTGCACTTAGTTTGTCCGTTTAAAGGCAGGCTATTGAGAAAATACAAGACATGATGAAAAAGGAAAAGATAGGTCCAGTGCTTGTGCATTATTTTCTACTTATAGCATATATTTGTCCACTCGATTTTGTAATAGGAAAGAGACTAGTACTACACGAGTTCCAGAAACCCATGACAAGTTTCGCTTTCAACATACGACAACCAAATGAATTAGTGCAAACGCAGAGCAGACAGAACAAGTTGTCTGCTTTATTGTCAAAGTAACAAGACCAAGCACACATGAAAGCACGGAATCAGAGAAAGCTCTAAACATAGTATTCAGCTTTCAGAGCTGTAAGAAGTCTCCCCTGAAGATGAGTTCTCCTGTTGAAGACGCTCCAGTTCCTCATAAGCCCACTCAAGGCCAGGACAGTAATGGAGTGGGGGGTTAAACCTGCAATCATTTATGTCCGGTGGCAAGAACGCCCCATTCTCAACCAGAAACTTTACTGCTTCTCTCCTCCTTTCTTTGGCTGCATTGTGAAGTGGAGTCCCTGATTCGACACAGATGAAGAAATGATTATAATTAGAGTTAGCTTTAGAATCTTAATTAAAAAAACAAAAAAAAAAAGAAAAAAAGAAAAAAAAGAAAAAAAACAAGAAGGGCGAGAGAGAGAGAGAAAAGAATAATCAAGATACTCACAGCCACAAACACCCTTAGTTCTAGCATCAATATTAGCACCACGCTCAAGCAGTTCATCCATTACTACAAGGTGGCCACCCTCAGCAGCAAGGTGGAGAGGGGTTATCCCTTTACATTTGGGGCCCCAAGCAACCACATTCACGTCCATTCCCTCATCAAGAAGTCTCTTCACCTGTTCAAAAAACATATTTCAGCAAACATTAACCACGGTAATGAACAAGAGTAGCCTAGTATTTCCTGATTGATGAACTTTGTTGAAGAAAACATATCTCTGAAAAAGCACGAGAATAAGACAATTTCACACACAACCAAGACAGCTGAGGACTAAAACCACCAATCCACTATGAAGCCTAAATATCCAAAACATTTTATATGCACGTGATGTTAAACGCCGGGTATTAGTTAACACCAAGTATAGTAAACTCAAGCTTTCGAACCGTAAGGGACACTAAGTCAACTAGGCACCAAATTCCTCTGTAATTTACAAGATAAAACCATATCAGTTAATAAGATGATGAAGATCCACGATCACACCCCTCTATCAAAATACTCCCATGATTAACTCCTTTTGAAAAAATAACTATAAGCAAATAGAGATTACAAGATAAAGAACTATGACTAAAGAGCTTATGAATTTAGTATCTTTAGTGTTGTCCTAATCAAATTTCTCCTTCTGCATACGGTATAGCCAAAACATAATGCTCACACGTTTTCCAATCACCACCATGGAAATGCCAAGATTCTACTCAGCACACAAAAATACCAAAACTATAACGCCCCCTAAACTAGTTGGTCAAACGTATCCGTAAAAGTAACTAGCTAGACCAAGAAGCTTTACTTTTCGCGACCTTTCTTAAAACTGAATTTCCAGAAATAACATAGTGAAAGATTAAAACAAAACTACAACAAAAAGTCCATCCTTTTGACTTAATTACAAAATTAAACAAAAGTACTCACTAGAAGTTACGCAACTAAACTATTGTTGTATATCCAAAATCAAGGCTCAAATTAACAAAAGAAGCACAAAAGAAAACACCAAAATTTCACCTGTCTGAGATCGCCTTTTCGCGCACCGATATGAAGCAAAGTCCAACCTCTATCATCCCTCCCGACCCCGGAGGATCGAAACGAGCGCCGTATCGACAAGTGTCGACGAAGCTCACCGATCTCGTTTTGCTCTTGTCCCATAATCGGAAATCAGAATCCTTCTTCTTCTCTATATCTATATATAAATTTTCAATTCAACTTCAGACCCAAATCTTTAACGAACGCAAAATCGAGAGACGGGAAGATCAATCTTCAAAGAAAGCAAAGCAAGAAAAAGAAGAACAAGAAAAGCTGAAAAGACCAAAATCGAAAGACGGCCGAAAATTACATGATAAGGATAAATTGATGGAATTAGCGAGAGTAATTGGCGATACAGTAGTTGGAGGACAAGGGATTGAGACCAGGACCGAAGACGCGTAGATTCTGGAGAAAGAACATGACGGAGAAGACGAGAGGCGATGGGAGTATTTCAATCATAATTGATGCCGAAACCCTAAAGAACTCGAATTGGGGTTGGAAGAAACCTAGAGCGAAACGAAGAGGGATTTAGAGAAATCCTGGTCCCATTCGGAGAGGGTTTTGTGGTGAGGAAGATTACGGAGAGGAAACCAGAACCAAACCCTAGAAACCAAAATCCCAAATTCAGAGTCCTAAATGGAAGAGAGAGAGAGAGAGAGAGAGAAATGGTAGAGAGTAAGGACTCGTTTGCCTTGTTGCGTTGGCGTGCGCGTTTTTATTCTCGGTGTTTTGCACATTTATTCTCTGACTTTGTAGGATTTTTACAACTTTCCTCTTAAATGTTTAATTTTGGTATTTTGTTCCATCTTGCAAAACGGTTGCTATGTGCCCCCTTTCACCAATATTACTCTGATTTTTTATTGAAATCAAGGGTTTAAATGTAGATAAATTGAGAGATTTGTATTTATGATTTGAATTAGGATGTTAAATTTTTTTATTAAACGTACTCTTTCATCATTAATTTAACATAATTATCATTAGTATGGAGCACATTACAATAATTTTACAAATTAAGTGTAAATTGCTAAAATTTAAAGTTTAAAAAACAAGATTTATAAATTATAAGTTCAAGGATTAATGTGCAAAATATCATTTTTATTTTATACTAGTAGAAACATGTGCTTTGCTCTCGTGTAGAGCTCTTTTTAAATTGGTTATTTTTTATTTTGGTCTTTAAAAAGTAGGGATTGTCTCACTTTTTCTTCTATATATAAAAATATCACAATACTACTCTTCAAGCTTATCATGAGTTGTACTTTCCTCCATAAATGTAATCTTTTAGAGGGTGTTTGATAGATAGATTTAAAATTATTGATTTTAGATTTTGATTTAAAATTAATATTTTTTTATAGTTATTTTGAATTATGATTTTGAATCAGTGTTTAGTTTAGATGATTCTGAATCACTGTTTAGTTTGGATAATTTTGAATCATGATTCAAAATATGATGTGATGTTTTAAATCAGAATCACTCGTAATTCTAAAACCACCCTCCTCTTGATTTAAGGTGATTCAAACTCCTAATTTTAAATTATAGTTTCAGAATCATGATTTAAACTCAAAATTATAAATCATAATTTTAATTTTAAAATTATGATTAAAATTATCCTAATTTAAATTATCATACCAAACAAACGAATCCTTAATAATTTTAGTTATGTGTGGAACTGTGGATGACGAAAAAAACGCTTACCTAACTATCCAATCAATAATGAACTATCCAATGACTGACTAGACAAAATAATTGAACGAAAACACTCTCTGTTGAGTTGAAGTATGTCAACTCTTTCTAATCATCTTTCCTCGAAGAAACTTTTTATAATTATCCAAACAAAAATAAACAATAAAAGAGAAGAGAGAGAGAGAGAGAGAGAGAGAGAGAGAGAGAGAGAGAGAGAGAGAGAGAGACCTCCTTTAATAAATAATGTGCTTTAAGGATTTAGCTCACTCTACAATCTTTTACGCATTTTTTAACAACACAAAAAAGTTGTGATATTTCATCACCATCTATTTTTGTTTCTTCCGGTCAAAAAATCAAAACGAATATATACAAGTGTCAAAAGTCCGATCCTGAGTAACTTGGCTTTTTTGTGACGACGCGATGGAATGTTATCAACTGAAAATCGAGGAAGTCGAGATTGACATGTTTTATAGAATTGAGGGTGCTTACAATGGATGCGTTGATAGGGACCTTCCATATGAGAGAAGTTGTGACACATGCTAGTTGCTACTAAGAAAATGAGGCACTTGGATGAGTAATCTTTAGTAATACCTTTGAGATTATTAGTGGAGTGAGTGTTCAATGTGTAGTGCCCCAACACGAGGAAGCAACTATAGTTGTTTATGAGAGATACTCGAATGAGAGTAGTTCCTGTAAGCATATGTTGTGATGGGAATACTTAAGACCCAAAAAAAAAACAACTACTCAATTTGCTAAAATGGTGACTTTGACTTAATGGAGTAACGACACTGTAAAATTCATATGCCGTTATGAAAAGAGCGCATATATTCATTCATATGGAGTTAAAACTCTACTATTTATATAAAGTGAGTCTCACTAAATGAGTAGGGAAGATTCAATTTAATAAGACTCATCATTTTATGAGTAATAAATACTATTTTTGTTATGAAAAATCTTGGACTGTGACGCCAAACCTTGCACTATAAAAATTGTGTAAAATATTGGTTTTTACACCCAATTCACTCTTCAACATCCCTTTTTTAATAGCATGTATTTTGGTATCAGTTTTAATTTAAAGTTTAAAGTTTGAATTAGTAGTTATTCATTGTTTATCAATCCCTAAACAAAATTAATTTAGTTGATGACATGTAGTTCACAAGATGGATAAGTGAGACTACACATGACTCATCTTGATTATGCAACTCCAATTTTTTGCGCTATAAATTTGTCAACGTGAATAATTTTAAAAGATGGGGAGCATAATATTGCACTGATATAGAACATTTTATTAGTTTGCGCTCGTTTGGCATTGCTTTTAAATGTTACTTTTATTTTTTTTTTAAGAAGCTATAGCACGTTAAGGTATTTTTGTTAAATCCTATTTTTTACAAGCAGCTTCTAAAAACTACTATCAAACAACATAATTTGAGAAGTAAGTCAAGGTATTTTCGCACAACAACTTATGATGTTATTGTTCAAGTTTACTAAATTAACATTAATAATAAAACTTAATTCGCAATCTATCCATTTTATTTTTTTACACCAAATTAAAAAATATAAATTTAATGGCTATTAACAATCTAAATTATTTATTAAACATATAATGCTAAATTATACACAAATATTTTTAATAATAATTAAAATGTTTAAAAATAACAAATAATAAATAAAAAATTTAGTAGATGAATAATTTTCCTTATTTGTTTTTTAAAAATATTTCAAATAATAAAATTAAATTATATTTTTGAGTATTTTAGTGTAAAAATAGCATACATATTGACCATAAAAATAGAATAAAACAAACTATAAATATTTGTACTAAAATATGTTTATTTTAATCATCATATATTTTCACAACAATTTCATACATAGTTTATCAAACATTAAATTTTTACTTATGATATTTATAACAGTTTTAACAAAAAAAAAAAATTTGCCAAAAACCTATATGCTTCCGATTATATCAGCTTCTGAACTAACAAAACAATCACAATAAAAAATTTTAACAGCAAAATAATGTTAAACCGTCCTTTTATCTATTTGGTTCAAGAACATCAACGGCTAATGTACGTCTTCAACAATTCAATTTCGCTAATTTTCATTTTCCAACAAAAATATAGTATATTAGTATATTAGGCTATAGAAATATGAGGCCTAACAATATTAGAAGTACATATAACAAGCTTACAACCTTTAGAATAGGGAAGTGTCCCCTTACCTCGTGAACAGCCTTATATATACATATATATTTATATTGTTTGACATGCAATTTTATTTGACAACATATAATACATTCATAAAAACAAAACACCAATTCATGTATATTTATTTACTATAGCAAAAACATACGCCCCAAATTAAAGTAGTGCCGCGACTTTCCTGGGAGGGAGCATGCCATAAGAGTTGGCCGTCGATGACTATGAATGGCTCCGCAAGATGGCTTGATGGCGCTTTGACTACGGCGAAACCAACATCATTCAGATCTTTTTTGCTGGCTTCTTTGATCTTGTGGGTTGCCTTGTTTTTTTTTTTTTTTTTTTGTAAAAAAATGTGGTGTTAGGTTTTCATCTTCATTTTGTGGTAGATGGTTATGTCAAATAACGACGATGTATTTTCTGCCGCTTAGATTTTATGTCTTATTTTCGTGTTTTTGTTTTCATTTTTTTAATAACGTAGGTGATTTCTCCACCAACCGATTATTTTGTTATGTTCCATCTGCTTGAGGTGTTTTTCAACATCAGTGATGAGCATTTTACCCGAGAGTAACGCGGATGAGAGTACCATGTTTAAATTTCCAAAAATCACGAAATCATCGCAAGGAAAACTTTAGGGACAATCCTCCCTAAAGTAATCCATTCAATCATGTGTACCCACCCCGAATAGGGTGGGTATGAAAGTTATTAAATAGGGATGGGGGCGCGTATAGGGGTTTATATTATTCCCCAAATCAGAAAATCATAAAAATCGCGGAGGCAAGACAAGTACCTCCCACCCCGCCCCCCCACCCCCCCCTGATATACATATACATATATTTTTAAAAATATTCTTGATACAAATATATATTATTATAATAGTACTTAAAAAATATGGATTTAAAAAAGTTAAAATATTTTACTATTTTTCTATCTTAAAAACCCTAATAAGAATAAGCAAGCAATGAAGTTGGCATGGAAGAGGTAAAAAAAACTAGAACAATAATGTTCTTATAGTTTTTAATGTTTTACTTTGAAGACTTTAATTTACCATTTAGATCATGAGTTGAATTTTTAGAATATAGTTTCATATGATTTTGAGATTTGATTTGTTATTTTTAGAATTTAGATTTTCTTTTAAAACCTTAGTTTGTTTTCTTGAGATATTATTGTTATGTTAATCAATTTTATATTTAATTTGATGTAATTTATATAAGTGTTAATAATATTTCAATACTTTTTTTATTGGGTAAATGAGTAAGGTCCCCAAATGGGAATTCTCCGACCCCGACTCTGAATATGAGGGTATGGTGGCGGTATGGGGGCAAAAGTGAAAGCAGGGGCAGAGGTAGGGGAAGCAATACTCGACCCCATCCACTTGATGCTCATACCTATTCAGCGATGTGTTGGGTGACCTTTGGTCTACAAGTCTCTTAGATTCGATTGATCGGAGTTGTCCATCGATTATAGAGGTGTGTTTTCAAAGAGTCATATGTGTGCTTGTTCCTCGTGCCAGCCTCCCATTGTAGGAGCTCAGTGCATGTTATCCTTTCTTAATGTTTTCATGATAAGTGTTAGAACCGGTCAATAGTCAGGGTTAAGATAAGCTTGTATTGCGAGGTCATTTGTATCAGCATTAGCATTTGTAATTCTATGTTTTGAAATATAATTTACCATAAAAAGAATATTTTATGAGTTACATATGAAAAAAAAATATTTATCACCCTAAAAAAATTATTTATTAGAGTTAAAGAAAATGTTTCGGTAATTAAAATATATATAAAAGGATAAGTTGTCAATGGTTACGTTTCTATCAGTAGTTATCATTTGATGACGTGATATGATAATAATCTAATTTTATTAATTGTCATAATTTTTTTAATCAATCTTTTAATTTATTATAACTGTTGGATTAATATTTTACAATTAAAATAATAATATTCATCGATAAGTAAATAATGGAGTAACCATATATGACAATATTGTCTTTAAAACAAATTTAATATGGTTTATAAGTTAGATATAGATAACGATATTAAATTTTTCTTCATACCCCTTTCAAAAAAAAAAAAAATCTACAGACGCAGTTTAAACTAGTTTACTGATGCGTTTGGTTGGTGGATTCAGGCCTTGATTTAAATCATGTTTCGTAGTTTGCTACAATATTTTCTCTCATAAAAAATATATAAATCGAGAATGATTTTAAATTATGATTTTAAATTAATGAACCAAACGTTTACTTAATGTTACAAAAACATACGCCCCAAAGATTACAGGGGACTTTTTGACAAAAACCCCCTGGAGATGATGGATAAATGTCTTTGCATCTATTGGCACAAGTTACATTATCTTGACATCGCATCCCAATGCAATGTATATGTTTCTTTTCCTTTTGATTGGTTCTACCATCCACAACAAAACAAGGTTTAGATTAATCACTAGTGTACGTAATAATTGATAATTGATATCTAAAGCAGATAGATTTAAGTCCTTTTTCTTTTCTTTCGTTTAACTTTTTATCTTTGGACTTGTTTGTTTTATAATTTAAATTACAGCTTAAGATTTTTAGTATATTATCGTCTTTCACATTAAATTTATTTTTCAACTCAAATTCTTAAATTCGAGCCAGTAAAATGAACAAACTCAATTGAGGTTTTGTTTTTTTGTTTTTGTTTTTTTTTTTAACTACCTGATTGAGCATTGGATATACAGGGAGAGTAAAAACTAAAGACAAGGGGTTTCTTGTTCGCAGGGGTCTTGGGGCAAATATTTTCTCGGTATCAAAGAATTAAAATAGAAAAAATATTTTAATGTTTCTACAAATAGACATACTTTGGTTTTTAAGATATAAAGAACCTAATTTGCAATTGGAGATTCGGAATTCATATCCATTACTAAATAGTTCACATTCAAAAAACAAGCAAAAATAGAATAGAAAATTTTGATTTAGGATTTTTGGGGCTAATAGTCTTTGATTGAACTTTTAAAGAAGTGATAGTTTCATCATTTAACTTGTTTTAGTCGATTAGCTTATAAATAATATTTTTAAACCAGAACTCATAATTGGATTTAATTTGAAACGTAAGAGATATAATCACGTGTTCGTCACGTAAAAACTTCAAATTTTACAAAAATAGTTATTTGATGCATAAAATATTATAATTTTCAAGAGTTTTTAGGTGTATTAAAATTAGCATTTTGAACCTTATGTAACGATTTCGAAAAAGTTCAAGCAATCAGCCGAAGAGTGGGTGATTAATACCATTAAATTTTAAAAATCCATTTTAAGTTTGATGTTCAAAGACCAAAAGCAAGATTAAAGACTAATGGATAAAGAAAAACGTTTACGAATCAAATTATTACAATACTAATAGCTCAGAGTCTAACAACACTAAACCCTTTAAATTTATGATTTCAATGCAATAATAACTAAGTTTAAGATTTGATTATATGATTAAACAATTTAAAAAGGAAAATATTTGGCAACATATATTATTTACTTTTACCTTAATCTTCATTTAACTCCAATAAATTTTTTTTTAAGAAAAAAACCTTTCCTTAATTTTCTCGTGCAAAACTACGTAAGCATATCCTTTTCAAGAGAGAGAGAAAAAAAAAAACCCAACAACGTAAACATATTCTAATTTTTTTTTTATGCAAAACAACACAACTCTAATAATGTGCCACTTTGTGGTGTTTTAAACCGGAATTACTGAAACAAAAATCCATGAATAGGAGATCTGAGTACAAATTGGAGAGAGAGAAGGAGAACATATACGACATATACATGTGTTCAAACGACGGTACATTTCAAGTAGAAATTAAAGGTTTTGCACATAAAATATAAGTGACCTGATTGTTCGAAGAAGGCAAAGAGGATTGCGATGATAGTCAAAACATAAAGGAGTTTATGTGCTTTTGCCATTATGTGCGCATGTGTAGTGTTTGAACAACAATTCTTGTATAATTTATCAATTGAGTGCAATATTCGAATATGTTCCATATCACAAGAAACTAGAATTGGGTCACAACCATTCAATTAACCTAAAAGTAATCAAGGATAAAATAATTAAGAAACTATATATAATATGTATATACCACTTTCTTATTTAATTAGACTAATTTTTTTATTACGATAGAATGGACTACTTAATTAACATAATTCAAACTTATGTATTATTAGTGTTCAACGCCACATTTTAACCTTTGTCAATATAGGTCATTGTTATTTCTCGCACCAAAAAGAATGAAAATATTATATTTAATATGTTATTCTATTTTGTGCTCTAAATTTAAAACATAATATTATTTCAAATAATATGTTTATTCTTGTCATAAATATTAAACTTTAGAACTTATTAAAAAAGGAGTCCTTAGATAAACTCTATACTCCTCTCGGATCTCGGAGGGAGGGGAGTAAATTCCGAGGCCATTTTAAATAATATATTTACTATGGTCATAATTATTAAACTTAGAACTCGTAAAAATATATTTTTAATCCTGAAATAACTAGACAACGTTTTCTCTAATAAGAGACAAGTTTACCAATTAGTAATTGAAAATGTTTTGTAAGATTAATTAAAAAATATTATTATTTTTAAGTTTAAACTGATTAGCCAACTTATCACCAGTAAGAATCTATTTATTTATCTAAGACCAATTACTAAAGGTAAATCCCTTTTTTTTGGGGGGGGGGGAAGTTTCATCCGTTTCTTCCCTTAAATTCACCTGTTTTTCTTGCTGATAAGGAAAAGATTCAGTGTATTATTCTTCTTTGCTATTACCATGTGTCAATCACTAATTTGTTAGCTTCTTTAGTAGAGTCCACATGGCGGCTGTGTCGCGCATTAATTGGTCGGTACAAGTTAGCGGATGCCCACCTGACACTAAGAGTGTGTTTGGTAGGAAAAAAAGTAGAAGGAAGGAAGAAAGTGGAGAGATTTTAGAGGAAAAATGAAAATATAGGTTATTTGGTATGAGAGAAAAGAGAAAGGAAGAGAAAATAGAGTGAAAAATAATACATGTGGGCCTTATCATTTTTTTTTTCTTTCCACAAGTGGGCAGAAAATGAAATAGAGAATAGAGATAACTCATTAAAGTGAGCAAAGTTACTAAACTACCTTTTTCTCCATCAACATCCAAGCAAAAAAATTAAGGGTATAAAAGTAATTTACAAGTAAAATTTTTTCTTTCCTCCCAATTTAACTTCCAATACCAAACAAGTGAAGGTAAGCTCATTTTTTTTTTCCATCTTCTCATACCAAACAACATAAAAGAAAATCAATTTCCCTTCCATCATTGCTATTTTTCCATCACTTCCATATTTCCTTTCTATCATATTTTCTTTTCTTCCTACCAAACATAGTATAAAAGCTGAAGTGCCTGAAATGAAACACAACACTGTCTGCGCGTGGGTCACACGCGCCAATCTCAACCATTCATTCTTTAATCCAATGGCCTTTTAAAAACCGTCATCTAGTAGTAATTGAAAACATTATTCTTTAACCATATGAACAAAGGAATGGCTCGTTTAGTTCATTGATTCGAGTTTTCAATTCGAGTTGAGATGTGATTTTATATGAGAGTTTTTTACTGTAAAAAAGTTAAATGTGACTGTTTCTAAAAGTTTTTTACTATAACAAAACTTAAATTAAAAACTCGAATCAGCAAAATGAACGGATCTAAAGTTATCTTGAATTTTAAAGGTCTTTTTCTTTCGAGGGGAAAGTGATTCGTATACTAATAGTAATTGAAAATTGACATATAACAATATTCAAGAGGGCTCATAATCCAATCCAACAGCAAATAAGGCTTTATTTGATATGGGAGTTTAAAAGTCCGTTTAATTCATTAATTCGAGTTTTTAATTCGAGTTGAGATGTGATTTTATATGAGAGCTTTTTATTATTAAAAAAAAAATTATATGTGATTATTTATGAGAGCTTTTTATTATAATAAAACTTGAATTCTAAACTCAAATCAGCGAAATAAATAAGGCCTAAACCAATGTGATTTTAATTTTAATTTTAATTTTAAAACTATGATTTATGATTTTATGTTCAAATTATGATTCTAAAACAAGTACCAAAATCAAGAGTTTAAACAACCTAAAATCAAAAGAGAGGTGATTTTAGAATTAAAAGTGATTCTAATTTAAAACATCACATAAGAGTTCAAACCTTAAATCAAAACCATCTAAATTAAGCATTAATTCTAAATGAGTCAAATCAAAATCATTTTTACTTTTTTGTAAATGAACACTCATTTAAACCAGAATCATGATTCTAAGTTGTAAAACCCTTATACCAAACGTGCTCATTCTAACATATTACTATTAATCAATGTTATTTTGTAAAGTGGCTGCGGTTGTAATAAACGCAACAAATGTACTACCCCCCCAAAAAAAAAAAAAAAAAAAAGAAAATTTGTATGGCAACAAATGGAAACGAAATAGGAATTAGAGAGTTGAGTGAAAAAAATAAGTGGGATTTGGCACATCTCAGTCCTCTAGTATGATTTATACGTTTTTCCAAGAAAAACACTTTGGTGTTGTCCCTAGAACATATACTACTTCAAGAAGAAGTTCGGGAACAGAAAACTGTGGAGCAAACGGTAACAAAATTTGGCAACTAGTAGCTCCTGCCCCAATAGGTCCACTTCTTTGCAGGCTTTCCCGAGGCAAAGCAGAGAGTACCTACAAACGAAAATACTTAATGTCAACATGTAACTTAACTGCAAAATCAGTAGCCACTTAGGGCAATGAGAATTCAATGGAGACTCGTAACTGCCCCCTGTTATTGACCTCTTAATCATAATTGTCCCTTTATATGAATAGATTAGCTTAAACAAATTGAAAACAAAAAGCGCAATACTTAATACAGGAGGCAATTATTGATTTCATGTCAATTTTTATGGGGTCAATTCTACAAAAATTTCTTTTACCATTAAAGCTTGAGATGCTATAGGTGCTTAAGTACTACAACTAATAAAAAGTGGTTCCATCATTGAGCCTCGTGTTATAAGATTCAATTTTTATTAGTCTATGGTGCTCAATACCACTGGTACTCTCTAATTTTTTATTTTTTATTTTTAATTATCTTTCGAACGATTTGTGATGCCACTGGTATTCCACACCCAAAAAGGCACAAGGAAAATAGAATGAAAAACAGTTTTTTACTTATCACTTGTGATGTCCAACGAAATATAACTTTTTGTACATCTCATTTGAGTTGGGACCCTAAAAATACACCCTATTATATGCTAAGGAAATCTTAACTTGAAAAAAAAAAAAAAAAAAAAAAAAAAAAAACCTAGTATATGAACTTGAAGAAAAGGAATATTCGAAAATACAGAATGTATCAGAAAGTGAACAACTGAGAAGTATAATTCAAAAGTTCGACCTCAAACTGTTCTTAATCTCCTACTCATTTTCCTTGCCATTACTCCTTTAGATAAGGTTAAGATAATAGTCAGTTAATGTTACAATGGAACCGGTTCAACTACAAGGAAATCACAAAATTTCATTTGCCAGTCTCTACAACCAGTTATCGTGCACAATTTCTCACACTTCCAACTTCAAAAATTTCACAGGCTACAAAATATAACCTAACTGAAATTACACACGTAAAATAGATTATTTTTAATCAATTAAATCTTTTAGGTGGCAAGTAAGCTAAAATGCTGACGTTATTTATGTCACAAAGATTGATGATTTACCTTCAAGAAGCTCTGGCTGGTCAAATGGAGAACATAGAGTTTTAGCTGCTCCCATCTCACCCTTTGTCCTTGCTTTCACATCTTTCTCCACTTCCTGGAGAGTGATCAGCACAAAAACCTCTTTGAAGAGACAAAACTATAAACGTCTTTGCAAAGTTGCAAACATAAACTAGCTTCCAACTCAAAAACAATAATAATCAAAGCACATACAATGGCACAAAATAAAATGAAAAACAAATAGGACACAATTAGATTCCTCAAAAAACGAAAAGCAAGCAAACTCAGAAACCCAAATTCAAGAAGAATCCTAGACCTGGACTGAGGGAACAAGGAACAAACTCAATTACAAAGGTCATTAGGTTGATAGAAGAAGCAACATTATATATACCAAAACAAAACGTACATAACAGAGTATAATACATCTCGTATAGAGAGAGAGAGAGTTGAATGAACGATTGGAAAACCACAAAACAAAGAGACCATCGGGCTAAAGTGATGAAGTGCAAACCCACAGAGATGAAGACCTTACGAGACTACTGAACTACATGAGTTATATATTACCTCCTCGTCACACCAAGGAGCTAAGATCAATTTCTTCTTTCCGAGTGCTGCGATGAATTCTTCCCAAGTCTTAACAATCTCAACGCATGCATCCCGGTTTTGTTTCGCAACATCAAACAGGTTCTGTTGAATGTTGCCCAGAAGTTCTTTTACTTGCTCAACCAAGCTTGCCCTAGGAATATCTACTTTCGCTGAATTGTCACGGCGAACAGCACGCACCTGTATTTGAAATACAATAAAAGAATTGTTCTAGCACATTTAGTATACGTAGAAAAATATTGGAAAAAACTTCCATAAGAGAAAAGAAATTGATAAAACAAGTGCAATAAAAAATTTCAGAAAAAGCTAGCAAAAACACTAGTTGACCTGGTTGTTCGCCAAGTCCTTTGGACCTATTTCAATCCTTAGAGGAACGCCTTTCATTTCCCAATGCGAGTACTTCCAACCAGGGGAATAGTTATCTCTGAAGTCAGCCTCTGCACGTATACCTGCTTCACTCAAGGTATTCACAGTTTCCGTGCAGGCATCGAATATACCTTGAGTATTAGCATCTTTATAAGGAACCGGAACTACAATAACTTGGACAGATGCAACTTTAGGTGGCAGCACCAAGCCTTTGTCATCCCCATGAACCATCACCATAACCCCGATCTTAACATATTTGGAAACCAAAAGGTTGCACAAAATAACTGTCAGTTTTCAATATTTTAATGAGCAGAGCATCAAACTGTTTTTTAATCACAACCATTCTGCTCACAAAAATAAGGGAAGTATACCGTCCGAGTGCTATAGGCCCATGAGTTCTGCCAAACCATAGCCTTCTCCCCCTTCTCATTTTCAAAGTTTATCTCAAACATTTTTGCAAAATTTTGACCCAGGCAATGTGAAGTTGCACCTTGTAGACCGCGACCGGTATTTGGAATATATGCCTGCATATGGGTATGGATAAATACGGAAATTCTATAATATATCTCCTTTTTTCAAATGTAGAAACCAATTTGGTTTCAACACGTACACGTACCTCAACACTTGTGGTGTAAAGTCCACCAGCAAATTTCTCCAACTCACTTTTCTTACCCTTTATAACAGGAATAGCCAAATATTCTTCATAGATACGTCTGTATAATTCCAAAATTTGAAGCACCTGAAACATGACATGTTACACACACCACTAGTAAAACCAAAACGCACCTAATCTACAGGAAAACCATCACATAATACAAAACAGACAACAATCATAAACATCACAAGCAAAGCAACCATTGAATTTATCATCGTTGTTATTATTTGATTTATTATTATTTATTACTTTTATTTTTTTTGCTTAGTTGAACAACATATAGGAAGAAAAACGGAAAACCATCACAACAAATGCAATTATTACGATGGTTAATTTATTTATACGTATTCTTTTACTCCTGTTGTTAACAAAAGCAGGCATATAATGATATGTAGACAAACAATCATAAACAGAGAAATTATTACAATTTTTATTGTTACTATGGTTATTTAGTTCTAGTGTTTTGTTACGTTTTTATTATAATTATTTAGTACTACTACTACTACTTGCCATTGCTATTACTACTATTACTATTATTACTAATGCGCTGCTATTACTACTATTATCATTACTATTATTAATGACAAGGAAAAAGAAATTATAGAAAAAAAAGCTATAAAGTGAACGAATGGAAAATTATCCTCTGAAAAATGATTACACGGGAAAGTTAATAAACAGTCAAATCCTTTCAACCAAGAAATAAAATCAGAGAGAATGGACAAGGTGAACATTCCATTTTTTATCTGCGTAGTTTTTGAAAACATTAACGCAAAAGAAAGAAAAATGGACAAATAAAACTGACAGTGGAATACCGAAGGAAATGAAGGGATGTTTTGCAGGCCATCAAGATGTGCCAGAAATGATTGTATACAAAGGCAGCTCAAATTCAGTATATCTGCCAGGAAGTTCTGCATTCTAGACTAAGCAGAGGCCGAACTATTCGAGCCTTTTTGCCACAAGTCTAAAATTGAGAAAGTTGTTTAATGAAATCACCCAACAATTCAAATATGCAAATATACTCTACAGGGGTGTGCCAATATTTGGTGGCTTCGAGAAGATGAGTTAGTCTAATAAGGTTTCAGGGAGAAACTTTTTCACATTTAAAAAATCACAGTAAAAAAGCTTTGTCAAGAGGTAGGTGACGTGAACAGTTTGATCTATGTTTCAGCAAAACAGAGGGGATTAGGAAAAGAAAAATAGCGTGCCTTAAATAGTTTCAATCAAGGGGCTCTTAACATAAACTGCTTTAGTCAAGGGGGCATCTCTTTCATTCTGTCAAAACATAAGGGATGTAGATTCTAGATGAAACAGTACCTTCCTTTCTTGCATCTTCAGTTTAGTGAGCAAATACAGACTTTTATAGATGGCAAAAAAACGTGAAACATCATAAATTCATAAATATATACAAAAGGCTTACGTCATGAAGTCAATAGTAATGTCATGAAGTGATGCAACTAAACAGTGAGGAACAAGACCACTAGGCCACAAAAAACTCATGAATGGAATGACATTGAAGTTATTTAGATTTAAAGAACTTGGAAAAAAAAAGTGTCGTACCTCTTCATCTGCTTCATCCTTCGTTGCAAAGGCAGTATGCCCTTCCTGCCAAAGAAACTCCCGACTCCTAAAAAAAATAGATATTTTAGCACTAGATTGTTTTTATTTACAGGTAGCCCATGATACATAGAGTTTCTGACCCACTATCCACAAATATTTTTCTGTTCCAGTTTTATGGAAGTTTACGTATAAAATGTAAAATATTTCGGAATAACATGCTTTGGGATATTCATTTTCACAATCATAGGGCTCTAGGAACCTAAACGCAATCAACATGGTCAAGGTTAAAATCAATAAATGAGTGAATAAAGAAGTATAGCAGAATTTAACCTGATAAATGGAGTGGGATTGCTAAATTCCCACCGAACAACATTACACCACTGGTTAAGTCTCAAGGGAAGGTCCCGGTGTCCCCTAATCCATTTTGAGTAATAGGGATACATTACAGTCTCACTAGTAGGACGAATTGCTATAGGTACCTCTAATTCAGATTTTCCAGATCTAGTAACCCAAGCAACCTGAGGAAACCCAAGATGCGATATGATTAAAAACCAGAAGGTTGTATAAATTTGTTGTTTGAAAAGATCATCAGCACAAAATATTGCGACCAAACAGAACTACGTTTAGCACTACCTAAGCTTAGTTAAAACATAAAACTTGGGTAATTTTTCCAGCAAAGATGCCCAATATTCAGAGTTAGTTAAACTCAAGGAAGCAATTTACAAAATCCAGTTTGTATTGTTGCAAGATGCACTAAAAATACTGGGAAAAGAAAGAAGACACTATAAAGAACCAATTTCCCAATTTCATGTTGTGGACCAATGGTTAGTGAAGATGTAGCTCACTAGTGATTATGCATAATCAAATGACTTCAAACTGATTTTAATAGAAAGCAATGGATCATATAGAAGAATCATAATAATAGCATCCTCACCTCAAGTCAGGAAAGGAAAATGACGAACAAAAGCAAAAAAAAAAACAGAGAGAGAGAGAGAGAGAGAGAGAGAGAGAGAGAGAGAGAAAGACACACACACACACACACAAAAGAATTAGGGGAAAAAAATCCGTATTGTGGCATTGTTTCCAAAACTCACCTCTGGCGCAAAACCTTCTATGTGATCCTTCTCCTTCTCTAAGACAGTAGAAGATACGAAAAGAGGAAAGTAGCAGTTCTTTACTTTCATTTTCTTTATCTCGGCATCAAAAAACTCCTACACATTGACATCATATTAACTTATAATCAAAAACTTTCATAACATTAAGATTTATAAGATGTATAGCAGATGAAATATTCAATAAAACAGATTCGATAGGCTTTAAACGAATCAAAACATCATACATGTCCACAAAACAATCAATTTTGCATGGAAAAGAAGAGAGGGGAGGGATGGAATCTCAAGCATTAACTCTATACATAAATTAACAAAATGAGTTTAAAGATTTCAAACTCACTTGCATGGTCTCCCAGATTGACATCGTCCAGGGCCTGAGAATATAACAGCCAGATATATCATAGTACTCGATCATTTCTCCAATGACAACTACCTACACACCATAATTAAAAAAAAAAAAAAAAAAAAAAAAAAAAAAAAAATCAACTTAAATAAGATATATGTAAACTTTTGAATCCTAAATGAATTCAACCATGGAGATTGGGGTGGATGGCCCTTTTCGAAGTCTTCTTCAAGTAGATGTAATCAGTTTTGCTAAATTAACAACATAACCTTTTTTAAAAAAACTTCGGGAGCGTTTGGAACTCGTTCCAAAATGATTTTATTTTTTGTATTAAAATGAAAATGAAAATGTTTTCAATCTCAGACATAAATCATTTTTGAAAATGCATTTGGTAGTTTTATCAAAAAATTGTTTTCAGTATAAAAAAATCCATTAATGTCTCTCTTTGTGCTCAAGAGAGGAGAAAACGGAAACAAAAAATGAAAAACGACTAAAAATCATTTTTTATTTCTCTCTCATTTTACACTAAACTAAAAAATCATTTTCACTTTCGTTTTTTATCTTTAATTATGCCAAACGCAGTTTCTCTCCCGTTTTCATTTTTTTTCCTCAAAAAACATGAAAAACAAAAACAAAACCAACCCCAAACACAGCCTTCACTTTCATAAATTCTTGGTTCCTGATGAATGTTCTACAAATTATTGATTAATTAATCATCAGTTTACCAACGTATTATCAATTTTCAATCACATACATTATTGATTTTCAAGTTTTTTTTTTTTTAAAGGCATTTTTTTTATTTTATAAATTTGACAAGACGAAGAACATTTACTAAAAGTATGCTTAAAAAAAAGTATTTTTGCACACATCCCATAATGTTAAATTAAAGTATAAACTGAATATTAGAAAATAATGACGAAATATCATTTAGGCTAAGTAAGGCCATCTAGCATTCCACCGGAGATTATGATACTCCCTTTCCTGAATCAGATGTTCTCCAAATGAGACAAGAATAGAGTATTTTTTAACAAACTACAATTTTTCTTTACACATTGGACCCACGAGAAGAACTATAAAGCAGTCGAAAAAAGTAGAGCTAATAGTTTGGGGACGAGTATAAAATGGGGAAAGATCTTAGGGATCAATACGAAATTTTCAATAAATATAATGTGAAGACATACCTCAGAGTACCATTCTCCAAAGTTCTCATCTTTCTTGTTGGTAAGTCCCAATCCAGTTTCTTTCTTAACCTCCTTCTTCTTCCCCCCTAGACGACCAAATTCCATACAAGGAAATGCAAATTCGAGAATTCAGCAAATTATATATATATATATATATATATATATATATATATATAAAAAAGTTCTAAAACACAAAAAAAAAAAAAAAAAAAAAAAGTAAAAATGGCGAAAGAAACCCACCGGCATTAGGCTTTTTTGCCTCTCCACCAGCCATGGCTGACTTGAAATCCTAACAACAAAATCCACTCACGGTGTCAAATTGAAATCCCCTTCAAGTAAAGACTCCATAAGAAAAACGACGATTACCTCGAGGATGGGACGGGGATCCCGCGGCGGCGTTCTGGAGGAGAGAGAGAGAGAGACGCTGTGTAGCGAAGGAGAAAGAAAAGGAGATGGAGGAATTAGGGTTGCGTGGGTTTTTTAAATGAGTGGTATTTTGCTGTTGAGGGCTCTGTGATGTTTTTTTTTTTTTTTTTCCCTTTCTTTTTCAATTTATTTCAGTCGTTGACCCAACAGTGGCACAGCTGTTTGGGCAAATTACCATAAAATAAAAAGTTTAGGCATCTATTCAAAAAAAAAAAAAAAAAAAAAAAAGTTTTAATTGGACACCCACGTCGTACAATGAGTTTAGTATTAATTGAACTTTACATTATATTTCAATATTATCCCTGAATTTTTAAAAGGAGTGTAGGGTGCAAACAATCCGATGGTAACTTGTAGTTAGACTTATGGTGGGCCCCAATAAGATACAAGTTAAAGGTGTGAAATAGAACATAGGATTTTTTCTTCTCTTTAACTTGTCGACTTGATGTGGTTTGAAAAATTCACTGTAAAAAAAAAAATAAATAAAAGAGAGAAATAACATAATTGATAAAGTGATTAATGAATTATAATATTTTTTTAAAAAAAATAATAAATTATAATAAAATTTGAAATTTTAAGTTTTAAACACTATTAAAAACTTAAAAATATCTCTAAGCATTATTTTTTACCTCACTCTTCCCTCTAAACATTTATTTTTAAAAAATAGTAAATTATAACATATTTTTTAAAATAGGTAGATTATAATCAAATCTAGTCAGAACCAGCAGCCGGCGATAGGCGGCCGATTTGAGCGACCGGAGATAATCTTTCAACAATTTGTGATCGTTTTTTTACGTCCGATTGTTTTTTGGTAGTTTTTGAGTTGAATTTAAGTTATAACTTGAGTTGAAGTTGTAACTTGAATAAAGTTTAGCAAAATTAAATAAAGTTAAAACTTAAAAGAACGTGAACTTAAATAAAGTTGTAACTTGAGTTTTAACTTTTTATGAGTTTTATTACAAAGAAATAACCCCTGTAAAACGACGAAATAGCACTTCCCTTGCACTGTAATTTCTATATTCTTAAGGCTCTTTTCATTACTCTTTCTTTTTCCTTTTTTTTAATCTTTATTTGACCTTCTTTTATATTTTTTTAAGATTTTTTCTTATAAGATTGCTTTATTATTAGGGTCAATTTCTAATCGTTAAATATAGTCAAAATAAAAAAAAAATCATTTTAATACTTTTTTCTTATTTTTTTCAATCTTTATTTGACATTCTTTTTGTGTTTTCCTTTTTTTATGACTTTTTTTTTTTTTTTTTTGTAAAACCTCTTTATTATTAAAGTCAGTTTCTAAATATAATAAAAAGAGTATTTTCTATCTAATCTAATATAATAAATATAAAAGAGTTAAAACTCTTTTTCATGAGGCTGTATGGGAGCACCTCTATTTACCTCTTTTTCATGCCTTTTTAATACATTTTTTATTTATATTTATTATTTTTAAATTGTTTTTTTATTTTTCTGAATGTTCTTATTACATTTTAATTTTTTTTTTTTTTTTCAAAAATATATTTTTTCTTACTTTACTCTTATGAAAGTAATTTTTCGCATGTATTTCCATTTTATTTTTTTATCAATGGTTGAAATAAATTTTTTTAAATGTGTCCTTAATTGCTTTCCATGTAACTCATATCCTATTGAAGGCTATCTTTACACGTTCCTTTTTAAAATAAATTCAAAAAAAAAATCTTAAATGGTTATATAAATGAATTTCTCGTTATTCGGTAAATAATTAATTATTTGGAGAAAGAGAAAAATAGGCCAAGACTTGAAATGA
Source organism: Morus alba (assembly GCA_012066045.3). Lineage (NCBI taxonomy): Eukaryota > Viridiplantae > Streptophyta > Magnoliopsida > Rosales > Moraceae > Morus > Morus alba. The sequence continues at coordinate 6,279,033 of CP050235.2, forward strand.
ATTAAAATTAATAGGCCAATAGTTTACATAAGTTAACAAATAGGCTAAATTACTGTTTTCGTCCATAACTTGTTTGGTTATGAACCATAACTTGATAAGTTATTGTCCATAATTCACGTTTTTGTTCATAACTTATCTGACTATGAACTATAACTTGTCCATAACTTTTTTTGTTAAGTTTTTCATATTAGCCTATTTTCTATTATTTTCCTTAATTATTTTGGTGTCTCTAACACAATAATACTGCAAAGGGCGTTAAAAATCTAGTATTTATATATGAGTGAGACAGTAAGGGGAAGAAATAATAAATGGGTTTTAAGAAAAGTGGGACACAAAAACCAAGAGAGAGTATGAGTGTTAATTTTTTTAAAAAAAATTGTGGGACAAAATAACTTAGCCCCTATTTGGTTCGCTAGTTTAAATTTCATTGGTTTGAACTTTTTGATTTGAACATAAAAGTTCAAACTGTGTAGTTTAAATTGTAGTTTGAATCGACGTTTAGATGCGTAGTTAATGTTTTAATTTGAGGAGTGAATAAAATTCGAATTTGTGTTTGATAAGTGTGAAAAACAAAGAAAGTTGACACTTCTTACTGTTTAAAAATGGTTTGAATATCTGAACTCTAAGGCCTCGTTCATTTCACCAATTCAAGTTTTATGTTCTACATTTTGATAGTTAAAAGCTCTCAGAAAATGTCACATCTAACTTTTTTTTGCTCCAGTTAAAAGCTCTAAAAAAATGTCACATCTCAGCTCGAATTGAAAACTCGAATTCACGAAGCGAACGAGATCTAAGTTGGGCCGTTTAATTCAGTTCAAATGGGGAATGCAATTCAAACTGCATGATTACTAAACATTAGTTTAAACTGTGCTCACTGTTCAAATTAAGTTGAACTGAACTAAACTATGAAACAAACAAGAGCTTAAAGTTTTTGAATAGTGAAAGGAAAGTTTCATCTTCTTTAGAGCAATTCCAACTATACTAGCTATTTAATAGTTTTAGTCAAAATGACAAATAATTTATTTATTTATTTATTTATTTACACTCCAACCAATAGCTAAAGAATTAACTATTTTAGTGAATATCTTTCACAACAACTAATAAATTTAATAGTTAATTATATTTAAATTTAATAAATATTAAAATAATATATATTTAGTTAAAATAGGTATAACTTTCTAGCAATTTTTATAACAATTTAACTAAATTTAAATAGTTCCTGATACATACTCTTATATAATAATTAATAAAAGGCTTTTTTTGCTGAAAAATATTTTGTATTCATGATCTGCCTCAAAATTCTCAATTGGGTCCATTGCTATCACACTCACACACTTTTCTATGGCCGTGTTTAGAATTAATTATGTTTTTATTTTCACGTTTTTTAAAAAAATAAAAATGTTTTTAAAACAACGTTTGAAGCAATAAAGGAAAAAACAGAAATAAAAATAATTTTTTAATTTAGTGTAAAATAAAAAAAAATAAAAAATAATTTTTAATTATTTTTTATTTTTTATTTTCATTTTTTTTCTCTCAAACAGAAAAAGACATTAATATATTTTTTATATTAAAAATAATTTTTTAATAAAATTACTAAATATATTTTTAAAAATAATTTGATGTCTAAGATTAAAAATATTTTTATTTTTATTTTTATATAAAAATATAATTATTTTAAAACTGAGTTTCTTTTATTTTCTATTTTCTATTTTCTATTTTCCCCGTAACCTCTCGTGAGTTCTTAACAAGAGAGAAGGTTGAGACTTGAAACGCTACACGGACGGAGAGGGAAAGGGGAAAAAAAGGGGAAAAAAAACGAAAAAAAAAAAAAAAAAAAAAAAAGTATGACTCGGGGAAAGCAAAAGATCGAAGCCCAGAGACGAAACGCCGAGAGGAATCAGAAGCCAAAGGGCTCGCAGCTCGAGGCCAGAGCTGTTGCCCTCAAAACCAGCTGCCCCATCTGCAAGGTTCTAATCTAATCTAAATCTTCTCTTTTCTCTCTTCTTTTTGATGAAATTGTTCATTAAGAAATTGTGATTTTGCTTATAATTTTATGTGTTTCGTGCTGTGGATCTCTCAAATTTTAATATCTGTTTTGTTTGATTAGGAATTTGGATTTATAAGCTTTTATTCAAATAATGAGAACTTATTACAGTGTTAAAAGTTTTTTTTCTTTAATTAATTTTCCTAATTTCTGGTTTGAGATTAATCGAGATTTGGGAACAGTAGATTGGTATTTGCTAGCTAAAAGAAACAAGTTGTCTTTCAGAGATTTGGAAAACCAACGGGAAAGCTCATTGTTAAAAAGAAAGAAAGAAGAAGAAAGCTAATTGATATTGTTCATGTTGTATAGTAGATATTGACCTCCTTACCTTAGCGTGGTCCTTAAAGATACAGTTCCTGTGGGAAATCCTAATTTGAAACAAGAGTTATTGATATTCACGGTCGCATTTAGTTCATAGGTCTGAATAGAAAGTTTGAGCAAAAAATTCATAATTTTTATGAGACGAACAACCGTAGTAAAAAGGTTCGAATTGTAATTCAAAGCTATAAAACAGACGGGCTTAGCTTGCTAAATGGCCTGAGTTGTTAAGTAATTATTATCATTTTTAAGTCACAGGGGAAAAAATATTTTTATTTAGGCTGTCTGAGATTTCTGGGTTTTGGTGCCAGTACTAGAGCTAAGATTGTGAATGAAAGTGTCTCACTTTTAGTATTTTTTGGGTATGTGGTCGGAGATCAACTTTATACTCTCAATAATTGTTTCAAGATGAGTTCAGTTATGTGTAGTTCCTCTTTGAATGTCTGCTGCCTAGAAATTTAAGAATTTCCTTTATTTTTATTCTTAGATCATTCAGAATTCGGCTTATATGATGGAGGGAAATAGTAATATTACCCTTGTTGTTTCCAATAGAAAAAAAAAATATATATATATATATATATATATGCATATACTCTTTTGTGAGAGTTTTTGGTGGGTTCCGGTGGTGGCATTGAGCTAAAAGGCTTTATAAAAGTGGTCAGACACAATTTTTGGATCTTGTCAAGAAAGAAATTTCTGTATTTTTCATGACAAGATTTGAGACGTGATCCTTCTTTAGGGGAGAGTTTGATTTTTTTGGAATTTATTTAGACGTCAACCAGAAAGGAACTTAAGGATATTTGTTGTGTTTTTAGCACTGATTTTTTAGCAATGGGTTGTGGTCTCATTTTTGAAAGTTAAGATTACAAGGCATCATTCTGATTTTCATTTTTCTTCATCAGAAAATTCTGTACTTTTCATTACAACATTGACGATGTGATCCTTCTTTATGGAAGACTTCAGTAAACCCTAATGATTTTTGTGCCTGCATATATTTGGTTAAACTTGGACGTCAATGATTTTTGAAGACCATGTTTTCAGGTCGAATCAATAGGCAGGATATACAACTGACTTAGTGAAGCATTTGACTGGAGTTAATAAAACTGCATTTTCCCCCTCCTTTCTGGGCAGAATTATGTAGTTGAATTGGCTGAATTAGAATTGACTTTCTTTTTTCTTTTGCCAAGGAGTTGGGATTGGGAATCACTAAATTTTGTGAAGTAAAGATGCAGATCAGACTGACTACCCAAGAAGTTAGACAAAAAAAAGTTTTGGGAGAAATAGCTTTTCAGTTGAACCGATTATAATTATGTCCTTCTCACCCAAATTTGAGAGTGAAAGACTTCAAGGCGTCATCCTGATTTTTCATTTTGCTTCACTAAAAATAATCACTATAGTCTATAGGTATCCTAGATATGCTGTTTGTAGTTTGTTGGTTAAAGCTTTTTGTTGGAACCTAATTCCTAAAGTAGTTAAAAGTTTGATGAAGCCAAGTCATATGGAGTTTAATAATTAAATTGGAAGAAATGCAACTTTCTTTGGATTTGGGATGTGAAAGATAGGCAGGCAGCAAGTCCAATCCATTTGATCTCACTATTAGAAAGGAAAAACTTAAAACCAATAATGCGTTCATTTGGATTCAGGCGTCTATGATTATTGAGGTGAAGCAGCTAGGACTAGAAGCTATGATTAACTTGGCTATTGATTGAGTTTTCCAATTGGAGTTAATTATTGCTCTTAGTTTGTTTGAATTAACGTTAGAGATCCAGTATTTTTGTCGTTTAAACTAATGGTTCAGTTGGAGCAATCTGGCCCAAATTTACTTACCATCAATGTCTACTACCCTTATATTCATTGGAGTTGATCATACCATATTTGTTTCAGTGAGGCATATCAACTAACCCAACTCATGTTTGTTCTTTATGTTTCTACTAATTCTAGCGAGCTTCCATATTATGGTCATTTTAGTTTCTTTTGATTATGAATGTTCACTTTTTAAGGAGCTTCATCCGAATTGAGAAACCTAAGAGCATATCCAATGTAAATGCTAGTGTTAATTGTATATTTGGCACTAAAAAGTGTAATAATAGTATATTAGACATGTTGTGCTCTAATGCATAATTTATTTTAAATACTAAATCTATGTTTTATCATAATCATTAAGCTTTAAAGTTGTAAAAGTAAACTTTTAATTCTAAAATAATTTGAAAATACAAATGTTGCAATGATTAAATGAAAAGGTAACATATCAGTTGAAGTGTTTTTATAATAATTTGAAATGTAAATGTTGAAAAGGTAAATCTATTGTATTTGAGAGTTTTCATGATCAAATTCTAAATTTGACATCGGCACATTAATTATAGCATTGTGCATTGGAGATGCTGAGTTTTGGAGTTTGGTAGTCGAATCTTTTTGTATTTACTTGGTTATTGATGTCATAGTAACTAAAAAATTGAATATGTTTGGTAGATAAATTAAAAATTAGAATTACCATGAACGTATATGTGAGATATATTTGATGGAATGTGACTTTGCTTTACATTTGATGGAATGTGTTTTTTTCAGGTGCAACTAGCAAATCCAAAGCAACTCGGTGATCATTATGCCTCCAAGCATCCAAAAGAAAAACCTCCATCTGAAGCATAGTGATTTATTGCTGCTGTGAAGTGGGAAACCCAGAAACAAAAGGGGGAAAGAGTTATAAAAAAAAATTATGGCTTGCTTTGTATTATTTCAGATTGTGTGTATTTGCGAAAAGGTATATATATACCAAAGGCATTCACTTGCTTCAAGTCCCTCAACGTCATTCCTGGTCTGTGGATATTGTGCAACTATGAAGGATGATTGCTGAAACTATTTCCATCACATTGGAGTTACAGGGTTATAATGGCTTTGGCATGTTCTAGCTCTTGATTGTGTAAGTGGGTTAGACTCATGACATGTTTACTTAATAGGAGCGGGGAATAAGAATGGATCTTATTTTTACTTACGCCCTTTTATCCTGGAATGAAAGTAAAATTTATCGGCTCCAATAATACTTGTAAATAGGCTCCATTTACACGTGTAAACACGCTAGTAATTCATTTCTTTCCTCATCGCTTGTCCTGCAACGTTCGTTGCTTTGGACTTCCAACTTAGACGTCAGACACTGCTTTTGAAGACAATACCCTTTTTTTTTCGATCCTTCCCGAATCGTCCCCAGAGAAAAGAAAGGAGAACAAAAGGTAAAATCAAACTCTCTTTTACTTGAGTAAAAAGTAACCCACTTTTCCATGAAGTGAATGGTTTTGATGATGCAAAGACATTTATAGTATGTTTACTTATTAGAAGTAGGGAATGAGAATTGAGATTTAAAATTAATTTTATGTTTACTTACTCATTTATATCATAGAATGGGAGTGAGAATGTGTGAGTCCCACATTAATTTAGAATTGAGAAATGAGATTGGTACTCCCTTACCTTTTACCGGATTGCTACTCTCAATCTTGATATTAAATGCAAAATTACAAATTTACCTTTAATTCTTGTTCTTTATTTAACTATCTACTCCCAGTTTTGTTGTCATTTATTTCCTCCCATTTACTCACTAATTTAATTTTTTTATCCCACTTTATTTCTTTAAACTCTTACATCTATTTTATTTTAAGAATTTTTACTGTAAGATTAGAAAACTGAAACATCTACCATCCCATCTTCTGCCGGTTCTTCAATTTGCAAGTAGGTCATAAATCATCATTTATTTTTGTTTTCCTTTTGCTTTTTTTTTTTTTTTTTTTTTTTTTTTTTTTTTTTTTTTTTGTGTGTGTTGAACACGTTGATAATGCTTTAGTTTAGCTAGTTTTGTTGTCAAGGTTTTGCTGCTCCTTTCCATGTGCGGGTGCATGTGTCCTCTTCTAGCTTTCTTACCAGCTCATCATTTCCTCTTACTCTGCTTTTCAGTTTTTTTTTTCTTAATTTAATTTAATTTTTTATCCCACTTTATTTCTTTAAACTCTTACATCTATTTTATTTTAGGAATTTCTACTGTAAGATTAGAAAACTGAAGCTATTAATAATTTTTATCCCTTTTTATTTCTCATGATTCTAGTACTCTAGTTTTTTTTTTTCTTTTTTTTTTCTTATAATTTGATTCTTGTGTTATGTCTATTGTTGTTCATTTTTATAATATACAATGTAATACTAAATCTAATTTTATATGTTGATAATGTAAAGTAATTATGTCTAGATTTTTAGTACGAAAGAAGAGAGTGATTATAGTGATAAAAGAGATAGTTATGATGTTATAAATGATTATGGTTGTGTGTTGAGTTTGGTTAACTATGTGTACCTATGTTTTCTATTTATTTTAATCAAGGGGAAATTAGGAAGTCCTAGCTCAAGAAATTGCTTGCATTTTTAGTCCAAAAATGGCTATAAGGGTTTATCAACAATTAGGTCACTTGTACACTTTATTTGGTTTACTTAGATATTATAAATGATATCAATGTTTCTATTTGGCACAATTAAGAATGGATAGAGAAACAATTTAGAAGATTATGCAAGCTTCTATGTGAGAAAGGAGGTTTGACAAGCACAAGAAATGTATTTGTTGAGGAGATGCTTGCAATGTTTTTGATCATCCTAGCACTTCAGTTAAGAACAGCGTGATTAGTTTCAATTTTAAGAGATTCGGAAGAACGATTAGTAAATGTTTCCACGAGAGTTTAAAAGCAATTATTCGGTGTCAAAAAGAATTTTGGAAAAATCCAGAACCAATTTTGGAGAACTCAACTGACCCTAAATGGAAGTGGTTTAAGGTATGTGTTCTCTTTTTTTATTATTTTGAAAAAATTTGTTTTAAATTATATTTGTGTTCTTAAAATTTTATGCTTCTTTTTCATAATAATGTAGAATTGTTTGGGAGCATTGGATGAAACATATGTAAGAGTTCATGTGCCAAAGCAGACAAATCAAGATATAGAACAAGAAAAAATGAGATTGCTACTAATGTCTTAGGATTTTGTTCACAAGACATGCAATTTATATATGTCCTTCCGGGATGGGAAAGTTCAAAGCACGATATGCCTGTGTTAAGGGACACAATGACTAGAAGAAATGGTTTAAAGGTTCCTCATGGTAATTTTATACAACAACACTAAATTTTTTTTAATGACATTATATTGTCTATATATTATCTATTTGCTCATTGTTTAATATTGTTACTTTTTATATTGGTTGATAGGTTATTACTACTTGGTAGATGGTGGCTATAGTAATGGGACCAGTTTTCATTGCACCATTTAGAGGACAATGTTACCATTTAAGTGAGTTTAACAATAGAAACCAACCAACTTCGACAGAAGAGTTTTTCAACATGAAGCACTTGAGTGCTATGAATGTTATTGAGCGGTGCTTTGGATTATTGAAAATGTGATAGGCTATACTAAGAAGTCATTGCTTTTATGACATAAAAATACAACGACAAATAATTTATGTATGTTGTATGTTACATAACTTCATTTGAAGAGAAATGGCTTATGACCCTATGGACATTGTGTACGATAATGATCCAGCACAATAATTGAACTTGTCTAGCATAACTTCAATTTCAAGATTTATGCAACTTTGTTATATGGTTTAGTTATATTTTATACATGACTTGTTCATTTCTTGTTTAGAATAAGTTCCATTCCAGCTTTTTCAACTCAAAGAGGACAAGGTCAAAACAAGCATTATTAGACAACACAACAAGATGACGCACTGATAGAGGCATTGTTCGAATTGAGTCAAAACGCAATGCGGCAAACTGATTATGGTTTTAAAAATGACTTTACAATTGGAGACAATGATGGAAGCTAAGGCCTCGTTCACTTCACCGATTCGAGTTTTTAGTTTTAGGTTTCTACAGTAAAAAGCTCTCAGAAAATGTCACATCTCAGCTCGAATTGAAAACTCGAATCTGCGAAGTGAACGAGGCCTTACTAGGTTGTGCCATCAAAGCATCCTCCTCATATTGAATCTCGTGTGAAATGGTTTAAGCAAAAATATTGTGCAATGACAGATATATTGTCTCTTAGTGGGTTTGGATTGGACAATAATAAGATGATATTACAATGTGAAAAAAAATGTATGATGAGTATGTTAAGGTACGTGCAATAAACTTTTTTCACAATGGTTGTTACTTGGCTATTATTTAGTGAATTAACAAATATTATTTAACTTATTTTAACAAAAGTGAAAAGATGCTGCTGGTTTATGTGTAAAACCTTTTCCTCATTATTACACTTTGGGTGAAATTTATGGATGTAATCGAGCTATAGGCATTGGTGCTGGAAATGCAAATGATGATGAGGAAGAGGTCCGCCAACAAGATACCATGAATGTAAATTTGGTGTTGACTCAAATATGAATGCCTTTGAAGAGAATTTCATGGAAAATGATATGTACTACAATCAATGGAACCAAGTGTTCAATGGGCCAACCATTTGAAAACCTCTCCAATTATACGTTTCCACTGCAAGACAAAAGGTAAAAAAAAGACAAGATATTTGAGAATATGTGTCCAACATTGGGTCCACTAAATGACAAGGAATTTAAATTAGATAGTCTCATTGATGTGCTTTCCACTAATGACAAGGATTTAGCTGGATTACAAGCCAGCATGTATCAAGAAATGTTGAAAATTGATGGCTTAGATGATGATCAAGTATATGATGCCATCAATATTTTAGCAACAAACCATGATTTATTATGTGTATTCTACAACATTCCGGATCAACTCAAGAAGGGATACATCCTCAAAATTCTTAGTCGTGGGGTTTAAGTGTTAGATTAGCCAATTATTAATTTACTTAAATTATGTTGGTACTTTGAATTATGCTTAGGATATATTTTTCGATTTATGACTTGAAACTTCTTTTTGAAAGTTTATGACTTAAAAACTTAGTTATTTTGTTCTTATTTTATTTCATCATCATATTCTTTTCTTGAAATGGAGTTAAAATTTATTGAGAAAAATAACTTAGATGATTAATTAGGTGTGATTAAAAAAAAATCTAATTACTAGTTAGTTATTCTAATATTAAGATAGTCAGCATAATATACAATTTTTTTTTTAAAGTTCAACATACAAAAATCTGCTAAAATGGTAGGTACGTACATTTATAACAGTTTATTCTGATTCTGAGAGTAAGTAAACGCATGAATAGGATTGAGATTGATTCCGATTTTGATTCTTAGAATCTAAGTAAACAGCTTATTTTGACTTCGATTTCTGACTCTGATTCCTACCCATTCCGAATCTTGTCTACTCCAATTGATGTCCACTCCGATTACGGATAAGTAAACATGTCCTTCGTGTAGAGAGCCTATCACGCAACCAATTTCATAGTTTTTTTTTTAATGAGAAATTGAAAAATTTTATTAATGAGAAGACGGATGGGGACTCCATCAAAGAAAATACAACAAAATAGAGGCCAAAACAGAACTTAAATAACACTCAGTACAAAACTCAAAACATTTAAACCAAGACATCCTCCCAACTTAGCAATATCAGGGAAAGAGAAAAATCTTTAAAAGCCTAGTCAGTAGATGCCCAAAGAGCTTTTTCAAAAAGATCATCACAACCTAACTCCTTATCCTCAAAGATCCGCTGATTATGTTCTAACCACAATACCCAAATGATTGCTATTTTAGCAGCCTTCTAAATCACTTTACCTTTCTTTCCACTTCCAAAACCGAAAGATTGTTCCACACATAGAGTATTGCTTTGAGCGAAAAAGACCAACTTAAACTAGCAGCTCTCAAAAGTTTGCACCATAGAGAGCGAGCAACGTCACAATGGAGGAATAAGTGATCCATTGTTTTTTCACCTACCATACATAAAACACACCAGCTAGGAGATAATGCAAAATTGGGATGTTTTCTTTACACCAAATCACAAGTATTCAGATAAAATAATCAAATAAAAACCTTCACCCTATAAGAAGCACAAGATATCCAAATGATATTGAAATGTTCAAATGAAAATGAAAGGATATTTGGAAACTTGATTAAAGAATGAAAGTATGAATTATATGAAAATCCTAATGGATCGCACAACCAAACTCGATGATCAGCAACGGATTACAAGAAAATATTTTCCAAAATTGAGAGTAAGAAAGCCAAATGCTCACACTTAAAATCATTTAAATTTATGCGATAAGTTCTGATGAAGAGAAGAGATACCATCCACTACCACAACCTCTTTAAATTTGGCACCCCTAGCTCCCACAAGATTATATAACATAAGAAAGGTGACAGGCACAGCTAAAGGCACAACACCTACCCATATATCCTCCCAAAACCTAATGTGGGAACCATCGCCTACTCTCCATTTGACTCTCTTGAGGAAAGGATCCAATCCTTGAGAAATGAATTTCCAAGGGTTCCTTGAGTGCCTCTAGAAACGCTGTTAGAGTTTGAGCAAATACGGGTTGCAATCTAACACTAGATTCCAAAACTTCTTAGACAATGGATTACCACCCAATGGCAAATCCAGATACTTCAATGGCAAGTCCAAATACTTCAATGGCCAAGTACCCACTCCACAGCCAACTCCTCCTCCAAATATATTTAATTTTATAGGAAATTATAGAAATAGACCAACTTTAAAAACTATTAGAAGTAAGGGTAATTTTGATAAATATTCTTTGAAAGTGTATATCAGAATTTTTATCATTTACTCTTAATTTATAATTTTTTTAGTTAAATAATTACACTAATAAAAAAATATTTATAAAAAGTAAGGGGTAAATGTCCAACTCATGTACTTTCAAAAGTATATTTTTTATTTTTTTTAAAAGTAAATAAATAATTTAGGGCCTTTTTGGTTCATACGTTTAAACTAGTGGCCGTGTTTAGAATTGATTCATTTTTGTTTTTCACATTTTTTAGAAACTAGTGTAAATGAAAACGATTTTTTAGTTTAGTATTGATTCATTTTTGTTTTTTTTTTATTTTCATTTTTTCTTTCAGAAAGAAAATTAATGCATTTTTTTACATTGAAAATAATATTTAACAAAACTACTAAATACATTTTTAAAAATAATAATTCGAGATTAAAAATGTAATTTTTCTTTTATACAAAAAAAAATTATTTTTTAACGAGTTCTAAATACAACCAATAATTCTTAATTTAACATTTAAAATTTAAAATTAAAAAAACAATGAAAAATTAAAACCATAAATTATAGTCATTTTTTGCTTTTTTTTTTTTTTTCTCTCTCTCACCAAGCTGTAAAAGACTATATTGCCCTCCATTTTACAAAGATTTGTTTTTTTCTTTGACCATTTTGGTCATTAAATGAGTTTTTTTCTTTCATTAAAAACTAATTTTCTTTTTGAGACCGAGTCTTCACTCGACAAAACTACTAAACATATTTTTTAAAAAATTTATCAAACATGAGTTTATTTTAAAATATTTTTCTATTTTTTTTTTTTTTCAGAATTTTTAGATCCGTCTATTTTTTTTTAAGTTTTTTGCCTTTTTCTCATACAAAAAAAATAAAATTCATTTTATCTTTTTTTAATATATATTTCGTTTTAGTTTTAAATACCACAACAATGTGATTCATAATTTTAACATTTAAAATTTAAATTTTTTATTAAAAAAAACACTATAACAAAATCAAAACCATAAATTTAATTCCATAAAACAAACCATCATTAAAAAATGTATAGTAGTAGGCAGACCATCCTCAATTTTAAGAGTAGTAATTTACATTATTACCCTCAACCCCATTTTTACGGGCTATTTTTTTTTTTTTTCCTTTGATTTCACTCAATTAAATTATTTATTTATTAGTTTTAATATTTTGACTCTAAAAAAGTGAAATTACAAATGGTCCCCAGTTTCAGATTTGGGCCCCAAATTGAAACCCTAGTTATTCATATTGCAGACGCCACCACCCTTCACCCAGTCGCCGCCACCATCACTCAATTGGAGAGAAATGAAATCGCAGAAAGTTGCGACGAAAATCGAGCTGCACCCCGAAATCTTCTCCTTCACGAACCGTGGGTGATGATTTTACCTCTGTAGTCTCCCGACAACACTAGCTTCGACAGTTTTCTGCTCAAGACGGTGTCGATGTGCTGGATGCCGTCTACGGCGAGAGAGAGGATCGGATGCAGTGCGGAGATAGAGAGAGAGTGATGCGAGAGAGGGGGTGGAAGAGGAGAGAGAGTGTGGGCTAGGGTTTATTTTAGGAGGAAGAAGTTTAAATTTTATGTTTAAATTTTTAATTTCAATTTTATTAGAGTTAAATTTTTTTATTAAAAAGTCATATTTAATTTTTTTATTATAATAAATTTTTTTATATAAAAACACATTTTAATTCAAATTATGTGAATCTGATTTCTACTCAAATAGTCTATTTATTAACTATTTTTGAACGTTAACCTATTAATTTTTATTTTCCTTTTGAAAGTTTGGTCTATTTTTCTCCTTCCTAAATTTATTCCATTTATTGTGCTTTTTGCCAAATTCAAATTCAAATCCGAGCACTATGAGAAAAGTTTAAGAATGGTAAGCAGATCATCCGCAAATTGTAAACGGGCGACTCGGATCAGCTTATTACCAACTATAAAGCCCTTAACCACCTCAACCTCACTTGGTTTATTGACCAACCAGCTCAATCCCTCAGCCACTAATGTAAACAAAGGGTGATAGCGGATCAAATTTCATACACTTACTATTAAGCAAGCAAAAATCTGCAAGTTTTTTTTTCTGAGAGATTCAAGGAAAGTTGTCTAAATCGATATAAAGGAAAATTTAGTTGTTCCTGTAGCTGTTTAAGCGTGAATTACCACCCTTTAAGATTATCCCACTAAGAGGGATGAAAATTTTACAATCCCATAATTGATCCATTTGACGCTTGAGTTCTTTAACTGGATTCATACAATTTTGAAACCGAATTAACATCACCATGGTCATAATGCAATAAACTAAAACAACTCTCGAGACAGATTATAATAAGGGAACAAACACAAGGGCGAAGATATGATGAGTATAATCTCAGAGAAACTAGTAAAGAGATCATGTAAATCAAAGTGTTATCAATAAATAATATGCTTATAATTCGTAGTTATCATACACATCCTTTGTCTGTGACGATATGAAATCTGCAAGGGGAAAAATGAACTATTGAGTCAAGTTTTTGTGTACACTTTTCGTGGACAAAAACATGTCAAAATGTGGTTGTATAAACAGGTCAGCTGTAAATACACACATGACTCCACCTTGAATATAAAGGGCGGCAAATAAAAAATTAAAAAAAGGGTCAAAATATGCAGTTCTTTTCACGTTCGCCTCATTTTGCCACTATGCAACTATTAAAAAAAAAAAAAAATCAAAATACAGTGTTCAGCTTTAAAACCCATACAGTAAAACCATCTGAGACGCTATGGAACTAAAATCACAAGGAACCCCGTTTGCAAGCCGAGGGGGCAAAATATATATATATATATATATATATATATTAATTTCGTATAAGACTTTCCCTGTTACGCTTGTAAACTGTAAACAGTCAAGAACACAAATAGCAAAAGAGATCACTTGGAGCCACCTCTGAACCATTCTTCTTCAGAGATTGTGATCATGATTCGTGAATGAAATTGTTTAAGAGGGTGGTTAGGAGGGCGTCCGTCCTCTCAGCTCGGGTCTCCTCTCTAATCTTCCTCTGTTCCTCCCTCTCTCTCCAAGCCTGCTCAATCATTAATCTTTCCCTCTCGAGCTTCTCCATGGACTGTCGCCATTGCTGCTCAAACAACTGCTGCTCATAGGCACGCCGTTCCATGATTTCCATCCACTGCTTCTCCATCCTCAGCTGCTGTTGAAAAAATTCCTTAACCATTTCTTGGACATCAGTCCCGCTGTTGGTACTTCCAGTGTTGGCTGCTTTCAAAGACTTGTCCAGAGCAGTTTTCTCAGCCTTCCTTTTCCGATGATTACTCCTAGCAGGTTTCTCCTCATCAGTGTTGTCTTTGTCCTCTTCGTTTTCTGAGAATTCGTCTGAGGATTGGCCTGCACTTGATTTCTTTGTCTTTTTCCTAGATCGGGGAGAACCCATTTCAGATTCTAGAAGCAATCTCTGCATGTTCTTCGATCTTTCAGTAAATAGTGCGTGCAGTTCATCAAAGAATGGACATTGTCGTCCATTTTCCGGATCGGATGTTTCCTTTCCCTGATTTGTGTTACGAAATTTTATTCCATAAACAAAACAATGCTTGTAATCAATGCTTGTGATTAACACAAAAGTGAACATATACACTACACCAAATTACCAAATAACGGACATTTCGCAAGCTGTTCCACAAGTATGAATAACAAGATGAACTTTCTCGCATATGAGCCATACTAGATTGGAAGTGTCATGAAGATGACAAATTAGCAAACAAAATCAACTCTATAAGATATCCACCCTTAATCTTGTTTGACAGGACTCAAACCCAGGGCAGGATTTATTCCGGTCCCCGTCTCACCACTAATCATCTTAGGCTTTTTTTGTTTTTGTTTTTTGGGCTCTGAATAACCATCTTAGATACAGGCTAAAGTCAAGTGGGTCAAGTAAGGCTTTTGCAATTTACATTAATAATTAGTAAATGTGACGGTATAAAAAGGCTAAACTACAGGTTTCAGTTTCATAAAAAAGCTTATAAAAACCTGAGATTTACAACACAATTAGTGTTAGGTGTGTGGAGCCTATTATCACCCTGATGCAGAGTTACTATGCAAATCAACCTTTGCGCTAAGGTCGACGCAGAGTTAGCGTGCAAATCGCCCTTTGCAGTAAGGTCGACACAAGGATTGGAAAGACAGAGATAAGCCACCCTCCTTGGAGTCACAGGAGTGGATATTCTAGTTCGGGGTATTTTAGGCCCCATTCATTTCGCTGATTCGAGTTTAGAATTCGAGTTTTGCTACAATAAAAAGCTCTCACAAACAATCACATCTAACTTTTTTATTATAGTAAAAAGCTCTCACAAAAAATTACATCTCAACTCGAATTAAAAACTCGAATCAGCGAACTAAACGGACCCATATATATTGTTATATGTGTATTGATTTACCTTAATTAACGAGATACGAAAGGGACTTTTAGAGCAGCCGTTTTCAGTTTGAGGGGGGGAAGACGCCGAGTGTGTTCTGTTTATTTTGTTCTTCTTTCTCGTTTTTACTGCTCTCAAACAGTAAAATTAGGGCTTTTAATTCCTAGCAGTTAGCAGGACATCAAGCGGCTTTTCTTGAGCATATTCAATATACAATTCTTCTGCCTAAATCAGATATTCTAAATTCTAAAAGTTGAAAAGAGGCAAGGAAAATAATACATTTTTTATCTCCAACTCCAAGAGAACCTACCGATTAAACCACTTATAAATGAAGAAAACCAAAAGGCCAAACATTCAACAATGAAATTGTCCCCCAAAAAGATAGCATAAAATTGATATTAACTACTGGAATCTGATTCTGAAATTGCCAAACATAGAAATCTAATTCCGAAAACCACCATAAAAATGGACGTAGTAAGTTCCTTTGATTTGGTTTCATTTCATTAACGAAAAGAAATCTAATTCCGAAATCTCCATAAAAATCAGGGGAAAAAAAGAGTTTCCTTATTGAGCAAAGTGGAAAATCAAAAATAGTAAAATACCTTGTAGCGATTGAGGAGGTTCTTCCACTTGCACTTGCACTGATCGGGAGTTCTGGCGAAGCCTCTCTCCGCCATCTTGGAGCTGACGGCGTCCCAGAGAACCTTGCTCCGCTTGGAAACCGTCGTCGACGACGACGAAGAGTCCCTCTCCATCTCGGCGCGGATCGCGATGAGCTCCTTCGTCTCCGCCGGGGCCCATTGTCCCTGCGCCGAGGCCGACATCACCGCCATCATTGGCCCGATTCCGGTACCGCCCAAGCTCTCCTCCTCCTCATCTCCCCACCCATACATCATCTTCTTCTCCTTCTTCTTCTTCTGCTACAATCTCGCGTTCTCCATTTTGTTGCTAGGAAATGTGCAATTAGGGCTTCAATTTTGATTCTGTTTTGAGCCTTTTGGAGAACAATAGTTTCAACAACGTCAATAGCGGCATTTGAGATTTGACCTCATCATTTAGCAGAGGCCAGAGCGTCACACCAAAATTTTATTTTGCTCATTTGCCCTGGATTTGTAAGGTTTTGATAATTTGTTCTCTACTTTTAGTTTTGTTCGTGTACCCTCCGACTTATAAAATTATTTTAATATACCCTATTTTGTTATGATTGTGTTAAATTAATGATTAAAATACGAGTTTAACAAAAACTAACAATATTTTAATTCGAACCCTTATGTAAATCTCTCAATTCTTCAATTTTCAATCTCAATAAATTAGTAAAATGAGCCGTAGTGTTAGAACTTTAGACGGGCCGCTCACGACCGTCTGCAAAATTCGGGCCGCCCGAGCCCAATCCGCCCGAAAATGCCCTTGAATGGGCTGCGGGCTTATATTTGATTGTCCGAACCTGACCGGGCCGCCCGAGCCTGCCCGAATAGCCATAATTTTTTTAAATATTTTTAATTTTTATAGTTATTAAGTTAGTTTGTCTTAAAATTATGTAAAAATCAAAATCAACATTCAATAGACATTATTAACACAATTGAATAAATTAATTATGTATATTATTTTATTGATGTATATTAAATTCGTAATTTATGATTGTCACGTTAAAAACCTTACCAAGAAAAATTCAATTGGGATAAAAACTTAGCAAGGAAAAAAGAGTGCAATCATTTTGTGACGAATTACAAATTTATTAGTGGGAAATTGCCCTTCTTTCACGTTGTGTTGGGCATCAATGGGAATACTACTATAACTAAAAGGATCCATTATAAAAAAAATAATAGTGATTTGAGAGAGAGAGAGAGCTTTAGGATAATTTGATAGTTTTTAGAAAAATTGTAATATAAATTTGAGAGATTGAGAGAAATTGAGAGGGATTGAAGGAGTTTGAGTGAGAAAAATGTGTAGGGAATGAAGGGTATTTATAGGGAAATTTTTGGGTTAAAAAATTGACTTTGTTTCAAAAAATTCGGGCTGCAACGGCTAGTTTAGGGTTATGCGGGTTCGGGCAAAAACTAGCCGTTAGGACGGGTTCATGCATCTCGGGTATTCGGAAAAAATTCAAGTATTCGGGGTAAAATTTGGGTCGGACAAATCAGGTTTCGCCGTAAAAATTCAAAAAAACTCCAGCGGACAGCAGTTGATGGCTCCTACACGGCGACGGGCTCCGGCGAGATGCCCATATTCAAGCTACCCGAGCCTGAGCCCGAAAGTTTACTTTGGTTGGGTCGGCAGATGAGCCTGCCCGCCGAGCCCAAAAAATTTGAGCAGCGGGCCTGCCCGCCGGCCCAAAGTTTCACCACTGAAATGAGGCATACCACGAGACTAGAAAGCTAGAGAAACCTATAACAGTTCAAGTGGACTTATAAATATTGGCAACAACATGCTTTATTATGTTTTAATTATACCACACAATATACATGTCCCAGTTTTTCTACATAGTAACTGGATAGTCTCTAGCAAATTTCATTTATTTTTATTTTATTTTTCATTATTTGCCAATGTAATATGATGTAACAAGAGGGCCTTTCAAGTTCCGGACGCAATCATTCTTTTTGTTGAGTAAATGAAAACAAATAAATGCTGTTAATTTCACTTATTTAAGTTTAAAATTCAAATTTTGTTACAGTAAAAAATTCTCAGAAATAGTCACATTTAATTTTTTTTATTATAGTAAAAAATTCTTAGATAAAGTCACATCTCAATTTGAATTAAAAACTCGAATCAATGAACTAAACGGACCTAAAGTCTATTGATTAATTATGAATTATTCCTAATGTCAAGTTATTAGGACAATTTTTGTTTTTCCTTTTCTTTTATATATTTATTATTATTATTATTATTATTATTATTATTATTATTATTTGCATGACCAAAGTGGAGATAATGATACATATGTTCCTTTAAATAGTATGTTCCCTTCAAAATTAAGAAGTTAATCTTGATTCTCCATTTTTTGAGCATCCCTTGATTCCCTAGTTTGTCAAGTTATTAGGTCAGAACTATGCAAGCGCAATCAATCTATTTTGCTCTATCCGACCTTGGTGGACACTCAAATGGCTTAAAAGTAGTTTACAAATATGAATCGGTATAAAGGATCAATAACCAAAAAATTATAAATTATAAAGTTTCAATTGGTGATATTCAATTCTCAAATTCTAAAAAGCATAGCAGTTTAAATAAACAAATAAAAAAAAGAAAAGAGACAAAGATGGTTTGCCTCTGGCATTTACTCGATCATGTATAAGAGCACAATGAAATCGTTAACCACAAACTATCAACACGTCGAGCAAAGAATTGGTGACAAAAGAATTCTTCATCACAACCATCATTAAAATACAAGACAAAAGAGACAATTAACCTGGAATTTCGTCCCGCTTCAATATAAACTAAGGGGATTAATTATAATGCTATACATTATCAAAAGTAAAAAAAATACAACACCAATTTATCAGCACTTAATCCTTCAAGGATTCAAAAGCAAGCATGAGTGAGAAAAAATCAATGAAACTCGTTTTTCTGTTCAATGCCATAGGTTTCTCTCCAGTATTGCAAGTGGGTATTTGTAATTCTGTCACCGTGCAATATAGGCGGCCAAAAACTTGTTTGACCTGCATATAGCTTATTCGACCAGCTATACTCCCTCCCTTTTATGAAATTTGCTCTTCAGTGTATTTTGACAGCAGAAATTATTAATGCAAGCATATAATATGCTTGAATACTAATTTTGATATGATCTTCCTAAAAAGCATTTTCCTATTCATTTATTCTAACTCTCTTCCAAATAAGAATATCCATAAGAATACTTCATCTTAGTACCTATTTCACCCAACATTGAGTACATCATCCTTCTCCTATGAGTTGAACCATTATCGAAGCAGAACTCAGATCCAAATTCTCCAAGATGAACTGTGCTTCTCCCTTCTTCTTTTTGCAACCCATTTTCTTTCATCATCTTCCTTACACGCTCAACATCATCCCATTTCCCTTCTGATGCATATATATTAGATAACATTATATAAGGTCCAATATCCATTGGTTCCAACTCAATTAGCCGCTTAGCCACAATTTCGCCAATTTCTGAATTTGTGTAGTTTCTACAAGCAGAAAGTAAGGATCCCCATAAGGCAGGTCCCGCCTCCATTGGCATCTTCTTAATAAATTCTTCTGAATCTTTCACCAAACCAGCCCGGGCAAGAAGATCAACCATGCAACCGTAGTGTTCAATCTTCGGTTCAATCTTGTAAACTCGTTGCATAAGATCAAAGTACCACCAACCTTCCAAAACCATTCCTGAATGTGTACATGCAGACAAAACGCAAACAAAAGTAGCATCATTTGGCACAGGGCCTCGCTTTTCCATCTCTAAGAAAATTTCTAGTGCCTTTTCTCCATTCCCGTGCATACCATATCCCATGATCATGGAATTCCACGACACAACACTCCTCTCGGTCATCTCATCAAAGACACTCCTAGCCATGTCCATATCTCCACATTTTGCGTACATTGACAAGAGAGCAGTTGAAAGTAACATGTCAGGCTTAATCCTGTTCGATTCAATATACGAATGAACCCACTTGCCCGTGTCAAGCCTTCCAAAGTTTGCAGACGCGGTGAGGACACTCACTAGAGTAGCCTCATTTGGTTTTGTCTCTCCTGCTTCTAACATCTCATCAAACAATCTCAAACACTCACTATAATCCTTGCTTCGAACGTAAAGAGCCAAAATTGTGTTCCACGAAACTATGTTCCGTAACGACATCCCATTAAAAAACTCACAAGCTGCAGAAACATTACCCGTTCTTGCATACCCATCAATCATACAGTTCCAAGACACAACATCTTTATCAGGAATGATATCAAACAACAATTTTGCAGCTTCCATATTTCCCGTCTCCACATAACCCATAACCAAAGTGTTCCAACTAAAAGCGTCTCTCTCGGGCATTACCTCAAAAAGCTTACGTGCAACGTCGACCTCTCCATTCTTCACATACCCGTGAATCATCGAGTTCCAACTCACCAAATCCAACTCCAGCATTTCATCAAACACCTTACGAGCATCCCCAACGCTCCCACAGACAGAGTACATATGAATCAACGAGTTCCGAACAAACAAATCCGAACCAAACCCGAATCTCACAACCTTAGAGTGAGCCTTCCCTCCTTCCCTCACCGACCCAATACCCGCGCACGCCTTCACCAAGATCGGAAAAGTAAAATGATTATGAACTACAGATTCACCAACCATCTTCTCATTGTAGAAGCTCAAAGCACCAAGTGGGTCATTCAAATTCACATAGCTTCTCATTATAACATTGCAAAGGAAAGCGTCCGGTTCATTAATCTTACCAAACACGTAAACGGCATGAGAAAGTGTCTCGGGAAACGAGCAGAGCATCTTAATGGCTCGGCTCGCGGCGAGAGAATTGTGGAAAAGACCGGAGATAATGAGCTGAGCGTTTACCTGGTTGAAGTCTCTGAGGCCATGGCAAGAGTCCAAGGCTCGGAGGAGAGGGTGGCTTAGCTTTAAGATGGGCAGTCCTCGGTCGTCTAGTTCGTCGGGTTCGTCTTCGTTTTGGGTTGTCCAAAGTCTTGGTGGGTTTCTGGAGAGGTTTTTCCGAGATTTTACGAGCTTTTCTAGCGAAAGTGACGACAACCAAGTTGTGGGTTTGGAGGGCTTTAGACGAACTGACATTTTTTGCTTGTTCTTCTTTGTCTTCGGAAGTGTGATATGGCGGGAAGGATGTGAAGGGGAACGAGCTTCATTGTTTTATGGGTTAATTTTAGTTTGACCTCAAAGAACATGGGCATGTTTTTTTTGTCTAAATAAATTTAAAAAAAAAAAAAAAAACTTAAATTTTAATTTTATTTAAATTTATTTTTTAAAAAATTTTAATTTAATTTAATTTAATTTTATTTTATTTAAATTTTAATTTTAACTTAAATTATAACTTAAATTTAACTTAAAAATTACACTTAAATTACATTTTAAAAGAATAATCTTAATATGTCTTTGCATCTTAGGAGCCTTCTTTAACTAAAAATATTATGATAAAAGTCGTAAATCATAAAAATTTAAGACATAATAATTTTATTGATTCGAGTTGAGAACTTAAATTTAAAAGTAAATAAAAATGACAATAGAGTGGAGTGAAACAGGCCGGAGCAAATATACTTTCTCACTCTTATATTCTGCTCTAATTTTATTTTTTATATCCATTTTTACTAAGAGAGCTATCTTCATATCTTATTTATTTATTTATTAAGAATATAAAAAGTACTTGCAACATTATAAAACCAAGAAATTTTCATTAATAAACAACATAATTATTCATACATCATAAAAATAAATCAAAATCGTCAAATATAAACTCTAACAATAACAAATTAAACTCCAAAAGTTAAAATTCTCGAACATAAATAGAGAGAATATGTATTCAAGGTGCGGCGTGAACAATGGAGCTTTCCCTACCCCGCCTCATCTTTAAATCCGAGGATAATTTTTGGCCTTTTACCCGCCCTTACCTTAGTTAAGGGCGCATTTACTAACTAAGAATTTAATTTGAAAAGAGAATTAAATTCCTAATTTTAAATTTTTATGTTTATTTTTAGTAGTTGAATCACGTAGACTCTATCTAAAAATGATTAAATTCCCTGATAGGAAAGAACTTATATCCCACCTTCTACCTATGGAATTTAACTCATTCCCCGGAGAATTAGAAACTAACTCATTCCCCCAAGAATTAGAAACTAACTAACCTATTAACCAAATTTATCCTTGTTTAAGTTAGTTATTCACTTAACACAAGGGTACTTTTGTAAGCACATTTATTATGTTCCTATTCCTTTTGATTTTTATGTACGTAAACAACATAATAAGAATTTATTTCCCCTTATAACTTAATTCACAAATAGATTAGTAAATACTATAATGGAGTTATGGAATTTAATTTCATGGAACTTAATTATTTTTCTTAGAATTTATTTCTTATACTTTCAGTTCCTGATTAGTAAACACATCCTTAATATATCCAATACTCATCCTATTAGGGGGTGTGTACCCGCGGGTACCCATATTTATGAGTAAAATTGCCATCTCCAAAGTGAATTTATGTAAAAAAAAAAAACACATAACAAACACAAGTTGAGTTTGAATTTTGTTTTGGTGAAGAAAATATTGTGATAAAAAATTTAAGTTGTGATTCGAACGATGAAACGAATGAAATCTAAATTATTAGGAGATAGTTTTTTTTTTTTCTTTTGTTGTTGAATATTTTAATGGTTAATGGTAATAACAATTTGGATATTTTATGTCTCAAGTATTGATCTTAGAGAATGGAAATGTGAATAAAATTGATCAGATTTATGGAAATGTGAATAAAATTTATTACATTTTGACTTTTTTTTGTTCAAATTTCAAAACATATGAATGATTTGAACCAAACCTTTTATTTTGCCAAACATTGGTTTGAACCACCAAAATTGAACATGTTTACCAAGGGCGTTAAAAGTTGATTATTATTAAGGTCTTGTTCATTTCACAACTTAAGTTTAGTACTTAAGTTGTATATGTGAGAGAAAAATAATGTAGCCAAAAAGTTGAATTTAAATTATTATGAGAAAAAACATTATAACAGTAAAATTTGAGTTGTGACTTGAGTTGTAAAATGAACAAGGCCTAACACTTATGCATGCTTATAAATTTTTGTATTCTCTTCATCATGTAATACTACTACAACCTACCTTTTCATAACAAACCAGTTATTGTGACCCGTTAGCTATCGTGGTGCATCTCCACCCAAAAACCCATCATTTTAGCTTGGATCAACTAGGGGTGGCAATTTGTGCTAGGTGTGTTCGTGTTGTGTTTTAATCATTTCTTCTTAAATTTACAGCCAACCCGAACACGACTTGTGACACAAATTTTTTTAAAAACCACAACACGAACATGCCAAGACCACTTCACGACACAACTCAAAAATGACCTATGACATGAAATTGATCTGTGAACTTGAAATTGACACGAAAATTATATACTTTTTTTTTTTTTTTACATATTAGAAATAACTTAAAATTATAACACATTAAAATATAATAACATTTGTGCAACGTGTTATTATAATAAAATACAATAAAATTTTAGCTTGGATCAACTAGGGGTGGCAATTTGTGCCACGTGTGTTCATATTGTGTTTTAATAATTTCTTCCTAAATTTATAGCCAACCCGAACACGATTTGTGACACAAAATTTTTTAAAAACCGCAACACGAACACACCATGACCACTTTACGAGTTGACACGACACGACTCGAAAATGACTTATAACACAAAATTGATCCGTGAACCTGAAATTGACACGAAAATTATATACTTTTCTTTAATTTTTTACATATTAGAAATAACTTAAAATTATAACACATTAAAATATAATAACATTTGTGCCACGTGTTATTATAATAAAATATTAAATTGGATCAACTAGGGGTGGCAATTTGTGCCACGTGTGTTCGTGTTGTGTTTTAATCATTTTTTCTTAAATTTATTGCCAACCCGAACACGACTTGTGACACAAAATTTGTTAAAAACCGCAACACGAACATGCCAGACCACTTTACAAGTTGACATGACACGACTTGGAAATGACTCATGACACGAAATTGATCCGTGAACCTGAAATTGACACGAAAATTATATACTTTTCTTTAATTTTTTACATATTAGAAATAACTTAAAATTATAACACATTAAAATATAATAACATCCATCAAAATTAAGCAAATAATAGTATAAAATTTCGAGTATAACTATCATAATATCACAAGTTCATAATAAAATATAAAATATGTAATGAAATACATATATATATATTTTTTTATGAGTTTCGTGTCATGTTCAGGTTAGGCAGTCCAACCTAAAATTGACCCGTGTTTTTCGTGTCAATTTCAGGTCGACCCAATTCTGGCCCAAACATCTTTTTTCTAAATCTTAACCCGCGAAATTTATATTATTTTTGAATCGTGTTGTCATGTCATGAACCAGATTACTGGCCCTAGGATTGACAAACCCCCTCTACCTTGCACAACCTAGCCCTTTACTCCACCATACGCGAATTTGAATTTCTTTTTGGAACTTGATTTTTCACTTTCTTCACGTCACTCACTAGTTCCACTGAACACTTTTTGTTGTAATGAAAACCCCTACAGAGCTATTTTTAGTCACCAACAAGCCAAGCTCCCCCATGGTTGGCTTTCATTTGTAATTTTTATCATTATTATTGTCGTTGTTATTTTTGTTAAAAAAATAAAAATGGTTGAAAGTTGTTTTTACATATTCGTTTTCATTTTCTAAAGCTACAACTTGATACACATTTTTAGAAGCATACCTAAATACAATTTCATTTTTTATTCCTATAACGATTTATAAGAAAATTACCAACTGCAATTTTAGAAAAAGACACAACATCATCCTAAAAGAGATTGTCATTTCCATTTTCATACTAAAATAAAATTATTTTGAAAATACTATCAACCAGGCCTTATATCTCTATTTGAACCCCCTCTTTATATCTCATCCCTCTAACTCCCACCCTCATATTCGACACATTATCTCTTTCTCTTCTCTATATTGTCTATCCTATTTCTTCTCGCTCTTCATTTCTATCTCCTCTTTCTGCCACCCTCCTCTATCTTTCTCCCTATGAGCAGAACAGTGTTCACTAAACTCATGTTTTTGTGCCATTGAGTAGTGGTGATGACTTCTGACAAAGCTCCATAGATAACCAAGGCAAACATTGAAGCTTTGTTCAGTTCGCCGATTCGAGTTTTCAATTTGAACTGAGATGTTACTTTATGTGAAAGTTTTTAACTATAGCAAAAAAGTTAGATGTGACTTTTTATGAGAGCTTTTAACTGTAGTAAAATTGAAATTGAAAACTCGAATCAGTGAAATGAATGAGACTTGAATGTTCTAGTTCACATAATGTCGCGAGAGATAAGAGGAGAGAGAGAGAATACAAGAAGAGAAAGGGAATGCAATGAGAGGGAGCAGAGACTGTGGAATAGATTATGGGAATGAAGGGCTATTTTGAAAGTTTCATTATGGGAATGAGGGGCTATTTTGAAAGTTTAATTTTAGATTTAAAAATATGCCATTAATTTCCTTTCTCAAAATTATGCTATTAATTTTTAAGGACTTTCTTGATAGTCCTTGTAAAAATGGACTATGATAGTTTCTTACTTTTCAGTCATAAGATCTATATTAGAATATGTATGTTCTGCATATTTTTTTCAATCTAATGTGATTTTAACCAGATCCAACAGTTAAAAATTGAGACTATAAGTAGAGTAGACTACCAGATAAACTCCATAATTTTATTCTCTTCTTCAAATATGTTATTTCCTTCAGGTTTTGGTTTAGATTTTTTAGGTTTTGTTTTTGGTTATGTTTTACATTTTCTTCTCTTTGAAAATGTTTTTTGTTTTCCGATTTTCTTCTACCTGGGTATTTTTAGCTTTTTAGGGTTTTTTTCCCAAAAATTTTTCTTTGACATTTTTTGGGGTTGTATCTCGATTTGTTATGTTATATATGAGTTTTGTTTTTTGTTTGGATAATTTCTTAATTTCATTTCAGAATAGCATTTTGCTATTCTTCGAATCTTCTAGCTTCATTTTTTCCGCACAATTTTTTGGGTTTCTTTTCTTCTCTCTCATCCTTTTCGTGAAGTTTTCTTCCTCATTTTTTTTTTCGGTAAAGGTCTTACGTTTTCTTCTATTTGAATTTTTTTTTGTTTCTTCATTTTTTGTGATCTGGGTATTTTTAACTTTTTAAGATTTTTTTTTTTTGAAAAAAATTTTCTTTGATATTTTTTGAGGCTTTTTTTTTTTGATTTGGTATGTATCTTGGTTTTTTTTCTATCTTGACTTAGCAGATTCCAATTTTAATTAGTATTTTTGTGTGGCAATAATAATTACAATCATGTTAATTTAGTAAAGTTGTTCTTGGACACTTTTACGTAGCTTTCTCCTTTTTCCTTCATTCATTCTCTCTGCAGTGAATAAGGAGTTTTTAGTCTCACTTAGTACATTTCAGTTTTAATTGGCATTTTTGCATTGCAATAATTCCTACAGTCATGTTAACTTACTAGATTGTTCTTAAACAATTTTATACAACTTTCTTCTTTTCCCTTCATTCTCTACATTTCTGAACAATGAGTTTTGGGTGTGTTTAAATTTTTGGCTGTAGTTGTATCAATTTTAACCTGATTTCTTATTCTTCTATATACAAACTAATTCTGTACTGTAAAATTATTAACTTTTTATATGATCCATAACTAACTAATTCTGTATTATAAAATTTATCAATTTTTTATATATTTATGTAAACATTATCAACTTTTTACTAGATTGTATTTTTTGACAACTTTGAGTTTTTTAATTTGAGTTGAGATTTGATTTTATGTGAGAGCTTTTATTCTTCTATATAATTCTGTAAAAAAAAAACCAAATGTAATTATTTGTGAGAGCTTTTTAAATTTATCAAAACTTTTTTATATATTTAAACTCGTATAACATTATCAACTTTTTATATAATTTATGACTATTACCCGCTGCAACGCGGGCAACAAACTAATCTATCAAATCTAAAATCTGAAAGGAAAAAATCTTTGGGTATGCTGACGTGGCAGTAATGCGTAGAAGATGATGTTCAGAATTGCATCATTGGAAACCGCAGGGAATCCGAGACACTAGACACTAGACAGACAGCATCGCCATGATATTTTTATTTTTTTTTCATTTTCCTTTTTTTAATTTATTGTAATTGTATTTATTTAATTTAATTTTTAATGTGAGGGGGTTTATTGGAGAGGAGAGCGTCGGTCGGTCTCACACGTAGGGGACGGTCAGCGTGCGTAAGCACCCCACTGTGTTCCCATTGGTTGGTGGCTTTTAATTCCCCAAACCAAAGCATCTTTTCTCTTCTCCCTCTCTCTCTTTCTTTATTTTTTCACACCCACACACTCCCCACTTTCTCTCTCTTCTCTTCCTTCTCTCTCTCTTCTTCCAACACATTACCCTCACACACACACACTCTCTCTCCTTCTCTCTCTCTCTAGAGCATCACACGAATCTCTGGCTGTCCGTTTCACTTTCGGAGCTGCTCCGGTTCGGCGGCGAGAAAGGCCGAGTTCTCGATTCGGTTGCCTTAACCTAATTCGCTGTTCAATCCGCATTTCTTCCTCGGATCGAATCTCTCTCGCTTATCCTTCTCCGTTTCCTCGGTAAATATCTCGATTTTTCGATGAATTTTTGAGTAATGCGAGATTCTTTTTCTTGCTCTTCGATTTTTTTGGGTGCTTGTTTGAGATTTTGTGCTATTTTGGAGGTTGGATTTTCCGCTGAAATTTTTGGTATCTTTTTTTAGTTAGAATCGTGAATTTGAAGTGGCGAAGAACTCGGAATTCCAGTGATTCAGTAGCTCCGAACAGTCTTGAGTCAGAAAATTTTCTGACGGTGGGTGTAGATATTGTGAATTTGGGGAAAATGCGGGGATAACTCTTGGAAAATAATGGTTTTTGTTGTTGTTGTTGTTGTTGCATTTGTTGTGAAAATTTGCTTGATTATTACTTTTGTCTTAGGTCCATTCCATAGAGAATAAAAATAATATTGTGTGAAAAGACTTTTGTCTAGGTATACGTGACTAGATTTTTTAGGCGCTTTCTTTAATGAGGTTCTTTTGCTGCCGTTATTTTATTTTTATCTGACTTAAATTAGTTCTTTTCTTCCAGGCAACTTTTTTTTTTCCCTCTATATATATGTTGCTGCTGGATGTCTACATCAATCAGAGAAAAGCATTATAAACCTTTGTGTATCAGATGAATTATAATAGCTATTGTGTGCTTGACCAGTGCCGCTATGGGCATCTGTCCGGTGAAATGGCAAGTCTTGTGGCTTTACAGTGTACTGTTGTGCATCACAGTGAATAAAAGCAGTGCTATAAGTGCCGACGGTGAGATTGTGTGTTGCTCGTTTGCTTCTTTTTCTCTATTGTCTGTAAAGTTTCTATATCACATTCATAAAAATGTTTGGGGGTATACCAAAGTAATATAAGTGATGATGGCACGTTTGTAGTATACTCATTTGTCACTCTGTTTTGATCAAACCTCGGATTTGGAATACTGGAAGACTTATCGAATTCGCTGTTGCAGTTCACTTTGGTTTGGTTCTTCTAAGTGATTACTCATCCGTTGAATGTTCCTGCAATTACTTTAGTTTTTAAGTTTAAGATGATTTACGTTAGTGTCATCTTTCACGGAGAAAAGAAAAAGAGAAATGTACGTAGTACCAATCATATTACTTTATTGGATTTTTGGGTGGAATACTTTTTAATTAGCTTTCCATATTGGTATTTCTATAAGCTATTGCCAAGCAAGACATAATAACATGTCCATATTAGTTTCTATCTTTATATATATATAATATATATATGTACATATATTGGAAAGGACTCTATCCATTTTTGTATTGATATGTTAATTCTCTTTGCTTCTTTGTAGGTGAGGCACTTTTAAACTTTAGGACAGCAATTGTTAGTTCAGATGGCGTCCTTCTTCAATGGAGACCTGAGGATGCTGACCCTTGCCACTGGAAAGGAGTTAAATGTGATTCAAAAACCAAGAGAGTAATTTATCTGTGAGTTCCCTTCAACTTTTCCTCGTTATTATGTCTGCATTTCTGGTAATATACAATCACATGTGCACACATATAAGAATATTCATAAATAGAGACAAATCAATGTACGTGTATATCCGTTTATGTGCATATGCTGTACGCGCTTTTTGGGATTACTTGTTTCTATAGTATCCTTTAACCTAAGGTGCGTATCCTTAACCTAAGATGCATTGTCTTTTCTCCTATGTTGGATAAACGATTCTTAGTCTCTCTTGATCTTGACACCTCTGTTGTCTGCAATTTCTGGTCAAACTTCTTTAAGGTGCCAAACAAAAAAATGAATACTGCTTTCTAGATAATTTGGATGAAATAATTTGATATCAATAAGCACTAGTAACAACTTTATGTTTGTGGATATTCCTTTCTAGGTAATTTGACTCAATGAAGGAGTTATGTTCCTGCCTACTACTAGTCTATGAAGACGAGAAATTTTATTCATGTAACTTTCTGATGAATAGAGATATGCATGGCATACAAATCCACAAATAAGAGGTTCTTTAGTTTTTGGATTTCGGTATTACATGCAGGGATATGAAGTGAAGACTATAAGCTGTTTGCACATGTTTGTGCAAAGTTTAAATATAAATCAGTTCAAATGTGTTTATTGTTGCTTTTGTTAACTTTAAAGCGACAAATTGAGATACTTGTACTAGCACATATATTTCTTTATTATTTTGTTTTTGTATCTTTGCCATATCATGTCTAGGTCTGTTAAATTACCTTGTGAACTGGCATTATATTGTATCCCTTTACCATATCATATTCAGAACAGTTGATTTTGTCAGTCTTGACAGATTACACGTCATATCATTCTGACTATTACTAGGAACAAGGCCAAGTGGCTTCTGCTTTGAACCTTTTATGTCATGGATGCTATTTAAAAGATTTAGATGAATTTATTTCATAAAATTATTAGAATTCATGACTATTCTTTTTTTCAATAACTCTAGGCAAGAGATAATATCAGGTAGCTATGGCACAAAGAGAAAGTTGTTGCTTACTACTAGTTGAATTTTTTCAAGCTTTCTTATGTTTTTATTAATGCAGGGAAAAGTACAGTAAGTTTGTATGCGCTGTAACTTAAGGCCTATAAAGGCTTAATCAGGAATTGAGGCGTTTTGTTTAGTCAAGGCGCGGCGTCAGCCTCAAATGGAAAAAAAAATTGTAAAAGTAAAAAAAATTCATAAATAGGCTATGATAATCAACTCATAAACTTGGTCCACCCAAAAACATTATGAGAAAGTGCATAAAGTCCAAATGTAGTCAAGTGCTGGTCTAATACTCTAAAAGAGACTAAAAATAGCAATTCAAGTTTTAAGCCCTAAGAAATTAGAGTGTCCATCATCATCATTTTCACCGGTAGGATCTTGGGAAGAATCATTATATCGAACAAGTCTATCGTCTTCCGAATCAGTCTCACCATCATCTCCCCATTCTCTTTGGTCATCATATGAATATCTAAAGTTGTGGCTTCTCTGTTTTTTTCTGAAGAATTGAAGAAGAGCTGTTCTTTCTTTTCTTTTCTTTTTTTTTTCCTCCACTTTTTTATAAACTCGGGTTCTCAAAGGGGTATAGCTTTTCTTTTTAATCATATATGGTAGCCCAGGTTTAAAATGGGCAAAATTTACTTAAAAGAAAGACAAGAAAAAAAGAAAAGAAAAAGAGACCCAACAACATTAAAATAACCCAAAGGGCATATATGATTGAGGCATTTTTGCCTCAAGATGTACACCCGAATGCGTAGGGGCAGAAGCCTTATTTGATTTTGGCGTAAATTTCAAGGCCCCACAAGGCTGTGGCATTTGAGGTGTAGATTTATTTATTTTTTTAAAATTATTAATTATTATTATTTTTGTTTAAAACAACATTGACAAACTAGATTGATGGTTCACAAGTCTCAGTTTGGATCTAGCTGTCATATCAAGGCCAGTTATTAGTAGTTCTAGACTTCTAGTTTATGCACTTTACCAGTTCCATATGGGCATTTATTTATTTATTTTCAAATTATGGAATAGGAGTAGTTGCCTTTTGATTGACACATTCCTTTTATTTATTTATTTATTTTGATTTGAACAAAAAATTGTTTGGGTGGGGGGTGGTCAGATTTTGTATAAACTGTTGTAGGCGTGCTTTTGTGCAATTCCTAGATGTAGATGTGACATTGAGTAACCAAGGTGGTGCGGTATGTTTCTCTTCTCCTATATTCTTTCTATTATTAACTTCGGTTCAATCTTAATGGCATTTAGCCATAAGTTTTACCGAGTACCTGTAATTTTTTTCTTCCTTTGTGTTTCGATTATTAATGGATCGGAGGAATTAGTGGGAAATTTCTTATGGGAGGGCAAGGGTGAGGATCACAAGAACCATTTGGTTTCTTTGGACTTGATTGTTAAAAACAAGTTAAAGGTATCTTCAAATAACACTGGTGGGGTAGTAGGTGTTTGAATTTTTTGCCATGTGATCTAAGGTTTGTGGTTGTCCTACTATGGCGGTCAAGGTCTGGTATATGTCATTCCAATGTGTCAAAAGAAAGAACGAATCTGCATTTATTTTGGCTTCAATATTTCCAAGCTTCTGTAACTGATTCCTGTCCTATGTTATCTGTGTATTTGAACATGTATATGCAATTGTTTGTTGCAAGTCGGCAATGATGGAAAAATTGACCGGTTTTGGATCTAATTGAATGGCTAGAGTACTATTGAATTGTATGGTTATCTCATTACTTTGACATCCTCGATGGAGATAAACTCAAAATGGAAGTGATGGACTTATTCGAGAAGGCAAGATTTTCATCTTCTTTATGGGCCTCGACAGACAAAGCTGTCAAGGATTTTTCGTTTTCCTTTTTGATTTTTCTAGATTGGAGGGATGTGCTTTTGGGTTTGGACTGTTTTGGTGTAGCTTTGAAAGCTTCTTTTTTCTTTTGTTTTGTCTCTTTCTGTGCTTGCTTAATGAGGATTTCTTATCATTTTTTCTTTGTAATTGCTTTTCATCAATGAAAGGTTGTTTTCTCTTGAAAAAGATAATAAGCGTCTGTAATTATCCATAGACACACACGTAGAGATTATGTGCCTGTTTACAATGCATGGTACGGCGAAATGGGATTGTGTACTCTCACAGATTGATAAATTAATAGGGCAGAGTGTGTACTCTCATGGACTTATGAATTAATAGTGCATCCATGACATTAAATTTGAACTAGCGTTTCCTAATGTTTCTGGTGACTTATTTTCAGGAGTCTTTCGGGACGTAAGTTGAGTGGGTTTTTGTCATCTGACCTTGGGAAGCTAGGGCAGTTGAAAATTTTGTATGTATCCTCAGAAATCTAAGTTTTGTTTTTCCCTAATAGAAGCTGGCATGATTGGAATATTAGTATTTCTTGCGTTAGCTAATGCTGTTTTATGATGTGTCATTGTAGATCTCTTCATGATAATAATTTCTATGGAACGATTCCTTCAGAACTGGGAAATTGCACGTTGTTGCAAGGAATGTAAG
Organism: Morus alba; assembly: GCA_012066045.3. Lineage (NCBI taxonomy): Eukaryota > Viridiplantae > Streptophyta > Magnoliopsida > Rosales > Moraceae > Morus > Morus alba. The sequence continues at coordinate 6,311,728 of CP050235.2, forward strand.
AACCAAGTACCCCATTTCTCTTCTGATGTGAATATGTGTGCATGTCCACTCCTAAATTTATTTTCTATTTTTGTTCCTCTCAGTTAAAGAAAGATGCTCTATTTGTCATTTGTGCTTATTCCATGGAATATGTGAATTTGTCTCATATGCACCTGTCTATCTATGCTGTTTATTATTATATTCTCGATGTCCCTTCCCAATCCCTAAGAGTAAAGGAGAGTATTATTGTTTTCAAGAATTGTTTATCTAAAAATTTTCAAGCTTTTGAAATAAAAGCTTTTGGAATTTGGATTCGTCTTGAGCTTTCATGCATTCTCTCTCTCAAATAAATAATTGTATTATCCACATGGTCTTGGACCTTTCCAATTCATTTTTAAAGTTTGTATTTTTGTAATGATTAAAAGTGAGTACTTGGCTTCTAGGTCGTGGAGAGGCTAATACATGTTATGTTTTGCAATTTAGAAGATTTTATGCAACTCTGTATCTGTTTTAACTTTTAAGCGGTATAATTTAGAATATTTTATGCAACTTTGTCTCTGTTTTAAGTGTGTACTTGCCATGACACTTTATTGTATCCTTCGGTGAACAAGGGTGTATGCTTCTTGCTATTTTTTCATAGACGTTCCTAGCTTTTGCTTTATACTCACGTATTTTTGTGCTTTAGGTGTAGATTAACAACTTGTAAATTTTCACATGTATATCCAAGAACCATCCCAAATAGTTCTATCATATTCTATTTTGTATTTAGTCATTGAAATGTGTGAAATCCTTTTTGTTCATTTTGAGTGAGTAATTTTTTTCCCCTTCTCTGCCTTGTACAGTTACTTGCAGGGTAATTACTTAAGTGGCTTAATACCAAGTGAATTAGGAAGGCTTCAAGAGCTGACAAATCTGTGAGTTTTCTTCTTGTTGGTTTTTTATGTCATTTGTGCCTTCAGAAAGGTTTTTATTAATATGGAGATGCATTCTATTAGAAAATTTATGTAGGACTTTTTACTTATAAGCAGGTTTTTTTCCTCCTGTTTTAACGATATTATAATAGTTTTTTGATGCTGGTAATCACGTTTTTGGTTAATATTGAGCAACTATCCGCCTAAGACCTCTTGGTCTAGTGGCACTAGGGGTTTGGGTGGGGGGTTGCGTGTTCAATCTCGTGTTGTAGCAAAAAAAAAAAAAAAAAAATATTGAGCAACTATCCTATTCCAATTTCCCATGATTGACCTAGATATGTTTTCTTATTATATTTATGTACTACTAGTCTGAATGTTATCAGTTTTATCATGCATGCAATTTTTATTCATTTCTTTTGATTTAGCTTGGAACAACACTCTGGTTGCTCCTAGTTTGTAGTGAAAGACAATTGTAAAGGTTGAGAAGAAATATACTCTAAATTTTAAGCTACCAAAATTCTCTGTAATGTATATAGCTCTTTCAGGAGGCAATTTATTAGTTGATTTATGTAATAATTTGCAGATTAATTTCCAAAACACCATCTTTTCTTTTTGAAAAGAATATACCTAGGTTATCTATTTAGAGAGTATTTTTGATATTGCCAAGTAATTTCTCAAATCTTTGTTTGGTTTGAGCTAATTGTCTTCGTCAAGTGTCACCCCATTTTAACTAACTAGTTCCATTTCTGTGGCTATTGTGTTGTGTGTGTGTGTGTGTGTGTGTGTGTTTGAATTATCAGTTGTTTATGTTTTGTGTCTAGGGGACTTCAATAGTTGTAACAAGGAAAGGCCAAATCTATGTTTGAATTATCAGTTGTTTATGTTTTGTGTCTAGCACTTCACAGTTTTGAGAGAGAGAGAGAGAAATTTATGGCATAGGACGTATCTTAAACAGGGGGTGTATCATAGGACCATCAGTAAACAATCTTAAGAGTGCTGTAGACATCAACGGGGGTGCTGAGTTGGTGGAAGAATGGGTTTAGGATTCTATGATGTGAAAGGATAAGCTTAAACAGTGATTTTGATTAGGGGACTTTTTTATTTGTTGTTTTGTTTTTGTTTTATAACCAGGGAAATTCATATTGGTATCCTGTGTTTTAGCATAATAGTCTTTTAGTACCATTTTTTGGGATATAAAATGTCAAAAAAAAAAAACTTCTTCGTATCTCTCTCTTCTCTCTCTCTCTCTCTCTCTCTCTCTCTTTGGTGAGCCCAGCCCCGGTGAGCCAAGATCTGATGAACCTTGCCGTGCCGACCCATGGTGCCCTCCTCCCTCTCCAGCCCCAGCGACCTAAACCCATTGCGCCCAGCCCTGCTTTCTTCCCTCTCCAGCCTCTCTGGCCCCGGCAACCTACCTCCATATCTGAAATAGCGAGTCTCCGTGAATGGTGGCGACAACATATCCCTCCATGAGTCCAGCCATTCCAAGAGCCACACTTTTGGCCCTACACCTCTTCATGAATCACGACCCTTTGCAGAGGCGAATCTTGCCGGAGGTGTGATAGATCTGAGATCAGAATGAGAATCTCTCCGGGCATCTACTCTGTCAAGTCTCCACTAAATCTTCAACTTCCCTCCCCTCCTAAGAACTCCCACCGTACCTGAAATACCAGAAGTATCAGATTTCTTACTTTCATTTCACAAATGGATCTTAATGCAAGTTCAAAAGCAGGCATATATAAGATTATAGTTTACACGATCTCATCAATTTCAAAAGCTCCCACATGCCATCTTCCTTTTGAGTTTTGGTTAGCTGCAACACATAGAGGCAAACCAAACACTGGTTTGCTTCAATATTTTCTACGGATTGAATGTTTCTACGAAGAGAAATTATATATATATATATATATATATATTTTTTTTTTTTTTTCAATCCTATGTTAGATATCTTATTTTGATTTCATAGAAGAAACAATAATGGATCTGGAGTTTGTTTAGTCTTGGGTTTTGAGTTTGATTATTGTTTTGGGTTTATTTTTTTTCGATTTGCAGAGAGAAGGGAGAGAGTTTGGAGAGAGAGAGAGAGAGAGAGAGTGTTTTTTATTTTAAGTTTTTTCTTTTTAATGTTTAAATGTTTGAAATTTGTTCAGAATTTTTCCTAAATTTATCAGTTTTTGGCTAATTAATGAGGGGTAAATTTGACATTTTACGTCTCAAAAAATGATCTTAAGGTACTAAACAACAATTATTTATAGCATTGAGGTGCCAATTTAAAATTATCGAAAACACAGGGTACTAAAAGATGATTATGCTAAGACACAAGTATCAATATGAAATTTTCCCTTAATAACAATTAACAAAATCCGAGAAATTCTTGGATTTTTGACGAGAAAGCTCTTGGAGTTGAATATTTGTTTGAAAAGGCAAAGTTCTCTGCTTCTTTATGGGCTTCTTTAGATAAAAAATTCAAAGGATTTCTCTTTTCATTGATTATTCTCAATTGCGGGGATGTAATTAGTTGCTAAGGATCTTTTGTTCTGCTTTCGTTTTCAGCTTCTAGTTTTTTTAGTTTCTGCTGTTTTGGTTTTTGTTGTCTTTTCTTTTGTTCACTTTTTGGTGGACTTCTTGTTCACTCATCTTTGTATTGATTCATAATTTTTATCAATATAAAGTTTTTTCTTATCCAAAAAAAAAAAAAAAAAAAATAATAATAATAACACAATCATTCTAGAAAGAGAACAGAAAATTTGTCACCGTCTTGGTGTATCATGTCACAATCTGAAAATGAGTGTGATAATGTGTTCCTTCATTATGAGGTTGAAGAATTCCGTGGCAAAAGCTGGTTGTTGAGGAAGGGTTTCAATGGGCACTACGTATGAGTTGCATTTCTTTATTTGTCGAGAAAATTTTGGGGTTTTAGTTCTACTAAGATTGCTAATTTTTTGGGGACATACTGTTATGGTAGTGCTTTGCTAATTTTGGTTATTCGTCCTTCTTGTGGTAAAGAGTGTTGTACCTGGATTCGACGATCATATATATAGTAGGTGTGTCGCAGGTGGCTTCTCCCTTTTGGTTGTCATGAGGGGAGAAGGTCCAACTTTATGTATTATTTTAAGCTGGAAGATTGTGTAGCAATTCTGTTTGTAATTTATCCTTTGTGTATTTTGGACTTGGTGCACTGGTTGTTCTCCTCAGTGTTGTTTATAAGTTTATGTATTAATTTAAATTTTGGTTTCTACGAAGCAGAAAAGAAAAAGAGAAAAGAAAAGTATGTGGATAATAGGAATTGAACTTCGCTAAAAGAGAATAGAACATAAACAACTATGACATCAATACAAAAATTTACATGAATTCTTTTGTAGAGGAAGCCTGTGTAGTGTAGACCCCCAAATTGAACTGGTCATAAAATTTCCTCAATTTCCAAGGGTCTTTGTCCTATCGATTTGTGTTTTCGGTATAACATTGAGTACGTTGCTGCTTAACCAAAATATTAAGAATGACACTACAATTTTGTTCTCTGTTTTTGGGTATTCCTCGTCCTCATTCCTTTGTAATTGATTTATCTATCAATGAAGGAAGTTTTTCTTCTAAAAAAAACAATACAATTTCTGAGGTATTCAACTCTCATCTCAGCTTGGGGAACTCTAATAGCAAAATAGTGGTACCAGTTAGAAATCAATCGAAGACTTATGGAACTCTGATATCACTAAATCATGATAAATAAATAAAAGTTATGTGGAATTTTTACAAAATCCCGAAAATCTCTGTTAGATGTAGAAAAATAGTGAATTGATATCTCAATGTAAAAAAGTTGATGTGGAAATTATATAATTTGTCCCCTACAGTTCGTTTGATAATTGTCTTTCAATGCACAGGGACATTTCAAGCAACTCTCTCAGTGGAAGTATCCCTGTTTCCCTAGGGAAATTGGATAAACTCATTAGTTTGTAAGTAGCTTCATTGTTTTGTAGTTATGGTGATTTTAAGAGGCCTTTTCTTCAATTTGTGTTTGAATATGTTATGTTGAATTTAAAATTGTGTTTTATTCTGGTGTCTTGAAGGAATGTTTCGAACAATTTTCTTGTTGGACCAATACCGTCTGATGGTGTGCTCATCAACTTTCCAGAGAGCTCGTAAGTAAAGTTAATATTGTTGTGTGAGTGAGTTCTTGATCATCACGAAAGTTAAACTAGTTTACCACACTACAGATGATGATATTAAGAACTTCTGCTCTCAAAATTTTTATTTATTGAATTATCTTTGTGTTTTATTTTCAAAATCCATGAGGGAAAGAATTATTTTTGCTTTAGCAGTTATTTTTTCATTTATTTTTTGGATTTTGTATCTTTCCAATTATTTAGTCTGTGTTGTGCGGATAAAAAGGAATAGAAACAATTGTCAGGACTTGAGGTTGTCAGTTTGTAACTTGATTGACTTTCTACTTGATAGACATTTTCTGGCATTTATATTTTTCCAGAATTACAGATTGGTAATATTGTAGTTTTTAGATGTCGTAAACCAGTGTTTTAAATGTGTGATTTGACAATTTCCTTGCAGCTTTGTTGGAAACCGTGGTTTATGTGGGAAGCAAATCAATTTGACTTGCAAAAATGACAGTGGAGGACCAGCGACGAATTCTCAATCTTCAAACTCAGGTGAGTATTAATTGTAAATGAATAAGTACAATATTTATGACTGTAGGTTAATTCTAAGTTTCTCTTGACACAAAAATCTTACAGTTTTATAGTTTTCCTGAATTTTTGAATAAAGTTGAAACCGTTGTCTTTTTTAAGTTTTATGGGAACATGTCCTAATTTCTTAGACACAAAAATATATTTTATAGTTTTCCTGAGAACATTATAGTAGTCTTCACTGGATTATCGAAATATGTTTGTTAGTTTCAGACTCCTCTTTCTTGCAATTAACGGTAGTAACCTACAATATCTAAGAACTTTACATTTTGTAGCACAAAATCAAGCTGGTAAGAAGAAGTACTCTGGCCGGCTACTAATCAGTGCATCAGCAACTGTTGGGGCACTACTTCTTGTGGCGCTTATGTGCTTCTGGGGCTGCTTTCTTTATAAGAAGTTTGGCAAACATGACAGTAAAAGTTTTGTGATGGACATTGGTCGAGGTGCTACTTTTAGTTACTGTTTGGGCTTTCATTTGAACATCTTTTTGTGCCTTTTCATATGCATCTTGCATTTAAGTCCCTCAATTCAGTATTCTACTAACATTTTATTTTATTTTTATTTTATTTTGTTTTATTTTTTTTTTTACTTCAGGTGCTTCAATTGTAATGTTCCATGGAGACTTGCCTTATTCTTCAAAAGACATCATTAAGAAACTGGAGACTTTGACTGAAGAACACGTTATAGGTACTGGTGGTTTTGGGCAAGTATACAAGCTCGCTATGGATGATGGCAATGTCTTTGCCTTGAAAAGAATTAAAAAGATAAATGAAGGCTTTGATCGTTTTTTTGAGAGGGAGCTTGAAATTCTTGGAAGTATAAAGCATCGATACCTAGTGAATTTGAGGGGTTATTGCAACTCTCCTACTTCAAAGTTGTTAATTTATGATTTTCTACCTGGTGGTAGCCTCGATGAAGCTCTTCATGGTTAGATTCTCTCTTTTGTTTGTCCTCACCTCTCATGTTTTTGGATGAAACAGTTTTAATTGCCCTAATACTGTTATTTCATTACGCCATGAAGGGGGATGTCAGTGCACAGTGGCCCCATAATCATTTTCCATCTCAATAAAAATATCTCTATAAATTTGGTAATTTTTCCTCAAGTTAAACTTGTAAGAGAAAAGGTGTGCCGAATAGTTCTACACTAAGTAGAATTTTTCAGTGCTTTGCTCTTTTAACCATATGATAGTAACTACGAAAACATCACATGCTTGATGTATGCTGTGAAAAGAAAAGAATTTTTTTAATAATTAAAGATAATATTTTTACACACAAGGCATTTGCTTATTTTTTATGAACAATGTGGTCTGATGATGTCTGTTTCCTTAGCGGTTTAAGATTTTACTAGTTGTTCTGCTTAGCTGAAATGCCCTTCTTCCATGTCGGAACAACTACTGCATTGTAGAAATGCGTAGGTGTAGAGTTATTTAAGTCACTTCTCGTTATTTTTATGATAGTTACATTGAAAGTACTAAAATATCCACCTTGACATATAGAGTCCATATCCCCCGCCCCCCAAATTCAGTACACACACACACACACACACAAAAATTTTTGTTTCTTGATTTTTTTTTTTTAATCTGAGATAAATGTTATAAAAAGCCATCAAACTAGTATCAAAATAAATGTCTTCTTTCCTATGCTGGATAAGAATGCTGTTTAATTTGTATTCCTGGAGACTTTAACAGCATTTGGTTTTTGTCTGAATGTTTACGGTAACTAGGTGTTAGTCAAGTTCAGTAGCAAAAATTTTTAAAAGCTCACTTATGTAATCTCACAAAAGCTTCAAGATTTGTGTCATTGTATTCAATCTTTCAAGATAGCTTTAGTTTACAGGAGGAATCTACTTTCTGATGTTGGAATTGCACTTGCGCACTTGACGCCTAGTAGTAAACCTGTTTGTGATTGAAATATTAATGCATTTCAATGCATTCAGCTGAACGATCTGAGCAATTGGATTGGGATGTGCGCTTGAATATTATTATGGGAGCGGCAAAAGGGCTAGCCTACTTGCATCATGATTGTTCACCTAGGGTTATACATCGTGACATAAAGTCGAGCAACATTTTGCTCGATGGCAATCTTGAGGCTCGAGTTTCTGATTTTGGACTTGCCAAACTCTTGGACGATCAAGAATCACACATCACCACGATTGTTGCTGGAACGTTTGGTTATCTTGCTCCAGGTAACTATTTTGTATTATAATTTGATTTTCATGCTTAATTTTTTTCCCCTCTATGCAGGATCTTATTAGGCTTATAATATAGAAAATATACCATTGATTAGATACATATTGCTGGAAGATAATAAAGCTCTGAAGTTTGTTACATTTATCTTTGTCACAGTTTGACATGCTACTATCCTCTCTTTTTGCTTAATCATGACCGTTGCAACTTATTAAATGACATGCTTTTACTCTATTAAAAAAAAAAAAAAAGACATGCTACTATCCTCTCTCTCTCTCTCTCTCTTTGCGTGCATGTTTCCAGATTTTGTAGAATTTATTTCTGGAAGCTCGATCTGAATGTACTGAAAAAACGTAACTCATTCTCGCATGTAAATATTTGTTTCTTGTGCTTGTTTCAGATCATTTCTTATTTAAGACATAAGAAATTATGGGTACATAATTAAAAAATACTGGGGGATTTTTCTCAGAAAATAGACCATAATGAAAATTTTCCTCTCTCTCTCGAATCTATGATGAAAATGAAAATATCACAAGACGTTGCTACATGATATTGATCATTTGCAACTCATGTAAAGGTATACACAACGGTAAGAGTGAGTGTAGTAGTAGATAAATGAATCGCTCTGATATTCTTATATAAGATAGGCTCCTTGGATTTCTGACTTATCCACTTGATGTAGAGTAGAGGTGGAACATTATGTGTTCTATTCAAATAGCATTTCAAAGTTTCTTTTCCTGAGTAAATAATTTCTTGACTTTATTGCAGAGTACATGCAGAGTGGCAGAGCGACTGAAAAAACTGATGTATATAGTTTTGGGGTCCTGGTGCTTGAAGTTTTGAGTGGAAAGCGACCTACGGATGCTTCTTTTATTGAAAAGGGCTTCAACATTGTTGGCTGGGTATGTTCTCTTTGCTACATGGATTCTAAATCTCTCTCTGTCTCTCTCCCTCTCTTATGGAAAAGAGTTTTACAAAAGGTACAAGAGGAAATATAACTAGAAGTTCTATTCTTCCTGAAAACAAAATCAAGCGATGCCCATGCCCTATTTACTTGGAGGATCCTTTGTCACATTCAGACAAAGCAATTCCTCGTCGTGATCCCAAGAAAGCAGGAAACTGAATATATGTTGCAAAACCCACCACCCTAATCTCTCTCTCGACCCCCCACCCTAATCTCTCTCTCAACCCCCCACCCTAATCTCTCTCTTTCTCGGTAAAGCATTGACTTGTTTGGGGTAAATTGGTGATCTACCTGATTTTAAAGAGTAAACTGGTTATTTACTTGAGCTAAAAAGTAGGCATAAATTGGAAGGAAAAAAAAAGGACATTTTCTGAAATGGGGTCCAAAAATTTGGTTACTTATGCAAACACGCCTTTGGCCAGTAACCTACACTTGGTATATGATATTATGTTTTTTCGACATTGCATTAGGATCAAACTGCATATTCTCTTAGTGGGCTACGGTATTAGGGGGCATGCATTTTATTGACGTTAGGGCTTAATTTTACTGTGGGGTGACTAGGAGCCTCGTAGGTCAGTTAGCGTGCTGTCTACTACTGATGATGCTATATGTAAATGTTCCCAAATTATTACCGCACCTGGATAAAAGTTCGGATGGTTTTTATAAATTGCAACCCAATGACCATCATTTTTCTGATCACTGGGATGATAAATAAATATCTAGTTACCTTATGTTGACAAAGATCTTCCTGGCTTCTTCAAAAGTCTCAATGTTTTCTGGGGACAAACTACCCAAGGTGGCCAACAACTGTACTATTTCCAGATTATGTAAGCGTTAACATTGTTTCTTTCTAATCTTCTACGAAAAGTAACCAATGAAAAAATATCTGAAGAAACAAGTCTTTTGGGTTAAGTCTTGATCAATGTCTGTAAAGAACTTACATGGTGAGCTATTTAGCTTATCTGTTCTGTCATGTACTTTCGTGGCTTTGAGATATCGGAGATAGATTTTGGTCCTCCAACAAAAAGTACATTTTCAATAGAACTCTATAATTGCCTTTAATGAAGGTTTTTATCAACCCGTCTACTTAACCTAAATAATTCCCATTTTGGAAGGTATAGAAAAAAATAAATTCAAGGTATTTTGTCAAGCAGCTGATCCGTTTTTTTTTTTTTTTTTTTTGCAGTTAAATTTTCTGGTAACGGAGAATAGGCAGAGAGAGATTCTTGATCCGCTGTGTGAAGGAGTGCAGTCTGAAAGCCTTGATGCATTGATCTCAGTTGCCTGCCAATGTGTTTCGTCAAATCCCGAAGATCGGCTGACTATGCAAAGGGTGGTCCAGGTGCTGGAGTCTGAGGTCATGACTCCATGCCCAAGTGACTTTTACGATTCCAACTCTGATTGAAAAAGACTGATTTGGTTTGAATTGGATCTCATATCCCTGTTTCTGCCACTTAAAGGAGTAAAGCAAACATTAGAAGGGGCTTCGGATCTGATAAGGTTCACATCTCTATACAATTCGTTCATTCTTTCTGAAGATTTATGACATTTTGAAGATGGCCTTCATCATCTGTGCCCCTTTGACCATTAATCAAGCATTTTATTGGTCACCAAAGTAATTGTCGTTGCAGTTTGATGTTTTGTACTCACTTTGCCAGTGTGCATTCAACTTTTCTTCTCCACGCGAATGAAGTTCTACATGGTTGAGTCATTTATTTATATCCATTTTCTTTTTTTTTTTTGTTCTTTTTTCTCCCTCTTCTTTTGTAACCCCTTGTAGCCTTTTCTTATGCTTGATTAAGTGTATATTACATTTGTACAAATCAAATGTGGTTCTTTCTCAGAGATTCCTCTATTTATTTTTGTAAAATATGTCTTAATCATAAGCGTTAGCTCAGCTAAAAACATTGTAGTGTGCTTGGCCCTGTTATAACCTTTCCTTTCCTTTAAAATTACAACATTGGCACTTTTAATTTATTTTCATATTTTATTAAAAAAAAAATTATTTTCATATTTATTATTATTATTTTAACAGAGTTCAAGGTTAAATATTTACTATAAACATCAATATTGAAATTCTACTTATGATTGATAAATAAAGTGATGAATGTAAAGATAGATACAGAACTTGGAGTTCAATCTCAATGTGAGGCTTCATCTACTGTAGTGTTTAGGTTTTTATTATGTAGAGAGAATATTACAAAAGAGCTTGGAAAAGCTTGAGAAAAACAAAAGTTGACAATTAGGAAAGATTGCGGTTTAAGGCGTGCGTTAGATGCCTTGAGATTGAGGGAAAGCTTCCTTTTATAGCCGATCTCCTTAGTTTCATTGATTGGAGTAGGTTTTACTAATTTGAATTTGAATAGATTTTTCCGATCTTGTACTTAGTCAACTTTTATTGTAGAATTCGGACTTGGTAATAAGGAGTGCCTTAATTATGATTTGGTAACTCTAAAAATTCCGAAATAAAAGATTCCATTAAAGATTATAGATCCTTTGAGTTGGTGATATAGACTTAAGTGTTGCCATCGTTCTGGGTTGATCTAGATTCTGAGATGATTTTTAGTTGTCTTTAGTCAAATAATTTCTTGAGAAAAGGAGATAAATATCTCTTAAAAGTGTATGAATCTGAACTTTTAATTCTCAATTTTGATTAATATCTTTTTTCGTCAAGTAACTATATTAGTTAAAATTATATTAAGTAAGAGTAAAGAATAAAAATTTAGACCTATACATTTTAATTTCTTTTGAAAGGTTTTGTGGTTGATCCTCAAATTTAGTCGACTCGAGGTGAAACGTGGACGATTGAGATTGAGAGACAAAACCTAAAGGCAATGGGTGCATTTGGAACTTGTTTTAAAATGATTTTATTTTTTGTATGAAAATAGAAATGAAAACGTTTTCAATCTCAGACAGAAATTATTTTTAAAAATACATTTGGTAGTTTTATCAAGAAATTATTTTCAGTATAAAAAAATCCATTAATGTCTCTCTCTCTACTCGAGAGAGGAGAAAATAAAAACAAAAAATGACAAACGACTAAAATTTATTTTTTATTTCTCTCTCATTTTAAACGAAACTAAAAAAATCATTTTTATTTTTATTTTTTATCTTTAATTGTGTCAAACACCGTTTTTTTCCCGTTTTTATTTTTTCCTTCATAAAAAACGTGAAAAATAAAAACAACTCTAAATACAGCCAACATGTCCAACATGAATTCAAAATGATTCTAGTAATTTTTTTTTTCCTCCTCTTCGTCTTTTTTTTTCGAAAGGTAATAATGTGCTTCAGTTTGTACATACGCATCCAAACCAAGCAAATAAAACCGTTTATCGTACTTTATTGATAAATGAAAGAACCTGACGTACCATAATTCTCCTAAATTTTTATAAATATGCAAGCGTTTAAGATTATAGAATAAATATTTTTCAGGTCTTATTAAAAAAATTTCTGAAAATTATTAATTTTTTTCCTTCCCGTTGTCAAGAAATCTCGACTGAAAAAGTATTAATATTTTTTTATTTGAAAGTTCTATCCTTTTTTTTAATTTTTAATTTTTAATTTTTTTGCGTAATAGCCGCCAAAGTAGAAGTTTTGGTCAATACATAGCCACAAGGCCAAAACATGGGAGTAACGAGAACTTGATTATAAAACACCTCACCACATAAAATAATGAATCTAATTATAGCTGAACTTGCACCCCACGCTACTCCAATATGCTTGGTGCCCAAGAAAATTCCATTCCACCGCCTTTCTTGATCGTTTTAAACACCGTTGCATTCATAACTACAAAAAATAACTTGTTGCAAAAATGGGACTGCTCTTATTTACCAAAATAACCCTTTTTCCCAGTCATTTTTTATTTTAATCCCCTTTTGACGAGTAAGAAGAGGACCCCATGTCCCCTTCCATAATGTTATATTTTTGACGAAAAAAACATATTTTACTAGGATGCGAAAAATGTTCTTAGACACTCATACTTACAGAATAAAAGACTTTTTTGTAAATTGATCATAAGGTTTTTTATTTTATTTTTTTTTCTGAGGAAATCGATCAGATACTTAAAAAAAAGATAAAAAAGGAAATGAAATCAATTTTAAGGAAACTTCTTTATGAGCCAAGAAACATCCTATAAAGCGTGTCCTAAATGAAGACCACACAGGTCAGCACCGCTCAAGGCCAACTCACACCCGTCAACTACAAATGAGTTGTCAACTTTGCCTAAACCATTCACCAAAAAAAGAAAAAGAAAAAAAATCCAAACTGTCCCTGTATATATTTAAACCCTCCCTTAAACCCTTCCTTCCACACATAAATCAGAAACACCAAAAACCACAAATAAAACCAAAACTAAACGACAAAAAATCCAACGCCGACTTCTTCCTCCTCCATTAATCCCAGAAAACAAAATCTCTCTTCCTTCCTTTGCATACAATTCTGTCGTCCGTACAAGATTCAATACGTGCACGTACATACGTACGGACGTGATGATGTCGGTTATGAGTCGAAGTGGGGCCTCCAAGTGCTCCTCCATGCTGGCCGTGGCCGGCGCCCGCCTCTTCTCCTCCGCCACCGCTCGTGCTGTCGTTAACGACTCGGCCGCAGCGGCGGCGGGTTTCTCGAGGCCATCGAGCGCCGTGTTTTGGGTCCAGAGGGGCTACGGCGGCGGAATTAGGAGCTGGAGCACCGTCGCGATCGGCGATGAGGAGCCGGAGAAGCGGGAGGCCGAAAACGGCACCGTTTCGGCATCCGAAAATAAGGTGAACGAGAAGGCAGTGGTTGTTAGCTACTGGGGAGTCTCTCCCAGCAAGATTACCAAGGAAGATGGAACTGAATGGAAATGGAGCTGCTTTAGGGTGAGTTTTTATTTTTATTATTATTTTTTTTTTTTTTAGAGATTTTTTTTTTTCAAGGAAAATATTGGAATAAATAATTTATTAGAGGATTTATTTATTTTTGTTTTGGTTTGTGATTAATTAAGCCATGGGAGACGTACAAATCTGATGTGTCGATTGATCTGAAGAAGCACCATGCTCCAACAAACTGGATGGACAAAATGGCTTATTGGAGTGTCAAGTCCCTTAGATGGCCCGCTGACCTTTTCTTTCAGGTACCTGTTACCTGTCTATGCCTTCTTCTTATTTGTTTCCTACTTTTTTTATTTTTTTATTTTTTATCTGGAATTCAATTTTCTTTTAAACGAAACAGAATTATTTGTTTTTTATGAAAAAATAAAAGGATTAATAATATTGTGGTAAGCTGCAAATTTTTAATTGGATGTGTTGGGGGAAGATTCCACCAATTATTTTCCCTTTCTTTAAAGAAAACAATTTAAATGTGTATTTGTTTACGACAAGTTTTTGGTGTTTTAGTTCAAATCAGCTTGCTAATACTAAAGTTACTAACCATTGTTTAAAGCAAAAATCTTATCATGGATCTTTAAACCAAAAAAAAAATACTAAAATAGGTTAAGTTGGAATTTTTAAACAAAAGTAACCAAGCAACCGATATTTGTCGGGTGCATGTTCCCTATGATTGCACATGGTTTAATCTAGATTTTTCCATTTCTTTAAAGAAACCAATTTAACATACATTTTTGAATACTTCAAGTGCAAATTAACTTTTTAATATTAAAATATCTATGATGGGCTACTTTTTATATGAAAAATGCTTCTAATTCGGCCCGATTGAGTCGAGATGAGATAATAAAATGTGGGCTCCATCATATATTTGGATCGGGAAATTCAGTAGTAGTCTTTTCATGTTTGTAACCATAAAAATGTGATAATATATTACAGAGGCGATATGGATGCCGAGCAATGATGCTAGAGACGGTGGCAGCAGTGCCAGGCATGGTAGGTGGAGCACTGCTACACTGCAAATCGTTGAGGCGATTCGAGCACAGTGGCGGGTGGATCAAGGCGCTGCTCGAAGAAGCGGAGAACGAGCGGATGCACCTCATGACATTCATGGAAGTAGTCAATCCTAAGTGGTACGAGCGTGCCTTAGTCATGGCCGTCCAAGGCGTCTTCTTCAATGCTTACTTCTTGGGATATCTGATTTCGCCTAAATTCGCTCACCGAATGGTGGGATACCTTGAGGAGGAAGCAATCCACTCCTACACTGAGTTCCTCAAGGAAATTGACAAAGGCAACATAGAGAACGTTCCTGCTCCGGCCATCGCCATCGATTACTGGCAGCTTCCAGCTGATGCAACATTACGAGATGTCGTAATGGTTGTCCGAGCAGACGAGGCTCACCACCGTGATGTTAACCACTTTGCATCGGTATGGGTTAACCTTTACATACACCACTCATATAATGCTAAAAAATTGATATTTTTTAACATGGATTCATTTGGAAATTGAATCTCCATTTTTCTTGAATTGCAGTTCAAACCATTTTATTAGTGTATTCTCTAATAAAAAAATTTAAATTTCTATTCATACTGCGAGACATTACTATTGTTGTTTACATTTGTATACTATTTATGGACTTATATGGGATTTGGATGATTTTTTTTTTTTTTTTTTTCCTTTCAAATTGCAGGATATACATTATCAGGGTCGTGAGCTGAAGGATGCTCCTGCTCCACTGGGATATCACTAAATTAATGCATGAGATTAATTATTACTTCAACAATGGGAGTCTGACATTTGAAGAATAAAAGAATATTATTTAGCATGAAAGATCGGTGCTGCTGGAGACTGTATATAATGAAGTGAAGGTGGTTATTTCTAGTTGTTTTTGAGGGCTTGAAATCCTGGAGGACCTTTTTTTTTTTTTTTTTTTTATCCTGGTTTGAATTAGTCTTTGTGGTGATAATTCTATGCTGTATCTGGTATTAAAATTGATGAAATCAAAGCCTAATGGTTTGGTATTATTTTTTTATGGTAATACTAATTTATCTTCCTGAGTAAGCTTTCATTAGAATTGTAATTTAGATTTCCTATAATAATTTGAGCTTTGCGGGAAAAATTACAAAATTACTCTCGAGTTCAAACTAAAAGTATGGTCTTATGCATTCTCAGGAATTACAAAGGGAATGTAAAGAACAAGTTTACTACAATTTTTAGAAATCAGCTTTTGACTTTCTAGACTCAAAATATTGAAATCGAAAAAGAGCGAGCTGATTTGAGAATTTGAGTGGAAAAGGATATTAAAGCATAAAAGTTGAATTTGAATTGTGAAATAAACATGGTGTAAAACCCTTAGGATATAAGTATGAAAAAAGAGTCTGATCTATTGAATCAATTATCGCAATAACTCCCTTACTATTGCGATGCATTTGATATTCCATTTCCCAATTTAGCACTAATTTTGTGTTGTAATTTACGAACTTGGTCTTCCTCACTTTATAATTCTATTGTGCCAATATTATTTATTTAAGTTGTGTAATTTAAATTTTATCATCTCTTTTTTTTTTCGCTTTGTAAAACTAACCCTCTTTGCTTTTTGTTTATTTAGTATGACTCGTAGACCCTGCCAGACTTGGAGATCATGTCATGATTTGTGTGCTATTTAGGTAACAGTTTGTATTTCTGTTACCACAATATAGGTTACTGCCATTTTCTATGATATGTTTTTCTGTTTTATTTAAACAGTGAAGTCTAACACATTCCTTGTAGCTGCATGCATTTTTTTTCGCATTTTAAATCATTATTCCATTTTCCATAAGAACCAATATTTGACAAAACTTTTTGAGACTTGATTCAAACCACTGATTTGATGTTTTGAACCCAAAAAACTTAAGAATATGAGTTTAAATCCCTCTTATTTTTAGGGTCCATTTGGTACCTAGATTCGCTCCTTGATTCGAATCATAATTCATAATTCGCTATAGTATTTTCTCTAAAAAAAAAATACACGTAAATCAAAAATGGTTCTAATCACATAATTTGAATCCATAAACCAAACGGACCCATATTTTAAATCAAAATTCAAACGACATATTTTAAACTTTTCGTTCTAAACCATAAAAGTTCAAACCACCTTGTTTTGAATATATTTACTAAACAAACCCGAATCCTTTCTTTATATTATTATTATTATTATTATTATTATTATTATTATTATTATTATTTTTAAATTTCTTTTTCAGTGGGTAATTATTTGTTTGGGTTGACTCTAGGCTCAAGATCGTCAGTCACTGGTTACTATTCGCAAAACCGAGTGACTAATGAATTATTATGCAGACAAGCATTGCCACTTGGTGACGAGCAGTAACTCACTGAGTAACTTGGTAAACCAGAGCCAATAGATGACTGATGACCACCTACTAGCTTGAGTGAGGGACAATGCTGGATGACCAGTAACCCACTGGAATGAATATGGTTACCCATGGTGAGTCTCTCTAGACACCGAGGACTGTGGGAGCTAGCTAATAAAAGACTATTTAAATAATAAATGGTTTTGTTCGTCTCACTAAACAAATCATAATTCAAGATTTTTATTATCTTTTTTCTCATAAAAATTTAAATTCTACATTTTCTGCTATAATACTTTCTCTTATATAAATTTATTTTTCAACTCAAGTACTCAACTCAAATGAACGAAACGAACGGAACATAATTATAGAAAAAAGAGAGTGAAAAAGAGGCATATAAATATAATGCTTATTCACAAGGGTTATAAATCTTTATGAATGTCAAGATGGGAAACTTATTTGGGAAATAGATAGGAATGTGTCCCTCGCATAAAGATTTATGCCTTTTCTTATATATTATAAGATTTTATGCCTTGAATTATTTTATTACATATCAACTTAAAAGAGCATAAATCAAAGTAACATGTACAAAACTAAAGAGGTGTTAATAACGGGACAAATTTTCTATTATCCTCTTCATTTAGTTGTCCCTCATGTTTTCCTAACTTTGTAGATATGAATCAAGCCGATTACTAGCCTAAATTCTCTTAGGTTTAGTCAAGTTGATTCATATATGGTTTTTTTTTTTTTTTTTTCACACTTATTAGTTTCTAATCGTGGGATCTTAGGAATTGTTTCACTTGCTTGCTCTTATTAGATCTCACAAAGAAAGTGAGAGAATTGAGCATAAAAAAAAAAAGAAAGAAAGAAAGAAAGAAAGAAAATGAGAGAAATACCTCTTTAAATAGGAGAAATAGTAGAAAATAGGTCAATATGAAAAGCTTAAAAAAGTATATAGACCAATTTTTAGTTATAGAAATTAATAGGCTATAACTTGTTAAGTTATAGTTCATAACCAGATAAGTTATAAACAAACTTATCAAGTTATGGTTCATAATCAGATAAGTTATGGACAATTATGGACAATAACTTGTCAAGTTATAGTTCATAACCAGACAAGTTATGGACGAAAACAATAATTTGACCTATTTATTAACTTATATAAACTATTGGCCTATTAATTTTAATTCATTTCAAATTTTAGTCTATTTCTCTCTTTCTCCCCTTTAAATATTATCCTTTTGTTGTTTGACCCACAAATATTGGCCCATTAATTTTTACTCAAAAAATTATATTAGTCAAAAATGGTATTAATTACAAGTAAGAGATAAAAATTTAGACTCATATACTTGCAAGTTCAATGATTTTCTAAAAGAAAAAAAAAAGAAAACAAAAATTGTATTAAATAGCAGACTTATGAACTAAATTAAGTAAATAACATATTTTAAAACTATTTGAAGTAATAACAGTTTGCGGTGTAGATTTTTTTATTTACAACTAGTAAAAAATAATTCACACGATAAAAAATCTTTTTATCAGGTGTAAAAAAAATTTACGTGGTAATTTTTTTTTACTAATCATAAAAATTACATTTACACAACAAACGCTATTTGCTTCAAATAATTTTAAATTATGTTATTCACTTCAATTATAACTGTAAATAGATTTAGTTCATTCTCTCTAAAAAATACGGATGAATAATTAGATTTCATAAGTAGTATTAGGCCTAAATTTACAGTTACGGTTTTAATTTTTTTTGACATTTACATTGCAAACACTATTTGCTTCAAGTAGTTTTAAATTTTTATTATTCACTTCAATTATAACCGTAAATATATTTAGTTCATTCTCTCTAAAAAATACGGATGAATAACTAGATTTCATAAGTAGTATTATGCCTAATTTACAGGTACGGTTTTAATTTTTTATGATTGTTATTGAATGCCAATTTTCTCTGTCCCTTACAGTTCTTACGTTGACGATGAAAAATATATAAGGAATTTCAGATTAGAAGATATATATGGCAATTACATAGTATATGATATTATTCACTTAAAAAATAAAATAAAAACCCAAGAGAGAAAAAATTCGAGAGAGACGTATATAAGTTTCTCTATTAAATAACTTTCAAATTAACATTGCCTAAATGTACTTTTCACATACTTTAAAATGCATACATGAATATATTAACTAACTTGGGGTAACTTTGAAAGTTATCTAATAATACAAAAATTAGAAGCTTGGAAAGTTATTAATTATGTAATTCAACTTATATTAATTCAAGTTCTCTTTTGGAATGACTAACAAGTCATGTAACTCGGAGATGATAAGCCAAGCAATTAGGAAGATAGAATATTATAAGGTACAATCTTGGGAAAGAAACATAAGAGATGTTAGGATGTTTATTATATTCATTATGTTCTTTTTTGCTATTGTGGTCGCAAATGTCCCTTCATCTTCACCTTTTACTTCTCATGATCATCCGCCTTCATCTCTACTCATTTCGCACTTTGATGTCGACCCTAAGAATGTAAGGGAACAGTACCCCACCACGGCGGCCACCTCTGCCACCGTTGTCACCTGAAAAGATCGAGTGTTGCTACAAGTACGGGCTCATAAAGTTTGTAGAGAAAAAAACAAAGCACATAAAGATAATCAAAGAGCTACTGGAAAGAGTATATAACCGTTGATTACGTAATACATTTGAAGAATGTATTCGTATACAGGGCTTTCCAGTAAACCCTCCAAAATAAAATATTTACCTCTAACTCCCTATGTTTGATCAAGTTCAAATGTAATAATGATTCTTCATCTTTATACGTACGTACGCAGTTGCAATAAGTACTATTTACCTAATTCATCATATCTATTTTTGCATTGCAATGACAGATATCATTGCGCGACTAGAACATATATATTTTTGGGATTATTATTATTATTATTATTATTATTATTATTATTATTATTATTATTATTATTTTGTATTCTTCTCACAAATTGGGGACAATTTTATAAAATTCATAATATTTTCAAAGAAAAGGTGGACTACTAAAAAAAAAAAAAAAGGTAAGCATGTTTAATTAACCAGGTCATTTTTTAAATGATTAGCCAAGTTTATTTTATGTTAAGAGTTATATTAGAGGATTTCTAATTTGTGTGCATTGACATAAATTCAATGTTTCAACGCATGTCTTAAATTCACTAGTTATTATTATTATTATTTTTTTTATAATTAAGAGTTGGGGTATTCATACTTTAGACATCAACAATAGTGAGGCAGGGGTACGATTAAGCCCCAGCACCAAAGTAATCCTCAAATTGAAGAAACTAATTACTTAACAAAAAATATTTATTATATGTATTCTATCCTATCAAGTATCAAGGAGGTAAACCGTTGATACTTTTATTACTGTTTTATCCAATCAGTGTCGGAGCCAGAATTTTTTTTGAGGGGGGCATGAATGAAACAAAAAAATGGAACTAAACTACAGCACAATAGTCTTTTTACCTTCATTTATTTCTTTGTATCTTTGACTTATTAGAGATTTTAAGTTTGAGATAAGAGTACTTAAGAATTAAAACTTAGAGTAAAACTGAAATTTTTGTAAAAAAAAAATTCATGGAAATGTTGTAATTAAAACATTTTTAGGGGGACAAATGAAAGAAGAAAATTTTAAAAATTTTGAATGGGGGGAAAATATTTAAAGAGCTGCCCCTAGGCCTCACCTACCTCCACCGCTGTATCTAATTATATCTGTAAGTGTGTTCAATAAAGATAATAGAATGAAAAGTATACTTTGCTTTTCCTCAAAATATTTATCGTTTTTTTTTAAAAAAAAAACAATATATTTATCGTTTTAAGGATAATAGTCAAGTATTCTTCGTATGAGATTTTTTTTTTCTTTTTTTCTTTTAATGGTTCGAATGTAGTTTACAAGTTACCTGAATACTGTATTTCAATTGAGATTATACCAACAGACTTTGAACCGAATTTATCTACAACAGTATCCCTGATAAGAACTATTTACATCAATAACCACACTTGATCCGTTAATAAAAATTTTGTTGTCTTAAATGTATACAAATCACAAAAGTACACCAAAAAAAAAAAAAAAAAAAAAAAACCTTAATGATAGACGTCTAACTTATTCCTATTAAGGGTAAAATACTCGAGTCCTAAATCTTCTAAATATAAACATAACCACGTATTGAACCACCTCACTTAACAAGTCGACTTTTTAAAATGAAAACCCAATCTCTTATTCAGTCTAATTCTTCTACTTAAATTTTTTTCTAACCTCTCCTTGAACTTTAAAAATTCCTTGGTGTCCTTGTTTTTGGTCTGCTTATCTTAGAGTTAGGGCTATTGTATGGAAGGTTGATGGTGTTGTTTTTGGTGTGTTTGCCAAGGTGTACTTCCTCTCATATTGCTTGTTGTTATGCTTTGAGAAACGGCTCGATATTTAAGAAAAGGAAGATAAATTCTCTATATAAAAATGTGTGTAATAAGAAAATGCTTGTATGTATTAAGTATATGCTCCTAATCTGCTAATGTGATTGGGTGTTTATAAGGGTGCATTTTACATGTATGCATCGTCCCAAGGAGTTTTTCCTTTTTTTTTTTTTTTTTTTTTTTTTTTTTTTTTTTTTTTTCTTTGCTTGCACTTTTCAGATTTAATCTCCTATTGATTTGATCGATTACGACCTGATCATCAAATTCAATTGTCTTTAGAATTTATTTGAATATGTTAGGACTTTAATTGGCAATTTGTTGATTGGTTGTAAAAAATTCAAAAACAGATACTTTTGGAAATTTGCATTTATGGAGAAGATTAGAGGTGATTTTGGTTGCTGATAGCTTCAAATATGGAATGTTTTTGTTGATGGAAATCAGATTTTGAAAGAAAATTTCAGAGAAGATTTGGAAAATTTGATGCATCATGGAGATAGTTATGTATTTGATGAGAGAGTTATTTGAGAAAAGAATATTAGACTTTGATTGTCTTAATGGACTGATTGTATTTTTGGGTATATGAGGAATTTAATTAGAAGCTTACCTTGCATGGCGTGGGAGAAATGGATGTAGTTGGCATTTCATTACCATATAGAGCTTTGTGATATAAAGGTGATGAGGCTTTAGAAATGGAAAGTATAATACTCTTGCTATATATTCATATGTATGTGTACGTAAAGTGGTGAGCCTTGGAAGTGAGAATATTGGACTTTTATGTTTTTGAGGTTTTAAAGCAATTCGAGGCTGCCCGTATGTGGTGTGCTGAATGTATGAGTTTTTGGTGACAAACAATCTTCAGAAAAAGGGTGTCTGAGTCAAAAAGTAAAGAGTTTGTTTTTCGGGAGAAGAACATGGCCTTTCGGGAGAAAGTTTTTCAAAGATAAGTGGTGCTCACTGAACAAGGCTTTTAAAGAAGATTCTACACAACGGAAATATTGTCAAGGAGAGAATCTTTGAGTGTGTAAGACTGTCATGGTGTTTGTAATCCTTTGATTTTAGTGGACCGTTCATTGTCTGGGTGTAGTCCCACAGATATAGATGTGCGTACCGAACTGTGATATCAATTGTTGGTGTTCATTATTTTTTCTGCACATTTATTTTGACGTTTTTGCACGTAATCGTTATAATTAATTACCAATATTATAGAAAGTGTTATAACACTCTTTGTAATACTTACGTAAAAAAACAGACTTTTCAGAATCTTTTATCAAATGGTTATGATCTAACGATGAAGACTAAATGACCGTCAACAATCAACTAACAGATTTGTTAATTATAACAGTTGCAACCTTTCATAAAAATTTTATGTTGTAACAGTACAACTCTCGTATATATGATTGTAACTATGAATAAATTCCAAATCTGATATGAGGTTTATTTTTATTTTGAGAATTTAATAAAATTGGTTTGTAGGTTTGTTGTATTTGGAGGTAATTTGTCATAAAATCTGGTTAGAATACTTTTGTAGTGAGGACAAATAACATCTAAGAAAAATATTCTTTACAACTGGTTAATTTCTGGAACCGAAAAAGTTTTTCACCAAATTTGTTAAGTTGCGTTCTTCCCCCCCACTAAATAAAGTCATTTTGGTACATTCTCTTATATCAAAACATTACAAAGATATCACGACTTTTTGATAATATTAAAAAAATATATTTACATTAAAAAAAATCTTTTTGATACCATCATAGGTCACTTTTGAGACATAAAATGTCCTCTTTTAATTAATTTGTTATAAAATTAAGTTTAAATTTTGAATATGTTGAAAATATTTAAAAATTATGAAAAAATAAATCTAAAAAAACTAAACAAATTTGAGATATTAATATTTATATTATATTTAAACTATAAATTCTAAAGTAATTAATTAAAAGGGTATAAAGACATTTTATATCTCAAAAAATAGTTCTAGGGCATCGAAAAATGTTTTTTAAACATAAAGAAAACATGAAGCGGTGAAGGTACTGTTTTGATATTTATCAAAAGACGTGGCACCTTCTATGTTTTTATATAAGAAACGATAGCAGAATGATTCTATCTTTTTTTTTTTTTTTTTTTTTTTTCTTTCTTTAAATATACAGACTTAACTACATTAGTAGTAAAGTACCCCATAAAGACGTTTATGATAGGGTTGACAACATAGTATTAATTATTGACAACATACTATTTCATTTTAAATAACATACAAATGGTGTAGATATTTTGTGCAAAATTAACGCAATGAACAATGAAAGTTAGAAAGAGTTCATTAGTAACAACCGATATCAATGATGGAGAGATTTTGTATTAAAAACATTACTCTAAAGTGTAAAATAAAAAAAAAAAAAAAAAAACTCCCTTTTGACAGGACCAAAATGTTTGTCGGAAAACAGCCATTACAACAAAAGATGAATTTGATCATGGTTACTTTCAATGATGACTTTATTGGTTGTTATTAGTTTACAATCAATATGATCAAATAAATATTTCGTTGTCATAGACTCCATAACTAAAAACAAACTGTGTTTCAGTACGTACATGTTCTAGTAGAATTTCTGTCTACATGTGTTTAATTTTTTTTTTTTTATATATATTTTATATAAACGCTTATAGATATACAATTTTCATAACATATTGGAAGTGACTTTTACGTACTAATTCGATGTAGACGTTGTTGAGCTTGTGAATATATGAACGTAAGAAAAATTTGAAAAGTAATCATTGATTTGAGTTTATAATTTGAGTTTTGTTACAGTAAAAAACTCTCAGAAACAGTCACATCTAACCTTTTTATTACAGTAAAAAGCTCTCACATAAAATCACATCTCAACTCAAATTACAAACTTAAATCAGCAAAATGAACGGGCAAAGAATGTTATACGTACAAATTATCTCTTGTAATATGACTAATGGGTTAGAAATATTCCAAGCTAAATTTTAAAATAAGCTAATTCAAATTATAAAATATTGCCAACTCACATTCATCTGTAATATTTAATATTAGAGTAATAAGTCATCATTTCAATTGGAAAGAGAACTTAAGGGTCTGTTTGTTTTTGGGCCCATTTTCATTTTTCATCATTTTTAATGTAAAAAATGAAAAATGAGAATCAAAAAACGTGTTTGGCAAAAAAATGATTAAAAAACAAAACTGAAAACGCTCTTGTCGTTTTGCGGAAAACTGAAAACAGGAAAAAGCTGTTTTCATTTTTCCCTTTTCATTTTCGGTTTCTCTCTTCTTTTCTTTCTTCTTCCTTCTTTCTTCCTCGATCATCCTCCCGCAAGCTCCACCGATTTGTCTTCCCCTCCAGCCGAGCTTCTTCCTCCTTCCCTTCCGTTCTTCAACCGAAATTTTTTTCCGGGCCGAGCCCCGCGCTCGAGCCAGCGTCCCACCCCCGCCTCCCGTCTCCGACCGCCGCCCCTCCCCCACTGTGCAACTGTCTCGCGACGCCCCCGGCTCTGACTTGTTGCGCCCCCCCACCGGCTCTGCAAATGTCGCCCCGGTGCTAGCAAGCGCGCTCCCCCCCCCCCCACTCGTCGCCCCCACCGCCACTCTTCTCCAACGGCGCCCCCCCCCACGCTGCCGCCAACGCCACCACCACTCTTCTCCGACCGCGCCCCCCCCCCGCCATTCTTTCTTTTGATTGCCCCCCCTTCCCCCGACAACCACAACCATCTTCGTTTCATTATATATATATATATATAATGTCGTTTTGGAGAGTAAATTATTTAATATATGTCGTTTTGATTAATATTATTTATTTAATATATTTAATATATTATTATTTAATATATTTAATATTATTATTTATTTAATATATTATTAATTTATATATTATTACATGTTTTTAAAAAATAAACTACCAAACGCATTTTCAGTTTTTTTTTAAAACTGAAATCAATCTCAGAATAAAACTATCAAACGCATTTTCAGAAATAATTCAAAAATGAAAATGAAAACGTTTTCATTTTTATTTTCGTACAGAAAACAAAAACGTTTTGGAACCAAGTCCAAACGCACCCAATATTTCTTTATGAATGCTCAGGTGCAGTTTGTAGATATATAATAAGTTGAATAAGAAATAGAAGGCGGGCTTGGGTTAGAACCAATATGGGAAACATTGGGATGATTATGATTATGATCATAACTGTAATATTCCTTAGTATAGTGTTTACCAAGCCCCCATCACTACTTTCACCATTTTCCTATCATCCTCCCCCATCTCAACTTATAAGCGACTGCCAAAGCCGCCGGTGCTGCCGCGGTCCCTACGACCGCCACCTCCGCCAGTTAAAAAGGTTGACTTTTGCAAAAGTTGGGCAAATAAATTTTGTATGGAAAAACTGCATAGAATAAAAACAAAAAATAGCGTCTACGAAGATATTTGACAAGTGCTTTCATGAACATTTAAAAAATGCTTGAAAATAGATCTTCCGTAATGGAAGCCTTCCTACTAAACCCTTTGTGCGTTTTTTCTTCTTCTTTTTTCAAGCCGAAGTTGTGAAGGAATGTTATTCGTTTCATGTATGTTCAAAAAGTAAATTAATAGAATTAAGCTGAAAAAAAATACTGTAGTACAAAAATAATTATACAGGTTTCTAGTGTGTATTTTTCTTATAAAATATATGATTGTTTACCAAAAAACAATATTGTTACTATTCAATTTTGAAAAATTTTATGAATTGTATGCTTTCACAAATTTGAGTTGATTAAATGTGGGGAATTTTTTTTTTTTTAATATTTTTTCAGTGTCAGTATATACTATGACTACATTTAGAAACAAGAATTTACAAAAAAAAAAAAAAAAAAAAAAAAAAAAAAAAAGAAAAAAAGGAAGCAATTTTAGTTGATACTAGTATTTTCTCTGAATAATTTTTATTACATCATTAGTATATAGAGGGGCAAGAAGTATATATTTCTTTTCGAACTTCGAATTTTAACACTGTTCTTTCCAAGTGTGAACTGTAAGTGAGAAACGCAATATCGTCCCATTATATGAATTGTAAGTGAGAAAATACGGACGTAATTAAAAAAGGTTTAAATAAACTTTGACATATTACGGATCAGTTTTGGATGGAGATCCTCTGTCTTAAATATTCTATTTCCCTTACCTGCCATATACTTATAATTAGCATATAAGCCAGAAATTTATTTTAATTTGTTTTTCTTTTTGTATTCCAATTATCTTAATTTTTTACTTTTCTGTTTGTTTATTTGTATCTCCTTTATTTCATTTTCCCAAATGTGCCGCATTTTATTGAGATTTTAAAGATTAGACACAAGATTAAAAGTAGAGTAGTTTTTTTTTTTAGTAAATTAAAAGTAGTATAGTTGAACCTTAGTTTCATTGAGTATTTAATTTGGAACAATGAAGATGAGCTTGAAATGTTTATTACTATGTGAGTCAAACAGAAAACTGGTATCTTATATTTTTTTCAAACAAAGAAAATCACCCATTGTGAGATTAGAAGACAATTTTTATGTAAAAATACATAATACTTTTTAGAAATCCATGAAAAATATCTATGTTTATGGAAATATATTTATTCCACCCTATGCTTCAAAAAAGAGATACAAACCTAACTTTTGTCTGCAAATCACGTAAAAAAATAAATAAATAAATAAATAAAGGTATGCATTTTGGTTAAATTAGTCATTCAAAAATCCGATTTTGATTTTCTTTTTTAAAATTTGCGACTTGTTTTGGTCCAGAATCAAAGAATGCAAAATTAGGCAAATAATCCTAAAATTATGAAAAGAAAAAGAAAAATAAGAAAACAAGAGGCATCCACTTGCAGACTAAGTCACCAGCTAAACATAAAAAAAAAAAAAAAAAAAAAAAAAAAAAAAAAAAAAAAAGGTGAAACACCAAAATAGCAGAGTTAAAAAGAAAGCAAGATTCAAGTGGTTTTAAAGGTAAGGGACTTGATAGATAAAGGAAAGGAGAAAAAAAGAAAAAAGAAATGGGCAAAAATGTCAAAAAGAATAGTAAAAAAAAAAAAAAAAAAGAAAAGCGCTAAAACGGTGCAGAATGGACGATGAAAAGGGTAAAAAGACTACGACAAATAAATGAAAAAAAAAAAAAAAAAAAAATGAAAAAAAAGAAAAACAAAGAAAAAAAAAAAAATGGGGTAAAAATGCAAAACAATAGAAAGAAAGAAAGCAAAAAAAAAAAAAAAAAAAAAAAAAAAGAACGAAGCACCGAAACGGTGCGTGTAGGACGACTACAAAATGAATAGGAGGATATTTTCTTCTCTTTTATATACGTGGGATAATGAAGCCCCAAAGCGCTATATTGATATAACCCTTTCATTAAAAGCGAACCACTTAAATATTATAATTATCAACTTAAAATTACCTTCTTAACTATTTACCATAGTTTAATATATTTTTCAAACTTTAAAAATGGTTCATTTCATCCTAGCTAGAATGATTAAAATGTTCTATCTATTATACTAATAAAATAATGACATGACATTACTTATAATTTCATAAATGCCCCTTAAATTATTAGTTCATGTCAACTTAACTTCTAAACATTAATTTTATGTAAACTTACCTTTTTTTTTTTTTTTTTTTCAAAAACATAGGGCAATACACAAAATCAATAGTTTAAGTCATTTATGAATTCACATTAATTAAAAGCTGAAATGAATCTTTTTCTAAATTGGATTGGACTGTTGAATTAAGATACATAGATCAGACGTATTTTATAAAACTTATCCAAATTTTGTTTTAGTTTATGCTTCTTGAAGAAATTCTGAGCTCCCTAAATAGTCAGAATCATATGACACTACGCGGATATTCTCCAAGAATTATATATGGTAATTTGATGAATTATGATATTATTTGATTTGGAGATTTTAATAGCTGGGTATGAAAAGTTACTTTATTCATAGGATACAATTTTGAACAAATATTAGACGTTAATTAAATTCTAATTATTATACTTTTCTCATTTGGTATAATTTTAGTTATATGATTTAACGGTGTAATAAGTATGTTCTACTTGGTTTTTTACACCCAACGGTTCCCAACAAAGTCTCCATATTATTTTTTGCCCAAAAAAATAGAGATAAACAAGAGAGATGTATGTAAAACTTTCCAATTAAATAAATAAATATCAATTTACCACTGCCTATGAATATATATGCATATATGTGGGTGGTTCTATATATACCCTCCTTTTTTTTCTCCATACTCTCTTTAGATTAAAAATTTATAATTACAAAAACTTCCTTAAATAAAATGACAAAAAAAAAAAAAAAACTATAGATTTAATTATATAATTAAACTTTATTACAAAAGGGAAACTAATGATCATATTGCTGCACTAATTTGTCTCCAACGCAATCCGAGGGCTGACCTAAGTCACCTTTTGTCTTTTTTTTTTAATTATTTTCATTTACCCTTTTATTTATTATTTTTAGGTTTTTTTTTTTTTTGAATTGTTTAATTTTTTTTTTTTTTGCTTTGTATTTGGACATTTTTTTATAGGATACAAAAACGTCCCTTAAATAAAATGACACAAAAAGACAATAAATTTAATTATATAATTAAACTCTATTACAAAAGGGAAACTAATTATCATCTTGCTGCACTAATTTGTCTCCTATGCAATCCGAGGGCTGACCTAAGTTACCTTTTGTTTTTATTTTTTTTTTTTTTTTTTCATTTACCCTTTTATTTATTATTTTTAGTTTTTTTTTTTTTTTTTTTTTTGTGAATTGTTTAATTTTTTTTTGTTTGCTTTGTATTTGGATTTTTTTTTTTTTTTTTTTTTTTTTTTTTTACAGGATGACGTTTCTATTCGATGCAATAATATTTCTATTCAGGATGACTCTCTTCCTGATGTACTGGAGTGGAGTGCTGATTAGCACTTAGCAGCATCTGGCTGTGGCTTTTGTTTGCTTGTTGGCCTTTGGTTTATAAAAAGTTGCTCACTAAAAAAAAAAAAGCAATAAATAAAAAAAAGAGATATAAACAAAAGATAGAATGACGTGTGAAGAGTAAGGGCACGTTTAGAATTGATGTGCTGTTGAAAATTTTTACTGTTATTGTGTTGCTAGTTAGAAATTGTTGTGATCAGAAATATCTAGTTGTTTGTTATTTTTTTTAAAGTATTATGAATACTAAAACAAAAATTTAGGTATTTGATAAACTATGTATAAAACTATTGTGAACATGTATAATGACTAACATAGATATATTTTAATACACATACTTTTTATTAGTTTTATTTCTATTTTTATAGTATTCATAATATTTATACACCAAAATACTAAAAAAATATATTTTCATTTTATTAATTAAAATATATCTAAAAAATAAATTGGTTTTATTCAAAAAGATAAATTATACATCTATAAAGAAATTAATTAACATAAAAAATTGAAAGGTAAATTATTTTTGAAACTTGCAGCTTTTAATAAAAATATATTATTAAAATTTAGCCTAAGATATTTATTAAATATTTTTAATTTTCAAATAAATATTTAAAATAAAATATATTTTTAATTTGATTTGGAAGAAATAAAATGAGTTGATTGGGAATTAAATTTTATTATTATGGTCATTTTAGTAAATTTGGACATGACAATAGAAGTTGTTGCGGAAAAACAACCCCTAACATGCTTCTCAAATTTTATTATGGGGCAATAGTTTTCAAAAGTCGCTGAACAAAAATAGATTTTGCCAAATTCTAATCTGCTGTAGCTTCTTAAAAACAGACTTTGTATATATATCAATGTCTAATTAACTTGTGATAATTTCGAAAGTAATCGACTAAAAAACTTAAATAACTTTGAAAATTATTAAGTAATTCATGTTATCTTTTGCAGTGTCTCATTAGTCATGTAAACTTATGGATTTATAAGTCGATCAAATAAAAAGATTGAAGGCTCCTCTTTGGATAGAAATATGATGGATAATAGGAAGATTATTATATTAAGGATATTTTTGTTTCTATTATAGTCGGTAATCCCCTTTTATTTTCACCTTTTGCTTATCATTATTCTCCTTCCTCTCAACTCATTTCACGCTTTGATATTGACTCTAAAAAGACTAAGGAGGAACACTCACCACAACTACCATCTCCACAACCTTTGTCGCCTGAAAAGATCGACTTTTGCAACGAGTGGGCCGATAAAGTTTGTAAAGAAAAAACGAAGAGCATAATGATAAACAACGAGCTTCTATCCAAAGCAAAAAAAAAAAAAACTAAACAAAGGGCTTGTAGAAATAATATACAAGCGTTGTTTCCGCAAAATAATTGAAGAATGCATTGATCAAATAGAGTCCTTACCAATAGGGCCTCCAAAATAAAATTTGCAAATAATACTATTTATTTATTTGCAAAAAATACTCTTTTATTTTAAGGAAAAATTGTAACTCCGTTACTTTGCTTTTTTATCATAAATATCATTACATGCCCAACTATATATTGTTAGGTTTTGTTTCCGTGTCAAGAGAAAATTGTAGGATTTACTTATAAAAGTATATGGATCTGAATTTTTATCCATCATTCTTAATTGATATTCTTTTGTTAGTATAGTTATTTGAGTAGAAAGATTATTAATTAAGAATAAAGAGTAAAAATCTTAAACCATGCATTTTTAAGGGGTATTTGTCTTCTTTTTCTCACAAAAAGTTATTCCTAAATATCTCTTTCTTGGGTTTCAATTTAGGTCTTCCATACAATTCAAATATTGATCAGATCATTAAAAGCATTAGATACAATAAGAAGAAATAAAAATCATGAATAAAAGACTCTTGGTGAATCACTTTATTGAAAGGAAATTAAATGAAATCAAATATTCATTGTCTTGGCTGCACCTGTAGCCCTAGCAAATAAATCTAGAGCATAATGGAAAATAAAAACATCCTACCAATGATTTCTAACATAAGAAGAATAGGAAAGAAGAAAACTACTTGTCGAATTCGAAATTGAACCCGTTCCTTGATGAATCTTCTTCTCCCATCTCTCTGATGTCAAAAAGTTGCAGAAAATAACCCTAAAGGAACTATTTATAGTCTTTGAGTTGTAATGGCAAGATTGTATATTTTCTAACGTTGAAAAAGCACCAATCCAAGTCACTATGTGAAGTAGCGTCGCAACCCTGTGTAATGGACGCCGAGGAGTTAAAAGACGCAATTTTTCAGGCTTCTCTTCAAAGTAGTGCCGCAGCTCTGTCAATGTACCGCTGCGGCGCTGAACCTCATTGCAATGAGGGAATTCCGGATTGGTGCTTTTTCAATTTCAGAAAATTTATATGGCAACGAGGCGCTCTGATCTTGGGTTTTTGTACCATAAAGCTCATTTTTGACTCGTTTGGCGCCCAGGCACTCCTCCAATAGAGCTGCAGCGCCCCTCATTAAATTTTGGTCTAAAAAGTCTTCAAAATTAACCAAAAAGTCACGGACTCTAATTGACACAAACCTACAAATTAAACAAAAAACAAGTAAATAGCTCCTAAAAACTAACAAAATAATAAACTAACATATCATTTATCCAATTCAAGGAAGTAAACTATCAATATTTTTATTAATATTTCCTCTAATAATATTCGAATCCTTCGTTTTTCGTAACTCATGTAATGAACATAAAGGGTAAAATATACTTCAACTTGTTCAGCAATATATACATATTTTTGAGAATAAGATTAGATATTTTCTAACATTTTCAGATATTAAACAAGCGTTTTTTTTCTTCTTCTTTTGAATTCATTACCATATCGATATAAATATCAATGGATACGATCTGTAGTATGTGATACTTAAATTCCGAAAATGAGAATCTTCAGTACTTTTATATGTTAAATATTAAATTATTATTGGCTCACATCCTAATAATTTAAACTTTTGAGATATATTAGTAAACTAACATGATGTAAGAGCGGGAGGTCTTAAATTCAAACCCCTGTAATTGCACTTTTTATCTCCATTTAAATTGTCATCATGTGTTGAGTCTTTAATATATCTCGAGCTTAAATATTCACGTGTTGAGTTTTTTAATTAATTTACTCACATAATTACCCATTGTTCAGCCCACATGTAAGGAGGAGTGTTAAAGTATTAAATTATTGTTGATCCACCTCTTAATAACTTAAACTTTCAAAATGGATTGGTAAACTAACACTATCAACACCCATCTTTTTATTTGTGCAACTGTATTGCTATTGATATTTAGAAGCTCCATAAAAAAAAAAAAAAAAAAAAAAAAAAAATACGGCATAAATCATATCAATTATAGGCTATCGCATATTCTACACATATCCTCACAACAATAATAATTATGAGTTAGAAATGGAATGATCGAAGTGCTGTTTATAAGTTTTTTTAGTTTATAAGTAGTCTTTTTCCTCAATAAGTACTTAGTGTAGTTAATAAGGATTATGTACATAAACACAATTGATCAAACAGTCTACAACCTTAACCAAAATTAAACAAAGAGAAAATTACTGACTTACCCTCAAAGTACATGGGTCTAAAAATATAGCTCTTACTCTGGATTAATTATTTCTTTTGACTAATATAATTATTTAACTAAAAAACTATTAATCAAAAGTAAGGTAAAAATCTAAATCCATACACTCAAAGTGGTATTTGTAAATTGTCACTCAAAGTGGTATTTGTAAATTGTCACTCAAAGTGGTATTTGTAAATTGTCTCTTTTCCTCATTAAAAAAAGAACGTCTTTATTTAACAAATACAAAAATTAAAACAAAAAGGTAAAGCCCAAATGACACCAAACAGATCAGTATCTTCTCTAGTGTCATTTGGGTTTTACTTTTCATTTTAATTTTTATGTTTGTCAAACAAAAATATTGATATTTCCATGATTTAAGTTTAGTGTGTTTCTACCGCTTCGTTAGTTTTCTCTCATAATAATAATAAATGTGCTCTCCCCACTTTTTGGTATAGTCTTAAGTCTATTCCCCAAGTCATTTTGCTTTGCGGTATGGTAGGCCCTGGTGCTTTTATTCTATTGATCTCAATAATTGGAGTTATCCAAATGACTATAGTGGTGTGTTTAAAAGAGTTATCTGTATGCTTAAATAGTTGTGTGCCTCTTCAGATTTATATGTATCACTCCTTGAGCGTTTTAATGAAGCTTACTAGTAGTTCTAGTTTGTGATGGGGATTGAGACACTTAGTGCGTTGGGGTTATTCACGAATTGATGTATGTATTTCTTTGATTTGAAATGCAATTACAATTTTCAAAAAAAAAAAAAAAAAAAAAAAAAGTTGCTATCAAGTCAATTAAAGATATACCATCAAGTCAAGTAGGTAATTTTCATGTTTACTAAAAATGAAAATAGTAGAAAATAGGCCGATATAAAAAGTTTAAGAAATTATATAGACCAATTTTTAGTTATAAAAATTAATAAGCCATAACTTATCAAGTTATGGTTTATAACCAGATAAGTTATGAACAAACTTTATCAAGTTATGATTTATAGTCAGATAAGTTATAAATAAAAATCGTGAATTATGGACAATAACTTGTCAAGTTATGGTTCATAACCAGACAAGTTATAGACGAAAACAGTAATTTAGCCTATTTATTAACTTATGTAAACTATTGGCCTATTAATTTTAATTCATCTCAAGTCTTGGCCTTTTCCCTCTTTCTCCCTACTAAAAATTGGAATTATCAAAAATCAAATGACAAACCCCTTCTCCCCTCCCTCACCAATAAATTTAATGAAATGGCATGTGATTAGAATCTAATTTCCTTAATGACAATAATTTTTTTTGGTCAACAACCTAATTTCTATAAAAAAAAAAAAACCCAATTTATTGTAGCTGTCTAATCAATATCTTACGATTAAAAACAATGAGAGCCATTAATATGACATTTGAACTATATTCATGAGTTCAAACCACTTTAAATCGTTGAACCAAACAAGGGTTTGTGGGAGGTTTTCTGAGAAAGGAAAATTCCATTAGGCATCAAACATAAAAAGAAAATCACTAAGGGAAAAAAGAAAGTATATATGCCATTAAAAAAACGACGAAAACCTTCCATAATAAAAAGAATAGCTATACTTCCTTAACAACAAAAACCACAACAATAATAACAATTATAATAAGAAAAATATCATTTTGATACCGTGTTATATCAAAATATACATTTGATACTATGTGTTTTTAATAATTTCATGTAGATACCTCGACATTTTAGAAAATAGTTTTAAGAGTTTGATGTTTTGAGTTTTTCTCTTATTTTATGTAAACTATAAATACCTATAGTTAGGGTTTTTTAAGTGTGATGATTTTTAGGGAGAAAACTAGAGTGACGGGTTGAGGGAAACATTATTGAGTGATTCTCTCGCATCAATTTTCTTCAACAATATAGTGAATTTGTGAAGGCAAAAACAAAACGTAATTAAATTGGCGAATCTGCATAAAATTCTTGGTTTTGATTTCTGTTATCATTTTTGTTAATTATTTTTCATTCCTAATTTATGTTTAGCCTAAATTTTTTCCTAACATGAATCAATTTCAGGACGAATTTCAAGATTTACACGTGAGCTAAAGAACTCTCCCGCTTCACTTGATTATCACTGAAAAAGGCTCTTCAATTTTTTTTTTTTTTTAATAAAACACAAGATTGAACCTACAATCCGCTACTTAACCCCTCCATTGCAAACCCGTATTTGCCCGTGCAAAAGCCTTCCATTTTAGTCCTTGTTTCAAAAAACACGTTTTTGAAGGACTCGTGGTGTAATTATTTACAAAACTTGAGTAGCACAAAAAGTTGATAGGATGATTGTTAATCCATTTAACCTTTCAATAGAAATGATTTTGATTTGTGCTCCAGTTATATAAGTGTTCGAAAGGCTGCCAGGGTTCAAAGTAGTCATATAACTAAGAATCTTCGAGTTTGCGACATTTACGACTACAAAGACCATTCAAACGCAATCGCCAATACACATCCCTGAGGAACTCGGCCACAATCTAGCAGTTTGGAATCTCGCACGAAAGGTTGAAAGTACAGAAAACACAATAACTAGGTAATTTTAATCACCCTGTAACGATGGGAGATTCTGAGGGGTGAATCTTTTGAAACGGGCCTCTCCTCGGACCACAGCTCTAAATTTACTGTACCAGTTCCCCAGTGGATCAGGCACTTGTACACCTGTTGGACGTCGAATTGATTGACTAGTGCAATACCTTGACATTTATCGACGAGCATCCATTCACCTGCAGTGACAACATAAGTCAATTGGTCCAACAAGAAATTATCTCGATGGCAATCACAAAATATCACAAACTTAAACACACACACACACACATATACATACACATATATGTACTTTTTCAATTTTAAGATATATGGAAATAAAGCTGTAAGTCTTACAGTCTTACTATCTTAGAACTGAGTTTGGAATCAGTTATTGAAACAATGTTTTGGTATGCTTGATCGAGCACCATCAAATGCACTCAAAGTACAAACATTATATTAAGGTTCCTATTATCCAATATATTATTACAAGTCGACAACTATACAACATTGTCATAACCAATTTTATACAACTTGAACCTGCTTTTGAACTTTTTTTTTGGTGATATTTTACGAGGTTTACAGTATTCTAATGGTCCGTTTCGTTAGAGGGATGGTAAGAGTTGGATGGATGGGGAAGAGGAAAGATGGAGAGGATTGTAGCAATCCTTCATGTTGTTTGATAGGATGGACGGGGAGTTGAAAGGACTTTATATTTATTAAATTACCATATTGTATATTTAAACTTTTTGTTAATAATTTAATAAGAAGGTAAATAGTCTTTTAAAGTTCAAAGTAGATGGATTGCTTGAATCCTTCCATCAATGGAAGGATCCAATTTGGTGGGCCATGAGGGAGAGCACACCCCTCCACCTCTCCTCTCCTTCCTCCTCACCCTCCAACCAAACAAGAGATTGGACATCTCTCTCCACCCCTCTCCCTCCCTCCATCTCTCCCTTCTACCAAACATACTAAAAGATCAACCTAGAATTTGACTGCACATAAAAATGAAGTAGCTACACCGTGCCCTTTTTTTGGTAACCTAGTGTTTCCAATGATAACTATAAATCTTGAAAACTCGTTACTTACCATTAGGACGAAGATCCCCTTCATAAAATTGCTCCTCAGCCTCTGGCCAAATTTCATGCTTTGACCCATCAATGGAAGTAAATGAGACATAAGATTCTGTAGGGTGCACGAGGGTGAACATCGGATGGACTCTTAGGCAAACCAATCTACAACCAACAAACAAGTTTATTTCATTTATTCATCCAAATAATAAAAAAAAAAAAAAAAAAAAAAAAAAAAACGCATGAAGCATGCACATGATATGATAACAGATAACAAATCAAAAGAGAAAGAAAGATCTTTCCTAGAGAGAGAGAGAAACGAGAAGGCATTGAGGGATGCAATTTCCTTCATAAAATGAATTACATTTTATTTCGTAGTTACAGAGATTGCCTATGTGCTCCTCTATAGATTTCACCTCCCCTTCACGATATAACTTGAAGTTTTAAAGCTGAAAAAAATATGCGGTGAGGGAGGGGGTGGTGGTCTCAGGGGGTGGAGCTCTAAGAAGGCTTGTATTGCAGTTGTCTTAAAGATAAAGTGACGTAGTTTGCCACTGGGATGTCAATTGTTTTTAGGGAAAAAGCTAGGACGTTGAACGATGTAGTTTGGCACCAGTCTTTCACGATCTTCTGTTCCAGTCTTGGTTGTGGTGGTTGGGTTCTCATGCTACTTTTGAGGTCAAGGAACTTCTACAAACTACTTTTTGTGTCTTAAAGAGTGGAAATTACGTGGGAGTCAATGTCATACTAATGCTCCAATGAAAGTAGCTTTCCCAGGAATATGAAGAAAGATACACCTGGGATTGTTGACATGTAGTTGCATTTGCAAAAGGGGTGGGCAAGACCAATTCTTCTTCACTGCCTCTGTTGGCTAGCGGAAAACATTGGTCCATAAATCGATCTGTTTGAGTTGTATTGGCTTAAGGTGTCCAGTTAAAAATGAGATGTGCAGCTCAAGGGGAGGAAAAGTAACAGGAAAATTATTGGGGATGCCATCATGTTATTCCTTTTAAGAGTTAAGAAACCAATTTACACTACTATCATAGAGTCCCAAAAGCTTACAAATCGCTTTCGATAATAGCTATTTTAGCTTTTGGCTGGTGTTGAGTTGAGGAACGGGGGGACAATTTAGATGGATTTAAAACCAATAATTATCAAATAAAATGGAACCCGTATATTTTATAAAAAGGTTATTTACTAGTGTATTTCATTCTCCTTTGACTAGAAGAGTTCAGAAGAACGGGAATAGATGGGTTCTTGCTGCACTCTACAAAAGGGAAGTGACAGAATTGAAAAAGTTATCTGAAATTGATTTAGAAGAAAAGAAAAATGTGGAAAAATTGGGGATATAAGTTACCGCCCAGGGAGTGAACAATTTCATAGAATTGACTCTAGGTGATGACAGTAGCTGTCAAATAGTAAATCCAAGTACATATAAGAATGAACTGTTTTATGAAGCAAACCTTGAAAATCCACCAGAACCAGCACCAACTTTTTGTGCCACAATGCTAGAATCGATTTGCAACGCTTTGGGATCATCCTTTGGAATAAGTATCTGACGCTGTATGACTAATCCGCCCCCAATGTCACCTTCTAAAGAAAGCAATTCCTCTCCTGCACCCTCAAGATTTCGTCTGCACGAAAAAAGATTTTAGGTATATATATATATATATATATATATATATATATATATATAAAAGATATAAATCTTTTTGTATTCATTATTATTATTATTATTATTATTATTATTATTATTATTATTATTATTATTATTTTTCTGGAACAAGTATCATTAAGCTAACCAAACAAATGCTGTTTTGCAATTTTATTTACTCTGTCACAGACAAAACGGAATTGTATTTTCCAATTGAAAGCACCGCAAATGTCCAAATTTGTTCAAATACTCCAAAACTCAACCTTAATGCATTAGTAGTTCTCACTATACGTGCATTGATTTTTATGTGAGAAAATTTAGCTGAAAATGTATCTTTACTGCCCCACGTAAGTATTCTTTTGTAATCAGTGTATCATTAAAGCAACTCACTCAATGACATTATATTCCTCTGACCATCCCGCAGAGCGGTATTCTGTACCACTATATTCTTCATAACCATGAACCTCAACCCTGCTATGAAGCCACTGTGTTCCTGCAAAATATGACCCCGAAGAAAGAGAAAGAAATCATAAATTATCTACGGTTTATACTGCAACCAACACACACACACACACACACACACACACACACACACACACACATATATATATATAAGTGGGAGGATCATAAGGGTTACATGGTTAGCTGTGGACAGAGCTGGATATAGAAAACTACTCACAAATTGCAAACATCAAACTCAAACTTTATTATTGATAATAATAAAACTTACAAATTATTATGGAACTCCACAAGGGAAGCTATAATTTTTTCTAACCTACGGTTGTTCTACAACTTTTGTGGGAAGTGAGGAAGACAAAGAAAAAGGATTATGAAACGAAAAGAGAAAGGAGGAAGGTCGGGAGACTTCGAGAGTGGCTAAAGAGAAGCGGCGATGTTGTTCTGATGTTTTGTTCTGGTGCTCTTCTTCAAACTTTGGCCTCTATTTATAGAGTAAAGAGTTTCACTATCGCCATGTGACTAAACAGTGTCATCAACAGAATGTTTCACTGTCGCCATGTGACTAAACAGTGTCATCATCAGAATGAACTGTGAAACTAGGTCCGCCTAATCTCTCATTATTGCTCTTCAATAAGTGTCTTCTGTCGCTTTATTTCTGTTATTCCAATAAAGATTCCATCAAGCTTTGTTGAATTGTCTTCTTTTTATTTTTCTGGATCCAATTAAGCATATCCTGCTTTATTGGATTTCAAAACAGTCATCTTTATTATTCTAGGCATAGTCAGAACTGCCTTGATCAGAATTTTCTTTGGACTTCTTCATTATTCTAGGCATAGTCAGAACTGCCTCCATTTGCGAAAGAATTTCTTTTAGCAAATTCTTGTATTCTTTTTTGTTCTTTGCTGTTACATGCTTAGAGCTGAAGTGCTCTTTTGCTGGAGGAATCTGGAGGACGAAACTTGTTTTTCTCGTTCAATCTGCCTTTTTAGCTGGAAATATATATATTTTTTACCTTGAAATCTATACAGAGTAGGGAGTTTTATGGTGAGCCTCCAATCAATCTGAGATCCGAAGAGGTAATCAACGAGACATGGAAATTTGAAAAGAAAGAAAGCAGAATAGGAATTCCATTTTCTTTTTCTTTTTAAGATGGCTGATATCTTTGCAAGAATATTTTGAACCCATCAAGAACAAGTTCTGGAAGGACATCAGGGACAAGAGCATAACTATACACCTGTTGCAGAACCAATGGGGGAGATCAAAAGTAACTCTTCTTTTAAAAATGGAAGAGCCACGAGTGTTGGTACCTGTAATTTTTATAAAAGAAGGCATAGCGCCATGCCATCCATAGAATCCCAATAGTTGTATAGGATAAATCCTTATCCCAAGTGGATGGTGTCAGAACTTTGAGAATTTGTGCTGTGGAATGAGTTACAATACTAGTGTTTCCATTTTCATAGAAATGTTTAACAAAAATGGAATCCGAATCCATTAGTAACAATTCATAAAATTTTTGTGTTTTCTAACATCTTTTGGGACAGAGAAAAAATCTTTTGGAAAAATCCTATGGGCCATCTGCCAAGGATTATCCAAATAATATATTTTTTTTCAATTGGCAAAACTCGTTCCCAAACATCCCTCGATTTTTCAATATATTTTGGAGGATCTTTTGAAGATGTTTGAATAATTGTCTTCTGTTTATTCGGGATGAATTTCTGGATATGATGCGGGTTTTGTGTCATTGGCCTTTGCATATTCTTCTATAGACAGTTGGGGTATCAATTCTTTGGAAATTTTCGAAGAGGAGCTAGAGGTAGTGTCCTCTTTGGGTTTTGGGACTCAGTACTAATTCATACAACAACAGCTTATTTTTTGTGCTTAGAGCATAAGACTCTTTTGATCCTTTTTGAGCAACTACTTTTCCTTTTACCTTATTCTTGAAAGGTTTCAATTTAAAAGAGAAAGCATTTAAATTATTTTGAAACTTAATGTAATAAAAGCTACAAAATTTGAAAAAAATTTATGCAAAAAATATATTCAAACTGATGCAAAATCATGAATGCAGCTTTTCAAATTTTCACTGTTATAAATTAATTTCTGCTTCAAACTTTAATTTCTTAAAACAAATTCAAAAACAATTTCTTGTCCTGATTTTACCGTTTTGATCCCATGCTCATCTGCAATGAATGGTTTCCAAAGGTTAATAAAAGGTGATCTAAGGATTATATCCGTCTTCAAATCTTTTCCTAACAAAAAATCTGTCTTGTAGGGAGTATCTTGCTTTTTCATACAAACATTTTAAAGTTTGTATTGAATTTTTAACCTCGTTGCATTTGTGGACCTTAGTCCTCTGGTTTTTTCAAAATACTTTTTCAGAATAATTCCTTCTTTGATACAATTGAGACAGCTCATGTATCAAACAAAGCAATTGCATTTATTTGAAATTCTTCATTTATTTCAAAATTATTTGAACACACCATTTTTGACAGGTTACTTTTGTCATTATATTCAAAAATTCTTCCTCAGTATTGTTTGTTTCATTTTGCAATTAGTTCAAGACATGTTGGCCCATAGTCAAACAGTCTTCACATTGTTTTTTCAAATTCTGAACTTGATTAATTTCTAATTTTAAATCTTGAACTGTTATTTGTTCTTCGTTGCCAGATTCAAAATTTTTTAATTCTTTAGGAATATAATTTACTATTGTTGGTTTTGGTTTTGCTCGTTCTCTGAGTTTTTCCATATATTCCTTCTGAATCTCAGGATTTTTAATTTTATTGATAACCTCAAGTAATAACTCTTGGTATTTTGAAAGCACGTTGATTTCATCTTCTGATTCAGAAGATATTTCGATTTCATCAACTTAATATCCAGATTTTGCATCAGAAAATTCATTCTAATCAGATTCTTCACAATCATTTATCAAACTTTCAATTTGTTGTTTGGTTTCTTCATATAAGTCAAGATTACTCAACTTCTTTTTTAATCTGCAATATTTTTTGAGATGGCAATATTTTCTACAATTATGGCACTTCATATTTTTCAGATTATTGTTTTTACCATGGGGTTTTTTATCCTTTTTGTTTTCTTCTTGTGTTTTAAACTTTTAGATTTTTTAAATTTCTTTTGAGGTTTCTGGCTACAGGATACTTTGCAATCACTTTTGCCAACGGAATCCTGAAAGCCAAATTGTTCGTAGAAAGAACCCAATTCTTTCTTGGTTTGATGTCTTTCTTTTGTGAGTTGTTTCTGAAGTTTAAAGTCTGAACAAATCCGTAGACCTCCCTTTTAAACTTGACTAATCAAATCTCCTTATGTAAGCTTCTCATATGGGATTGATCCATTGAATTTTTTTCATTTTTTGTCTAACTTTGTCTCCTAAAAGCCTAGGAAGACCAGTAAGAAATTTTCTTTCCAAAAGGGATGGTTGTTATCACTCCTTAGTATGACTCTAGTAAGGAATGTATCTTTGTACCAACCTAAGTCTGAAAGTTCTTTACATTTCAAATTTGTTAGAAGTTCAGAACTTATATCTTGAATCAACGGAAGATCACCTACAAAATGTTTTGCAATGTAGTAAATAAGGATTAAAGTTTGAGAGGAAGGGAAAACTATATGTTTATTGATTGTATCTCAATGAGCCGAGTACATAAGCTATTTATAGGGAAAAAATAAACTTAACCTAGATCCCACAATAATAGGAAATCCTAACTAACCGAATCAGAGATATTCTCTTATCCTAGATCCGGTTCCTTTATTCAAAAATTAAAGCAGCCTATAATCCTAAACTAAACCCTAATATCTCGACACTCCCCCTCAAGTTGGTGCATATATGTTTAACATGCCCAACTTGCTTACAAGGTCTTCAAAAACCGGTTTCAGAATATCTGCAAGTTGCTTTGGTTTGTTGGAACAAATGGCATGCAGATTATTCCTTCTTCAAGTTTCTCTCGGATAAAATGCCTATCCACCTCGATGTGCTTGGTTCTATCATGTTGAACCGGGTTATTGGCGATGGAAATGGCAGCTTTGTTGTCATTTTTTCATTGGCATGTCTATTGGCTGTTTTTAATTCTTCCATAAGACGCTTGACCATAGTAACTCACATGCACCGTGAGCCATTGCTCTATATTCGGATTCTGCACTACTCCGGGAGACTACATTCTGTTTTTTACTCCGCCAAGTTACAAGGTTCCCCCAGACGAACGTGCAATACCCTGTGGTGGATCTTCGATCGGAGATAGCTCCTGCATAATCCGCATCAGTGTATGCTTCCACTGTACGTTGTTCATTTTTGGTGAAGAATAATCCTTTCCCTGGGCAACCTTTTAAGTATGATTCTTCTAAAACGGCCTCCAAGTGCTTTCACAAGGTGAGTGCATAAAGCTCACGAGGCTAACAACCGAACTATATCAGTTTTTTAACTTCCCTACTAGCTTATATTCTATCTCCACCGGTGCCTAACTTTTGATTAGGATCAATGGGTGTTTTTTACATCCGCTCATCCCTGTCTTTAACAAGTCTAGCACATACTTCCTTTGTGACACAACAATTCCCCTTTTTGACCGATACTTTAGTGCTCAAAGGTCTTTTATTTCAGTTGCTAGCGTTTCTTTCAACCTCCTTATTTACGCCTCATCATCTCCTGTGAGAATTATGTCATCCACATAGACAACTAGGATTGTGATTTTGCGGTTGATGAATGCTTCAAACATTGTATGATCATGTAGCACATAGTGCTTCTTCATTGAACCTGTAAATTTATCAAACCAGGCCCTTGGTGATTGCTTGAGGCCATATAGTGATTTTTTAACTTACACACTTTGGTTCCAAACTTCCCTTCAAAGCCGTGGGCTTCCATATAGACCTCCTCCTCTAGATCTCCGTTTAAGAAGGCATTTTTACATCTAGTTCTTTGCCCCAGGTTTTAGCGGCTTACTACCCTTATTGTGTTCAACTTTGCCACCGGTGCAAACGTCTCTAAGTAGTCTATGCCATAGGTTTGTGTGTATCCTTTCGCCACCAGCCTTGCTTTGTATCGTTCGATAGAGCCATTTTGGTAGTGCAACTTCTTCCCACGTTTGGTTCTTCTCTAGTGCCCTCATCTCTTCAAAAACAACTCTGGAACCTGTAAAAGCATCCTCAGATATTTTTTGGAATCTCAATTTCAAGATGAGAGGTGAAGGCGAAGAAAGATGGTGACAGGTTTTTGTAGGAAATGAAGTTAGATAAGGGATGTTGAGTGCAACTCCTAATGCCTTTTCTAATTGCAATAGGCATGTCCAGGCTATTCCTAGAGTCGGCATCGGGTGATATGTGATCATTCACATTTGTTGTCGATGGAAGAATTGCTGGATCATTTTCCCTTCCTTAGTTCCGACTCATGGTCATGTAGATTGGTGGTAGCGGCTTTATTTCTTTTTTTGTCCGCCTTCTTGAATAAACACGCATTTCAGCCCCTGTTTTCCGTTTCTAGGAACCTTTTTCTCTCGAGTTTGTGGTAATTTCAATGTCAGTGAGAATGGGAAGGATCCTTATGTTGTTCTAGGGGTCTATGTGCCTCGGTCTCGGTTTCAATCCTAATGAGATCCTCATATTGGCCAGAATCTTCATGTCTATTCTCCCCACGAAGATGAGTGCCAAAGTATGGTGTGTTT
Source organism: Morus alba (assembly GCA_012066045.3). Lineage (NCBI taxonomy): Eukaryota > Viridiplantae > Streptophyta > Magnoliopsida > Rosales > Moraceae > Morus > Morus alba. Next base: position 6,356,006 of record CP050235.2, read on the forward strand.
TCAAAAAAGTGACATCAAGGCTCACAAACATTTTCTTGGTGACCGGATCATAGCACTTATATCCTTTTTTGAGTTGGAGCATAGCCTAAAACACACACTTCCTTGCCCTAGGATCAAATTTTCCTCTATTCCTATCGTGGATGTGAACAAAAGCCGTGCATCCAAATATTTTTAGAGGTAGGGTGGTAGTGATTCTTTGAAGTGGAAAGCAAGTTTTGAGTACTTCTAGTGGGGACCTGCGATTTAAGGTCCTCAAGGCACTCTATTGATGAGGTATATTCTTTGTGAGAATCGCCTCCCCCCATAAGTATTTTGGGACATGGTTGGTGAACAATAAAGCTCTTGCTACATCTAAAATGTGCCTGTTTTTCCGCTCGTATCCCATTTTGTTGGGGGTATCACTACATGAACTTTGATGAATGATTCCCTTCTCAACAAGGTATTTCCCAAGGATCTCATTGAAGTATTCTTTGCCATTATCACTCCTAAGTACTTGAATAGAGGTGTGGAATTGTGTTTTTATCATATTGTAAAATATTTTGAATACTCCCTCAACTTCAGATTTTTCCTTTAATTATATATCCAACTAGTCCTAGTGTGATCATCTATGAATGTCACAAACCATTTTTTTTTTCCGCATTTGTTGTTATCCGTGAAGGGCCCCATCGTCACTATGAATTAGTGCAAACGGTTGCGAAGGTTTATATGACAATGGTAAAAAACTAGTTCGATGGTGTTTTGCTAACTCACGATTTCACAATCAAGTGAAGAAGGATCTTTATTCATAAATAGCTTGGGAAACAAGACTTTAAGGTAATGAAAATTTGGATGTCCTAACCTATAATGCCAAGTAATTATTTCATTCTCACTAGACAATCGCGAAAGACTTAAAAAGCTGTGCTTTTTGCATCTTTATTCAATCCGGATCCATCTTCAAAGAAATAAAGGCCACCACTTTCTAGCACCGCCAATCGTCTTCCCGAGGTGAGGTCCCGAAATTTACAATAAGAAGGATAGAAATTAGTCACAATTTGAGATCTTTAGTGAATTTGCTAATAGATAAGAGATTGCGGGAAAGCTTTGGGACGTGAAGGACATTGTGAATGATTAGGTTTGGGGTTAAAGGAATGGATCCTTTTCCGGCAATTTTTTTCACGGATTTTCTTATTTCTGCAGTATATGAGGAAAAAAAAAACTTTGAATTTCCAAATATGTGGTCGGTGGCTCCGGAGTCAATGATCCAAGGGACTGGGTTGTATAGGAAAGAGATGAATGGTTACCTTCTTTGGGCTATGGAACAAGAAGGAGAATTAGACATTTTTGAGATTGAAAAAATTTATCTGATGCTCCATTTGTTCTTTTGTGAATGGTCTTTGTTTACGAATTGTTTTGTCAAATCTTGAGATTCCTCATCCAATCGAAAAGCTCTACCATCTCCAATCTGTTTTTTTCTTCAAATTCGGGCCTCCCGTGTATCTTCCAAATATGCCACGGTTTCTTGCGATGGTCACACCATGGTTTTTTTCTTCTTGTCACCTTCATCATATCCCCGGGTCACCAAAAAACCACTTCTCTTAGCATGGTATGTTGTCTAGCTTCCTCACGTCGAACCTCTGAAAATACTTCTCGTAAAGAAGGAAGAGGTTTTTTTCGAGGATCCTTCCTCGGACTTCATCTAGACTTTTTCATACACACGGTCGTTTTCCTCTCTTTTCTTGAATCTTGCACAATCATTAGGGCTCTCCCACTCTTCATCGTTGTCTTGATCTAACTCCCGCCATAACGTCAACATCTCGTTGTAGTAGATAGTCACCTTCCGGTTTCCCTGTTTGACCGCCATAATTGAGATTTCAACTCAAATATACGTGATGAATTCTCTAGGTCAATGTAGCATTCTTTCACTTTGCTTCCCGGGCGTCCTTTGCGATTGGAAGGAATAAATATGGCTTTGCTATGGCGGTTCCATTGAGTTTAGCAACCAAGACATAACACAGGAGTTGTTTGACCCCGATCGGCCCGATTTTTCATCGGCAGGGTTTTCCTTCTTCTCCCGTCAAATAGCCCATCCTCCGTTTTCCGTCAATTGCCGCCTTCATCGATTGCGCCCATTCAAGATAGTTCGTGCCATCCAATTTGTGCACATCATCTGCGAGCTTGGTATGTGCTCGAATTGGATTAATCGGTTCTTGGGGTCGGGTTTTTCGGAAGTTGCATCTGATCGGGTTTTCCTTGTTGCTCCGGTCAACTTAACAAGCCAAAGGCTCTGATACCATAAAGTTTGAGAGGAAGGGAAAACTATATGTTTATTGATTGTATCTCAATGAGCCGAGTACATAAGCTATTTATAGGGAAAAAGTAAACTTAACCTAGATCCCACAATAATAGGAAATCCTAACTAACCGAATCAGAGATATTCTCTTATCCTAGATCCGGTTCCTTTATTCAAAAATTAAAGCAGCCTATAATCCTAAACTAAACCCTAATATCTCGACAGATTGATACAACATTAGATGTCTACTTATTTTCTTCATCTTTTATTAGATTTTCTTCAGGGTCTACTTTGATAGCTTGAAGGATTTCCTGATCGACAACTATGAGATGATAATCCCACTATCCTTTAAGTTGTCCGGTAAAACCAACAATGAGAATTTGAGCACTATCTTGATCTGATGTCCCTTGCTTAATTTTATAAACATTGGACATGATTGTCATTTGCTGGAGAATTTTGTGAATGTTATAGTCTGAGACACCATCTATGTTCCATTCATAGATAGTATTTGCACTACATCGATTTTGAACATTTTGAATAGATTCTTCTTGAAGTACATCAAAAAAGGTGGCTATCGGGTAGTAAAGTTTCTGGGGAGATTTTCCATCTAATTTTTTAATCTCATTTGAAAAATTTTCCTGACAAGATTTTTTATCATATTCTGATTCGGGCTGCATTCTGTGGAATTTCCCTCAAAGTTAGCATATTTAGAATTAGTTATAGGAGGAAATCAGTGGATTAGAGAATCCGGATCTTCCTATTCAGATTCCTTGAGTTTAGGAGGATAGTTTCCTTTTCCTATTTTTAAGGATTTGTTACCTTCTTTAGTTATGTAAATTGTGTATATAAGTGTGTATTAGTTACCGACTAATTTAACGAAAAATAGAGAAGATTATTCTTCCTCAAAATCTTCAATTCCAATATTTTTGAAGGTAGTGGCTGATTGAGAGGCATCTGGTGCAACAACACAATTTTCTTCTAAAAGCTGTATTCTCCTAGTTATTTCATCAAGAAATTCTGAATCAATTTGTTCTTTTTGTTTTTCTTGGAAAACATTGGGAGGTAATTCATGGATCTTGAAAATGGGTTTATTATCTAATTTTGGCTTTTTAGAAGGATTAAATTGAACTAGATCCTCAATTATATCCAACTGTTCTCCTATAGTCTCTAAGTGTTGGTTAGTAAAATTATTCTCACAAAATGTTTTTGAAATCTTTGAACCTAATATATTCACCGGGAGAAAAGGTTACGATAGCAAGCTCCTACCCAGCCGAAGACCCTCCAGGACAAGGGGGCAGCGGTCAACCATCCACTCTCGAGATTCATATTGATCAATTCATCTCCGCGTCCTTCCAGTTCGCTAAGTAGACTCACTCTACCAAGGGGCAACAAAGGCGGGAACTATTCTTGCCAATTTCTCTTTTAACCTTAGAGGATGAAGCAAGAACCAAAGGATTTTCTATATTCGTTATTCTTTCAGGGCAGGATGCTCAAAGTGAACAATTTCCCCCTGAGTAGTTGCCTTTTTTTCATTTTATTCTTAGCATCGTGATTTGCAAAAGGATAATTAATTTGTTGTTCAGCAAAAAGTTCAAACCATGTCAAAAAAATAACTTGAAACTTGTTTTTATTCAAAAATTGGTAATATTCTTCCTGAACTTTTAGCCTAGTTTCTCTACTATAATTTTCAAAAAACCAAGCTCTTTTTTCTACGTTAACAAGAGAATAAACATCTCTTCTTGAAATTTTTTTATCAATCTCAAACTCTTGTTCCATGTCCAGAACATAGAGTTCATTTTGATCTTCTGGGTCAATCATCCAACTGTGGATGGTGACATGGGAGGAGAGTATAAAGGAGATTAGTTTTGACTTTTCCCTCTTCTTCTATTATAATCATAAAACAATTTTAGAATAGTGACGTTATTATCAATTTTTCTGAGGTTAAAATTCGATTTTGAAGGAAGGTATGGACAAGAAGACCTAGCAGGTTGACTAGAACATCCTATGTTCATATTTCCAAGGCTTAGATTATTCAAAGGTTTATTTCTGGAAAAGATTAACTCAACTTTTCCATCTGTGTTCAACGACATACTCAAGATTTGAACTTTTCAAAGTTTTTGGCAGGATAGCTTCAGGAATATCCCATTTTTAAAGAAGGGTGGTTTTTTCCCATTTAATGCTCTTTGAAACGTAACAATTGGGTCTAGACAAATCTGTTTGGAGTAGAATTGAGAACCTTTGTCACTAGTAAGATGAAGTTGTGGTTTTATAGTAAATCCTTTAAAGGACTGCTATATTCATGGATCCAACTTCCATCAGGAAATTAGATGTTGTACATCCAAAGAAAGACTTTTCAGGGTATGAGGATCTTTTAGAGAGAGAGCAAAATTTGGATAGAAATCAAAATACACTGGTCCATTACATAGGCTGGTTTCTACCGTTCCAAGTAATGAATCCAGGTATTCTAAATGCCTTTTGTCCCTTAGAGAGAGTAGGACTGAAGCGTTCAAACCTTCTCTAGTTAAGGGCTTGATTCCTACTTGTACAATACCTATGTGCAACTAGCTGTTATTTTTTTGATGATTCCTAATTGAATCTTTTGAAAATAGTTGAAAAGTTTCATATTCTTGGACAAGTGGAACTACCTACTCAACTATTTTAATAGAGAAAGGGAGAATCTTCCTTGTTTATAGATTACTTTGTTGGGACTTTAGAGATTTTCCAATCGCTAGGATCTTTTCAATGTTGGCAAAGTTATTTCTTTCAAATTAACTATTTGCTCTGAATGGTTTTTTTGTAAATTTGTTCTAGAAGGACCCATAATAAAAGTTTTTTTAATGTTTTTGAAATATATGAGCGCAAGAACGGATGCACGAATAATGCAATAACAATCAAAAATAGTAAAGTAAGCTATGGTGGGAGACAATGTAGAAAGCATGCAAATAGTAGAAAACTAAAGCAATAATGGAATACTACTACCATTTCTAGTGTTATGTGCATGAGATAGGAAACTAGGTAGTATAACTATTGTGAATTGTGGAAAAGTAAAAATAACTACTATTACTAGTGCAGAAAGTAGAAATCTAAATATTACTATTGAAAGCTTAACCAGCCAAAAAAATATTACAATTAAAAACTTTAAAACAAAAGAGAACATATGTTTTAACAAGTTTTCAATATAATTAAACTACTCAACTTGTCCAACAACCGTGAACTATATTCTAATATGCTATCAAAGAATAAGGAGAGATAAACAGATAGTAGTATTCATAAGATTAATAAGTAATAGTAAGCTAAATAACAATAATAAATAGCAGTAATTCTAAAGTGATACATCATATTTTAGAAATGGCTAAATAACAATTCTTATGCCTTAATAACAACTTCTACTTTTAAACAAGGAATTCAAAAAGTTTTTTTTTTTTTGTCAAACAATATAGTACTGTTCGGGGGGTCGATAAGCTAATTACTATGGATGTTTTCAAGTGAGATAGTTGTTTCTAAATGCATATGATGATTATAATCCAAACTGCATTTATACTACGTGTATATTATTTCCAAAAACAGATGAATAATAATATTATTTTCATGAAATTTACTAGTAACATCATTGAAGAACACTATTCATCATCATACCAACATTCATAGCCCCTCTAATAAAACTTCTAAATTTTTCTAAAAATTATTCTGAGATTCCACTACGGGAAGTTTACAAGTGTTCTACGAATTTTTTTTTGAAAGTGGAGAAGATAAAGAAAAGAGATGTGGGGAAGCAGAGATGTTATTAAGATATGTTGTGTTGTCTTTTTCATACTTTGGCCTCTATTTATAAAGAAAAGAGTTCCACTGTTGCCATGATTAAACAGTGTTTTCATTAAAATGAACAATGAAATTTTGTTTTGTTAGAGATGCATGTCCTTTTCTTCTGAAACTAAGTCCACCTAGTCTATCTCATTATTGCTCTTCAATAATGGTCTTTGTCGTTTTATTTCTATTATTCTAATAAAGATTCCATCAAGCTTTGTTGAATTTTTCTTCTTTTTATTTTTCTGGATCGAATTAAGCATATTTTGCCTTATTGGATTTCAAAACAATCATCTTCATTATCTTGGGCATAGTCAAAACTGCCTTGCTCAGAATTTTTCTTTAGACTTTCTTCTTATTCTTCTTCTTCACGATCTTAGTCACATGGCAACAGTGAAACTCTTTACTCTATAAATAGAGGCCAAAGTTTGAAGAACACCCAAACAACACATCAGAATAACATCTCCACTTCTCTTTAAACACTCTCAAAATTTCCCCACCTTTCTCCATTCTCTTTTCCTTTCTTTTCCTTTTGTAATATCTTTTATGTCTTCTCCACTTCAGATAAAATTCTAGAACTGTAAGCCAGAAAAAATTATAAGCTTCACGTGGTGGAATCCCAGAATAATTTGTAAATTAATAAAGCTTGAGTTTGATGTTTTTAATTTATGAGTAGTTTTCTATATCCAACTCTGTCCACTGCTAACTATGTAACCCTTACGATCCTCCTCACTTGGTATCAGATCCAGAGGGGGGTAAGGATGTTGGTATAATAGTGAATAGTATTATGTAAATGATATTACTAGTAAACTTCAAGAGAATCATATTATTATCAGTATGTTCTTAAAAACGATATACATGTTCTATAAATGCAGGTTGGATTATAATCATCATGTGTTGTATTAAAAGACGTTAAGGCATCGGAAAGCCATTGTATAGTCATTTTTAAGACTAATGCATGTTTATATGGTTTAATTAAATTGTGTTTATATGAAGATAAGATGTGTCACTTTAGAACTACTGCTATTTATTATTCTCATTTAGCTTACTATTAATTATTAATCTCAAAAATATTATTATCTACTTATCTCTCCTTATTCTCTGATAGCATACAAGGATTTGATTCAATGTAGCTGGACAAGCTGGATAGTTCAATCATACTGAAAACTTGTTAGAACTTGCATTTTCCATTTTGTTTTAAAGCTTTCAATAGTAATATTTAGTTTTCCTACTTTTTGCACTAGCAACAATAGTAATTCTTACTTTTCCACTATTCAAAATAATTATACTATCTAATTTTTATCTCCTGCACATAGCACTAGTAATAGTAGTAGTATGTTAGGAACCTAGAAATCTTAACTTCATTAACAACACTAAAGATGAAAAATTATGGTATAGAATGGACGGTTTTGAGGACGCCCGACCTCAGATAGTGCACAACACTAGACACTTTTCAAAAATCTCATCGTGAGCCCTCCCTAGCCTTAAACCTCCCTATTTCTACTACTAAAAGACTAGAAATAATAGAAACAACTGACAAAGCCACAGAACAAACTAACTAGCTATTAGGTCCCTGACATTACCCCCACCCTAAAGAGACACCTTATCCAGTGTCAAGTAATCGCAGCTGAATGTTGCCATTTCCTTCCCATTTCCATGTTTTCGTTGTGGACTTGACGCATTGCCCACATTGAATTGTCAAAACTAGTTTCCACTCTTATTTTCATGATTGCTGGTGTCCCTTCTTTCTGTAATTGTTACTCAAGTAGCTGTGGCCATGAATGATTGGCTTTGTAAATGATTGAAATTCTGGCTTTTCTTGGTGAAAATTTAGGAACGTCAAATGCAACAATGGGTCTTGGAATGATGAACCAAAAAGTGACAAACCCATAAACTTCAGATTATGGACAACAATCGCACGAATTATAGGGTTGTCATCTGCAAAAGCTTCAATTTCAACTCCATTCACGCCACCTTCTCCCATCTCCACCCCAAAAGCACTAATTTTCTTGAAACTAGCTCCAATTTCTCCTGAATTCTTGTGGTAAATCTCCCCAACCTCTATTATGCTGGAATTCCAAGATCCAACCCCAAATCGCAAGACCCAGTCACCGAAGCACCACAATTGACCCCAACGACACTTGAATTCCCAGACCAATGCTAACTTTGTCGGAATTAGCCTTAATTCCCCTGAAATCAGCTGTAATCATCCAAACCAAGACAGAATCAACCTCAACCATGATGGAATCGCGAGGCCCAATCCAAAGTCTGTCTCCTTATCCTTATCTAGTCTATAGCCTTATTGGATTTCAAAACAATCATTTTCCTTATTGCTCTGATACCATAGTTAGGAATCCATAAATCTTAACTTCATTAACAACACTAAAAATAGAAAATTACACGATAGAATGGGATAACCTCCAAGGTAGTACGCAGCATTAGACACTCTTCAAAAATCTCATCACGAGCCCTCCCCAGCCTTAAACCCCCTATTTACACTACTAAAAGACTAGAAATTCTAGAAACAACTAACAAAGCCACTAAACTAACTAGCTATCTATTAGGTCCCTAACATAGTATTCCATTATTGCTTTAGTTTTCTACTTTTTGTATGCTCTTTGCATTTTGTCTCCCACCATAGCCTCCTTTATTACTTTTGATTGTTATTGCATTATCCGTGCATCCATTCTTGCATCATATATTTCAAAAAAAAAAAAAAATTTAATATGGATCTTTTTAGAACAAAATCTACAAAAAAACAAAAAAACAAAAACAAAAACCATTCAGGGCAAATAGTTAATTCAAAAGAAATAACTTTTGCCAACATCCAAAAAGACCTTAACGATTGGAAAATCCCTACAGTCCCAACAAATGTAATCTACAAACATGGAAGATTCTCCTTTGGTATAAATTATAGTGTTAAAATAGTTGAGCAGGTAGTTCCACTTGCTCAAGAATCTGAAACTTTTCAACTATTTCAAGAGATTCAGTTAAGAATCATCAGAAAAAATATAGCTAGTTGCACATAGGTCTTGTGCATGTAGGAATCAAGCTCTCAACCAAAGAAGATTTGAACACTCTAGAGAGAAAGAGAGAGAGAGTAGAAGTAAAAGGATAATTATTGTAGTCATTGGCATTGTACGACAGGCTATAGACCTTATAATGATAAGGAGACACACTTTGGACATTTAAGATGGTAATCATATATCCATCTTTTCTACCTTATCCAAGACAAGGTAGTTGATCTTGAAAATTTGAACAGAAGTTGGGTTGGTGAGAAATTTGTCACCAAGGGAGCATACAGTTCACTAGGAAGAAAATGTAAAATAAGAGGAGGCTAAATACAACCCCTGTTTCAGACTCTTTTACGGATGCTACCTTCTATATTTGACATGTGTCACTTTAATTTTATCAAACAAACACACTTAATAATAAGCCATTTTCTACAAAGAATTTACGAGTGTGCCACCCTCTCTCCTTGAACCTTTAACCCCACTTATTGAAATTGTTTTCCCCACTCCAAGTTCTTGTTTTCCCCCTCACTTTCCTTTTTCACTCCAATGAACCTTTTTTTTTAAGGTGACCTGATGACACTGCGTAATGGAAACCCAGACTATTGTGTTTTTCTATTGTTCATTATATATTTTTGATCTATTATCTATCAATGAAGGGGAAAAAAAGTAATAGATTTGAATTTTATTTTATTTTTCTTTGTTGATGTGTGTTTTTGGCTAAACAATGCATCAACTCAACTATAATGTTGCTTCTTTTCGTAAACTATTATTTTTGAAATTTTAGAAACAGGTTCTTTTCGTAACAGGTTTTTGATTTATAAGGAATATATATGTTCATTTTTTTCAAATACCTTATTATTTTCTTAAAAATTTGGATACTATATATTCAGAAAAAAAAAAAAAATAATAATTGTACATTTAATCCTTAAAAAAAAAAAAAAGAAAAACCTTGATGTTGCAATCTTTTCGTAAAACATACCAGAAAAGAAACGTGTCAATCGTATACATTAAGTTGGCAATTTCTATAAGCAGTTAATGGGTGCAAGAAGAATGTGCAAGTCAAATATAGAGGGGGAGTGGCATTCATGTAATCTACATATTTGTAAAAGATGACTTATTATTAAGCTTATTTGCTTGAAAAAATTAAGGTGACATGTATCTGAAGTTTTCTTAGAGCCGGAATTAGGGTTTAGGAGGAATATGATTCTTATTCACCTTAGAAAAATACACTATATAGCCGAATATATATACAGGTTTAGGGATAACCACAGACCGGTTTTAGCCCCTTATTTTCAGCACCCTAGATAACAAAATTGGTAACTACCTATTTAGTGATTAGAGAGAAATCAGGAAACTAATCAAATAAGGAAAATACAACTGTACAAATCAACCCTAATTACACCGGTTCTCCACACCCCCCCTCAAGCTGGAGAATGTATGTCAATCATTCCCCGCTTGGATAATAGAGTATCAAATTGAGTTCTTGCAACGGCTTTGGTGAGTACGTCTGCAGTTTGCTGTCGTGTAGGTGTGTAGACAATTTCAACAATCCCATCCTCTATCTTCTCTTTGATAAAGTGACGGTCTATTTCTACATGCTTGGTACGATCATAAAGAACTGGATTCTTCGAAATACTAATGGTTGCCTAGTTGTCACACAACAGCTTCATAGGAGTCTTTACTGGAAGTTGTAGTTCCTCTAGCCACATTCCTTCACAAATTCCGAGAGCTAAAGCCCTAAACTCAGCTTCAACACTACTCCGAGCGACTACTGATTGCTTTTTGTTCCTCCAATTGACCAGATTTCCCCATACAAATGAACAATATCCAGAAGTTGATTGCCTATCAGTCAAAGACCCTGCCCAATCTGCATCTGACATAACCTCTATTCCCCTGTTGGTTCCTTTCTTGAAGAATAGACCTTTGCCAGGAGATATCTTCAAGTACCTCAAAAACACTGCTTCTTGATGTTCTTCATTCGGACTGTTCATGAACTGACTGATAGTGCTAATAGCAAAGCTAATTTCTGGTATTGTGTGAGACAGGTAGATCAGCTTGCCCACTAACCTTTGATATCTTCCTTTATCTACTGGATCTGAATCTCCTTTAGTCCCAATTTTGTTGAAAGGGTCCATAGGAGTGTCTAAAGGCTTGCAGCCAAGCATGCATGTTTCTTTTAGTAAGTCCAGCGTGTATTTCCTCTGCGAGACTGAAATCCCTTTGCTAGACCGTGCTACCTCCATTCTAAGAAAATACCTTAGAGCTCCAAGATCTTTGCTTTCAAATTCCCGACTTAGGATCCCTTTTAGCCTAGCAATTTCTACCTCATTGTCTCCAGTAACAATTATATTATCGACGTAGACAATAAGGATCGTAATCTTACCATCTGAGGTCCTCTTAATGAACAATGTGTGATCTGATTGTCCCTGCAAGTATCCCTGCTCCTTAATTGCCTTGGTGAACCTGTCAAACCAAGCTCGTGGCGATTACTTAAGACCATATAGTGACTTCAGAAGTCTACACACCTGTTTGCCGCCACTTAATTGCTTGAGCCCAGGTGGGATCTCCATATATACTTCCTCTTCCAGATCACCATTGAGGAATGCATTTTTAACATCAAACTGATGCAAGTTCCAGTCAAGATTGACAGCTAACGAAAGTAGTACTCTGATGGTATTCATCTTTGCCACTGGAGCAAAAGTTTCCTGATAATCAATTCCGTAAGTCAGTGTGAATCCCTTTGCCACAAGTCTTGCCTTGTACCTGTCAATACTCCCATCTGCTTTGTATTTAACAGTGAAAACCCACTTACAACCTAATGCTTGTTTTCCTTGAGGGAGATGAGTAAGCTCCCATGTGTCGCTCTTCTACAAGGCTCTTAGCTCCTCATTAACCGCTTGTCCCCATTCTGGATGTAGTAGTGCCTCTTGAATATCCTTTGGTATTTGGATGCTATCTAGACTCATGGTGAAAGCCCTGTAACTCGGAGATAGCCTCTCATAGGATAGAAAGTATGAAATTGGATGTTGGTTGCACGATCTGACTCCTTTCCTTTGAGCAATTGGCTTAGTAAGATCATTAGATACACAAATCATTAGGATAGGAGTCGGATTCAATGTTACCTTGTATTCCCTCACTTGGAGTTGAACTCGGATTGTCTGCTTGACAAGGCGTGAGAATCTCAGGATGCTCTACTGGTATAGGGTTCTTCTTCCGCCTGATGTAGACTAGGAGTCCCTTCTCATTCTCAGGTTTAGAAAGGGTGCTATCACTCACGGGATCTTCTAACATCATGCTGTCCCAAAACTGATATTCTTCTTATATTTTCTCCCCCTGAATAGCGGTTTTGGAATAAAATGGGACACTCTCCATGAAAGTCACATCCATAGTGATATATGTCTTTCTAGTGGATGGACAATAGCACTTGTAACCCTTTTGGTGAGGGGAGTACCCTAGGAATACACACTTACGAGACTTGGGATCAAGTTTGCTATGTTGATGAGGAGGAATATGGACATAGGTTGAACATCCGAACACTTTTGACTGGTATAGTGTTCACCACTCGGCTTTGTGAGAATATTTTGAGGAGTACTTGGCAAGGCGTACTAAACTTCAGGATTCGAGATGGCATCCTATTAATTAGATACGTAGCAGTTAAAATTACTTCCCCCCAAAAATGTTTTGAAACATTACTAGCAAATAGGATAGAATGGGCTACCTCAAGAAGATGTATGTTCTTCCTTCTGCTATTCCATTCTGTTGAGGTGTATCTGTATATAAATTTTGATGAATAATGCCATTTTCGAGAAGATAGGGCCCTAGGATTGAATTAAAATATTCTCGAGCATTGTCGGTTCGAAAGACTTGAGCAGTGGCTTGAAACTGATTTTTAATCATGGAATGGAAGGTTCTAAACAAATGTCCAGCTTCTGATTTTTCTTCATAAGGAATACCCAGGTAGCTCGAGTGTGATCATCAATAAAGGATACAAACCATCTTACACCAGTTATATTTGGAATCCGAGATGGTCCCCAAATATCACCATGTATGACTGATAAAGGATGAGAAGGTTTGTACCCTTGAATAGGGTATGTACTACGACAATGCTTCGAAAACTGACACACTTCACATTGGAATAATTTTGAATTTTTATTGATAAATAATGAAGAGAACATTTTTGCCAAGTACATGAAATTTGGGTGTCCTAAATGAAAATGCAGTAACCTAATGCTACTGTCTTTATTGAAATCAAAAACACAAAAATGTCTGAATCTTGAACTGAGCAAAACGTGGAATGATGAGCCTTGTCCCTAATCCAGTAAAGTCCCTGATCTTCTTTAGCATTGCCAATCATCTTCCCCGAGTCCAAATCTTGAAATAAACATGAAGTGGGAGAAAACTTAGCAACACATTTAGAATCCTTAGTGAGCTTGCTAACAGATAACAAATTGCAGGTTAATTTGGGAACCAAAAGAATGGACTGAAGAGTTAATGTATTAGAGATGACCACTTTTCCAATTCCTGTTACTAGGGAAAGTGATCCATCATCAATTTGGACTTTATAATCTTTAAGGCAAGGATAACACTCTTGAAATAATGAAGCATCACCAGTCATACAGTCTAAGGCTCCTGAATCAACAATCCACCCAGCGGAATCCTCGATTTTGACATGATGAGTGGCTGGAAAAATACCTTTATGGGCATCAGATCCCGTGGAGATAGTTAGGGCAATGTTGGCATTTTGGTTGAACATTTTCTGCAGCCATTCAAATTGCTCCTTGCTAAAGAGGTTTGGTTCCGAGCTTGACAGATTCTCCTTGTCTTCGGAGGCAGCAACAAAGCTTCGTGCCTCTCTTTCTCGACTTGGCTTCCAATCAGCGGGCTTGCCGTGGATTTTCCAACAAGTGTCTCGAGTATGACTTGTTTTCCTGCAGTGATCACACCAAGGCCAAGTTTTCTTCTGTTTTGTGTCGCGGGCTGCATTGGCCCCTCTTGCTGCAAGGGCTGAGGCTTCAGTTCCTATATGCAGTGAGCTTCCTAGCATAAGTTTCTTCCTACTCTCCTCTCTTCTGACTTCCAAGAATGCTTCTCGAATGGATGGGAGCGGCTTGGTTCAAGAATCCTCCCCTCACTTCATCAAGGGATTTGTCAAGTCCTAGAAGAAACTTGAAAACTCTCTCTTTCTCTATAATATTCTTATATAGAGTTGCATCTCCAAGACATTCCCATGCCGGACTTTCAAACATATCCAATTGTCTACAATATCGTATGAGACAATTATAATATTGAGTGACATTTAACTCACCTTGCCGTAAATCATGAAGTGCCCCCTTGATCTCGAATAATTCAGCAATGTTTTCGTTATCGAAGTAGGTCTCTTGAGCAGCCATCCATATTTCATGTGCAGTGTCGTAGAACAGAAAATTCTGCCCTATATCTGCGTCCATGGTGTTGACTAGCCAAGACATCACCATATTATTTTCTGCTTTCCAAATCTTATACTTGGGGTCATTCGGTTTGGGTGAAACAGCCACACCCATGAGGTAATCGTCCTTCCCTTTACCTAAGATAAACATCATCACTGACTTCGCCCATTGGAGATAATTCTGACCATTCAACTTGTGTTGTGTGATCAGAAGAAGTGAGCCCTCTGTCCGGCCAGCATTCACACAGTCCTGACCAGCCATGGCTCTTGGGGTGTTGCCAGTTTCTGACGCCATATGATGGGTGATGGGTTAGGGTTTTTCTCGGTTGATGGCAGTAACCGAAGCTAGGGTTATGGCTTGAAATATTTCTCCTAAACCGGATCAGCAGCCATGCTCTTATACCATTAAGTTTTCTTAGAGCCAGAATTAGGGTTTAGGAGGAATATGATTCTTATTCACCTTAGAAAAATACACTATACAACCGAATATATATACAGGTTTAGGGATAACCACAGACCGGTTTTAGCCCCTTATTTTCAGCACCCTAGATAAAAAATTGGCAACTACCTATCTAGTGATTAGAGAGAAATCAGGAAACTAATCAAGTAAGGAAAATACAGCTGTACCAATCAGCCCTAATTACACCGGTTTTCCACAATATCGAATGTAGAAGATAGCATCTGAGAAAGAGTATGCAATAGAGTCTGCATTTAGTATTTCTCATAAAATAAACCATAGAAGAAGAGGGAGCATACAATTTACTAGGAAGAAAATGTACTAAACCATAAACAGGAACACCCTACATACAGTTTACTAGGAAGAAAATGTAAACTAATCCATAAACAAGAACACCCTACACCGAGGAGATAAAGAGAGATGCTCAACAATGTCTGGAAGTATTACCTGAAGGAATGTGCATCATGGATATTATTCTGCCTCCAATCCAAGGAACTACTTTTGTAACCCAATCACCACCTTTCAGCTCAATGGGAGTCCTCGATAGTTTTGTTCCTTTGTGTCCAGAAGCATCTTCCAGATTTGGGACACGCTTTGCATTTTCTACAAAATGACTTATAAATCATTAGAAACAAAGCAATCTCCTTACCAATGTATTTTCTCATTGCACTCCATAAGTTTTCATTTTAAGAAGAATGAGTACTAATTCATGATGTGATAAAATTGAAAAAGAAGTGAGAAGACCGCAAAGAGTTAGCTTGAAAACAGGAAAAATAGCTCGCAATTTGCTAGAGTTATATGTACCAAGTTAAAAATAAAAGTTTGAACCAGTAGCCAATATAAATTAGTATGACCTAGTCGAGTTTGGCGTTGCTTCATACTAGCAGAAACCAGCTCAGAAACTTCCTGCTCTGATGGCAATTCTATTTGAAGAGCCTCTCCATCTGTCCCCCATGCATCAACCTGCTAAAACAATTAAGCAGTAAACCTAGAACTAAAACAGTTCTATTACTTTAAGCATATGCTTAAGAGTGTTTCCCCTAAAGAGAAGGCATACCATTGCACCCCCACCAAGCAATAACTGAACATGAAGACGACGATTTGGCCTCTTCCAAGACCCTTCAGTTTTGGAAACTCCAACTGTAACAACTGAGGATTGAAGCTCAGCAACATAATGCGTCAACAAAAAATGACCTTCACTGAATCCATATCCATCCCCATCATCTTCATATAGAACGCCTTTTGCTTTCCCTGTAAAGAAAACAATCTCCTATAAACTTAACAACTGCACAATATGGTGCCACCAAATTAGGAAATCTGGAGTAACAATATGTTAAACTGTTAACATAAATTACTTAAAAATAATATTCTGGGTTACTGGGTATGAGCAATTTAAACAAATTCCAAAAATCCACTGTAAAAATCCACAAAAGTATGTATGTGAAAATATGTGCACACCACTCTAAAATCCTTTTACAGATATGCATGCCTACCTCATTTACAGCAGTTGTTACTTCACTTGATTCCAAATCCCTGAACTAGCTCTGAGGAAGAACTCTTTGCCGTTCAAGTCATCAAGAGATCAAATCAAAAAATTTTAAAGTAAGAAGCTAGGAACTGGTTTTTCTTTTAAATTGAGATTTTAAGTTCTGATGAACAAAATCCAAACAGATAGGATGAAGAGAGCTGATTCGGGATTTAAGTTTAAAATTCATAAGATTTGATCTTTTGTTGACTTGAGCGTCAGGAGAGCTCATCCTTGGAGAGAATCCCATTTTCCAAAGCTAGTTCAAAGATTTGAATTCAATAGAAGTAACACAGAACTTTCCAACCCCAACAACACAAACTTTATTTGTTATTTTGTCAACCTTTGGACTGAAACTTACCGTGTTCGTCTAAAGCCACAATGAGTGACAAGTCATCTGATGGTCTAGCTTCACCAACATGCTGATGTGGAGGACCCAAAGGAATAATTGCTCCACCTTGCAAATACAAAGCTGGTATATCCTGCAATAACAGAGACAAAATATAAAGTGACACTAAGATAATGGAAAAAATGAAATAAAGAAAAAACAAAAACGCAAAGGAAAGGGAAAATCAAGATTTAAGTGTACATACCGGATGTGAATCATCAAAATCAAAACTCAGCCAGATTCCTTTAGGAAGTGCAGACTGAGAATAGTCAGTGTCCTGATCCCGTACCGTACTGAGAACGATATATATGAAATCAATATGCAAGAGAAAAAAATCCACAAAACAGAATGGAGTACAATCAAAACTTTCAAAATGAACTTGTCTCTGAATGATTTACCAATTTTGTGAAATTAGATCGATCAAGAACATCTGTTAGCACATGGGATTTTCATTCATACATGTTTAGTGCAAAGAGACTAAGAATTTAAGTGGGGAAGAAAAAAAAAAAAAGGACCATTAAGAACGGAACATTAACTTAGTTCTAAAGTCCTCGTAAATTTAGATACCTGGATCTTTTTTTATTGAAAGTGTTTGGATCACACATCCAGTATCACTTTATTTTTTCTTAAGTAGAAAAAAGTTAAATGTGCCAAAAACGTGTAGAGTAATTTACAGAAAATGAAAGTCAAAACACTAACTGTAGGCGTGGATTAGGGTTTAGAAGAATGTTTATTATTAATTTGATTGAATCAATACAGAGCCCTTTTATAGGAAAGGGAAAAACCTAATCTCCTAAATTATACTTTCCATAAATAACCAAAGAGTAAACTCTCCTAAAATAAAACTTAACCCCTAATTTAGCTATTTATTAAAAACCTGCCGACACTCCCCCTCAAGTTGGTACATAGATATTCATCATGCCCAACTTGTTTACAAAATACTCAAAATTTTGTCTTAGGAGCCCTTTGGTGAAGACATCTGCAATTTGCTGACTGGAAGGCAAGAATGGAACACACACAACTCCTCCTTCAAGTTTTTCCTTGATGAAGTGTCTATCAATCTCAACATGTTTAGTTTTGTCATGTTGAACTGGATTATTCGCAAGTTTACTTGATCGCTTCACCTTATTGTCACACACACCTTGAGCCAACGACTTCATAGGAAGTTCAACTGGTATGCCAAGTTCACTCGAACGTAAGTCTCTTCACCCATAAAAAACTTCACACACACCTTGAGCCATCGCTTTCGATCTCGATCAACTTCAAAGACTACTTCTCGCTACTACACTCTGTTTTTGCTTCTCCAGTTACTAGATTTCCCCACCTTTATTTCGCGTTGGAATTGATCCTATAGGTAGATCTTCATCCCGTCTCTCTTCTAAGAGATTCTTGAACTAGCCCAATCTGCATTTGTATAAACTTCAACCAACCTTTGATTGTTCTTCTTGAAAAAAAGTCCTTTCCCCCACATAAGCAATCAACACTACCATCTTCCCTTGAGTAGCTTTCAAGTATCTCAGAATCTTGTACACTGCTTCCAAGTGTTCCTGATAGGGAGCATGCATAAACTGACTCACCAGACTAACAGCAAATGAAATGTCTGGACGAGTATGGGACCAAGATGATAAATCAGCTTCCTTTTTTTGAATTTTCCATGCGCTAATATCGACATCCACATGTATCTTTTTTGAATTTTGCTTGGCACTCCTTCCTTTATTTTGCCCAACTTGGAATTGAACTCTATAGGCGTGTTTTTTTGAATTTTGCCAATTTGCCCGAAAACCGAGAAGGCTTGCATCCCATCATCCCGTCTCTTCTAGGAGATCCAAAATGTATTTTCTCTCAATTTCTCTCAATCCCTCTCAATCTCTCTCAATCTCTCTCACAATTTTTCTAAAGACCATCTTACCCCTCCTCTTGATCTTGCAATCTCCATGCTAAGGAAATATAATGAGTTTGAGTTGACCAAGATCCTTGATTTCAAACTCGGAGAGGACGTTTTCCTTTTAACTCTTCCATGCCTTTAACATCATCACCGACAAAATGAGAATAATATCATCCACAATTAAACAATCAACACTACCATCTTCCCCTCATGTGATTTCTTTATAAACATTGTATGATCCCAAGATCGACTGTCCTTGTACAAAATCCTAATTGGCAGACTCTTCACAAACTTCAAAACTACTCTTAGAAAAGATTTATTAAAATTATTTAAAAAAGAAAAAGATGCATTAATAAACATTTTACACTGACTAGGGGTTGACTGAATCTCTCGAACCAGGCCCTAGGAGATAAAAATCCATTTTTACAAGGATTTCCAATCTAGATTTCCTCCGCCAAACAAAATTATTTTTGAACGCCAAGGACATTACTTTAAAGGCAAGTTTTAAATTTTCATCACATAGCCTTTTTAATCAAACCAATTTTAAATGTAATTGATGAAAAATTAAGAGATAAAGTAATGGCTATAACATTAGATAATGCTAGGCGCAAAAGATGAATTTTTGATGTTTATACTTCCTCTTCTAAATCTCCATTTTTAATAGTTAAAAAGAAATGGGTTTAAAAAAGAATTAACATCCAATTGAAACAAACCCCATTAAATATATGAGCATTAGCGTTAGTATGATAAGATGGATTTAACTCTTATGCTTCAACAATGCATCCTTTTAAGCATGCTATAACAAACTATATGTGTGCAAAATTAGGAGTAGGACATATAGATGAATTTGATTGTCAATTAAGTTTTTGTATCAATTTTTAGGTAGGTTTCATGAAATTACCCTAAAACTTAATGGAACATAAAACATCACCTTTAGCTTTAGGAGAACTTTTAAAGAATTAGTAGTTTATGCCATCTTAGGAGTTCCTAAATTATCTCTATGGGAAAAAAATTTAAAAATATTGGTCTAAATTGCGTTTGTTATATAGTTTAGGTATAAACTAATTAAAATTATGCCGATTAGCTTTTATAAAACCTTTTTTAGAGCAATAATAAAGGCAAAAAATATATAAATCTATACTAAATATGATTAGGTTTAAAACCCATTTGCAACCACAACAACTTTAGATTTTTCTTTGTTTTCGGTTTAAAAAGAAGAAGACAACTCAAACGGAGGCTCCTTATTGGAAGTGGATCTTCATCAACAAGTGGCGATGGGCGGCAAGTTCTGGTCTATGGCATACCTTTGTTCAATGGTGAAGGTATAATTTTAGATTTCCCAAGTTTTATTCTTTTCCGAGCTCTCATCTCTTCAAGAACTGCTTCCCTCCATTCTGGGAACACCTAGAGCTTCACACATGAAGAATATATCTTTTGGAATAGTGACACATGACAACTTTGAAGTAAATGCTTGAAATGAAGGGGACAAATTCTTATATGAAAGGAAATATGTCTATAAAGTAGGATGTTTGGTGCATGATCTAGTACCTTTCCTAAAGGGCAATAGGCACATCAACAACTTTGTGTGTTCATTTCAAATTGGCAAATCAAATTAACTTAATATTTAAAAAAGATGTATTTGACTCGACAAGTGAAATTTCGATTTTTTTGGGCTTTTCGGGTTCGGACAGAGAATTCCATGTATACTTCCTCTTCTAAATCTCCATTTAAGTTTCATTTTCAAACCCCATTTAAGATCCGCATCATCGGTTCGGGGCTCTTGGCTTTGCTTTGGGTCGAGCTCCTATCTTCTTGTCTTGGATACTTTCTCTTATAGACTTTCCTTTTAAACTCAATTCCACCTTGCCTCGCACACATCCCAATTTAAGTATATCTCTAGTTCTCTTTCCGAGTTTCATTCTGTAAATGGGGCATAGTTAAAGGAATGTTTGGTGCATGATCTAGTATTCCTATTTTCACTATTTGAGACATCCTTAATGTTCCATCCGCATTTTCAATATTATCACAAAGTTCTTGTCTTGGATACTTTCTCTTATAGGCTTTCCTTTTTTTTGCCTCGAAACAACATCATTTTGACTAGAATGCATAGTTAAAGGAACAACAACATCATAAATCAACAAGTCATCATTCACATCTTCACTTGATGTCTCAACAAGTCATCATTCAAGATGAGTGTTTTGAGAAAAAAATGTTTGTTTTCAAAAAAGGTAACATCCATGGACACGAAAAACTTCCTTGTGAGAGGATCAAAACATTTGTAATCCTTTTGAGTAGAGGGATACCCAACAAAAACACATTTTCTTGCCCGGGAATCTAACTTTCCCTGGGTGTGTCCATGAATGTGAACAAACGCTGTGCAACCAAAAACTTTAAGGGGAAGATCATAAGTGAGACGAGAAGAAGGAAAACATCTCCTAAGTTGCTCCAATGGGGTTTGAAATTTCAAAATTTTTGTAGGCATTCTGTTGATTAAATATGTAGCTGTCAGAATTGCCTCACCCCACAAATATTTTGGAACAGAGGTTGAAAACATTAAGGACCGAACAACCTCCAAGAGATGTTTATTCTTCCTCTCTACAACTCCATTCTGTTGTGGAGTGTCAGTACAGGAGCTTTGATGAACAATGCCTTTTTCAATAAAAAAAACTCCTTAAAATCTGGTTAAAATATTATTTACCATTATCACTCCTGAAAATTTGAATCTGTGTTTGAAACTGTGTGAAAATCATGTTGTAGAAGTTTTTAAACACAGTTTTAGTTTTAGACTTGTCATGAAGTAAGAACACCCAAGTGACGCGTGTGTGATCATCAATAAAGGTAATGAACCATCTCTTTCCTGTTACAGTTTCAATCCGATACGGCCCCCAAACATCACTATGAATCATAGTAAATGGTTTAGTGGCTTTATATGGTTGTGTAAAAAAATGAAGTCCGGCGATGTTTCGCAAATTCACAAATCTCACACTAAAATAAAGATGGATTTTTATTGATAAAAAGTTTTGGAAATAAGTGTCTTAAATAATGAAAATTTAGATGTCCTAAACGATAATGCCATAACATTATTTTGCTCGAATCAAGAACAGAAATAGAAATGAGACAAGTCCTCCGGGATTGCCTACTTGAGTCATATCCAGTGTCAAGAAAATAGTCCACCAACTTCATTAGCATTGTCAATCGTCCTCCCCGAAGTCAAATCCTGAAACATACAACCAGATGACGAGAAATTAGCTTGACACTTTTGATCATGAATGAATTTACTGACTGAAAGAAGGTTACAGGACAATTTAGGAACGTGAAGAACGTCAAGAAGTGTAATATTGGGTGAGATAACAATAGACCCTTTCCCGGCCACTGCTGAAAAAGTTCCATCTGCTATCTTGACTCTTTGATTCCCTGCACATGGACTATAGGAAGAGAAAAATTTAGAGCAGCCAGTCATGTGATCTGTAGCACCAGAATCGACTATCCAAGAGACACTTGACTCAACATTAAGACATGAGGACAAGAAATGGTTACCCTTTTTTGCCACGAAACCGGAAGGCCTAGGATTGACAAGGTTTTGGGATTGAAGGATTTTACTGATTTACTCTAGTTGTTCCTTCGTGAATGGTTGCACTCCTAAAGAAGACTCCTTCCCTGAATCAGTAACATTGGCTTGGGAATTCCAGTTGTCTCCCGGCTGTTTTTTTCTTCCAATTGGCGGGCTTACCATGAAGCTTCCAACACGTCTCACGTGTATGCCATGATTTCTTCAAGAAATCACACCATGGTTTCTTGTTATTTCTTCCTTCACCATCACTACTTCTCGACACAAGAGCCGACCCTTGATTCATGTACGAGTTTTTTCCGATCATCACCTTCCTGCGAGCCTCTTCTCTACGCACTTCAGAGAACACTTCTCTAAGTGAGGGTAGTGGCTTCCTTCTGAGAATACGGCCACGGACTTCATCTAAATCTTGGTTGAGACCAACAAGAAAGCTGTACACACGCTCATTCTCTTCTCTTTTCTTGTGCTTAACACTATCAGCCGGGCACTCCCAATCATCTTCATAACACAAATCCAATTCTTGCCACAAGGTGACAACATCATTGTAATAAGTGGTAACATCTCGGCTGCCTTGCTTGGAACTCCATAGCTTTGTTTTTAACTCAAATATTTGAGATGAATTCTCTAGGTCAAAGTACATCTCTCTAACCGCTTCCCAAACATCCTTAGCGGTTGGTAAAAACATGTGTGGTTTGGCAATGGCTGATTCCATAGAATTGATCAGCCATGCAATAACTAATGAGTTTTTAGAATTCCATGTCGCCAACCCAGGATCTCCAGTGGCTGGTCTATCACATTCTCCTGTTAAATAGCCAAGTTTTCCCCTTCCATCAATGGCTAGTTTCATAGATTGAGCCCATTCTAAAAAATTCTGGCCATTAAGTTTCTATCCAGTCAATTGAAAGGATGAGAAAGAGCCAAACACATCATGGCTACTGCTGCTCGGAATCAAGCCACCACTTCCGCCGCTACTAGGGTTTCCACCGCCACCACTGCCAGGGTTTCCTCCGGAAATCACGCCTCCTCTTGCTGCTGATTCTGCACCACCCTCAGACCCATCTCCGGTGGTCGTGGAAGACCTCTTTTGGCCGGTCATGGCTTGGCGGTAGTCCATCTAAGCCCAGCTGTTCTCTGACCAAGGCTCTGATACCATGTAGGCGTGGATTAGGGTTTAGAAGAATGTTTATTATTAATTTGATTGAATCAATACTGAGCCCTTTTATAGGAAAGGGAAAAACCTAATCTCCTAAATTATACTTTCCATAAATAACCAAAGAGTAAACTCTCCTAAAATAAAACTTAACCCCTAATTTAGCTATTTATTAAAAACCTGCCGACACTAACATAGCAAGCATGATTGAATGTGTACAAAATAATCAATTTTCTTCATAAGAAAAGAAATAGCAACCTTGTATAAACTAGAACTGGACCCAGTAGAAAAGAATTCTCATTTTTCCTTAAGCTGAGATCTTTGGTATCTGCACACACAATTTACAGATGTTAACCCATATTACATGATATAAAATTTCATGAGCTTCCTCAAGAATTTCATATCATTTAAGAACCCACCAGCAAAAAAGGTCGGAGTTACCACTAGAGTACCAATGGTATGTGCCATATAAAAGAGAGTGTACATATGTGGGAGAAGGCGGTAGCGCCTTTTCAGTGCAAGTCGGCATACTTCTTCACACTGTTGAATAGCATAGAAGTTAGTAAAGATAGATGATAAGAAAAAATCATAAACATTCCCGAAATAAATAACTTTTATTTTTTTAAAGAAACATTATTTCATTACTTCAAAAAGAGGAATGAAGTATAAAAAAAAAAAAAAAAAAAAAAAAGAAAAAAAAAGTAACAGGTATAAGTACCAAGAGCTGATATAAGAAAATGGGAATAAGGTTCAGTTGTTTCCATTCATTATGAATAGGCTTTCATCAGCACCTTGTACATCGATTTAAAAACAAAAAAGTCATGTAAAAGACACCAAGGCATATAATTTGCAACTACATGCTGCCCTTTCTAACCTCTCAAGAAACGTAAACGCAAGAACTATTTTTAACCTATTTTGACCAACTCTCTTAAAGGGTTGTAACTCCTAACAACAAATCTTCAAAGGAAAAAACAACGAACACCCAAATATAACTTGTGGAAGAATGTGTTTTACATGTGTATAGACTAAATTAGGAAAGTTTGAATATAATAGTTAGTTTCCCTAGAATTAGGTTGATTTGTTTAGTTTCCTTTTTTAGTGTGATATCCCACATATTATGGGATGTGATTGCCGTTTCTATAGGCTAGGGGCTCCTGTATATAAACCGGTTGTAATTGTCACGTAATATACAATTCCTTCAAGTTTTCCTCTCAAATTTCCACAACTTGCTTAAGGCTTGTATTGTAACAATTTGCTGTCAAGAAAAATTATATATACAGATTAAACATGCAAATTCCATCCCCAGGCAATAGGGAAGAAAAGAAAAATTGCACTATAATCCTTTAATAGCTACTAAAACAAGTGGCAAACTCTTCCTAAGGTATGTAAATTCCAAATTCAGCTCCCACATAAAATATATTATGATGCATAACATTAACATAGATATGGGACACGTGCTTTAAGAGATCAAACCTCTTCACCAAAAGACCAAGGTTCATGATCGGTGGTTGCAGCTTCAGAGTGGCAACGGGCAAAGGGAAACAAAGCCCCCATGGCCATCCACCTTGCGAAAAGCTTGGGAGTTGCATTGCCAGCATAGCCACCAATATCAGGCCCAGATAGAGGCTGACCACTAAGACCCTAAAACAAATCAAACCAAATCAGAGCTGAGTAATGTTGGGATATACGTATATATATTACTATAATCAATTCAATTCAAGTTCAATCTAGAGATTCAAACAATTCCAAGAGTGTTAAGAAACCTTTATAGTTTTTCAGCTAGGTAAAGTATGCTATTACAAGTTAAGAAACCTTTATAGCCACCAATATCAGACCTAGATAGAGGCTGACCACTAAGACCCTAAAACAAATCAAACCAAATCAGAGCTGAGTAATGTTGGGATATGCGCATATATGTAACTATAATCAATTCAATTCAAGTTCCATCTAGAGATTCAAACAGTTCCAGGAGTGTTAAGAAACCTTTATAGTTTTTCAGCTAGGTAAAGTATGCTATTACAAGTTGACGCAAATAATGATGGGAATAATTGTGTTATTTACTCTTGATGTTACACGGCTATATATAGGGATTTACAAGAGAAAAGAAAGGAAACATAATCAAATAAAATCAAGGAACTAAATCAGGAAAGTTGACTAACTAAATCCCTTAATTTCAGGGATTTCAACTAATCCTCCTATTCTAATATCTACACTTCGACACAAGTTACTCAAGATATTAAAGCAAATGTCAAACTAAAATTGAATGGATATAATTCTTTCAAGCCTAGAGACTTTCATCAGTGTTATTAGGTGATCTTCTCATTAGGATTTCTATCAGAACTATTTCATTACTATATATTTCTATTTTGACCTTCACAACGGGAGGAATTGTTTCTCTCTCTTTTTTTTTTTTTTTTTTTTTTTTTAAAGGATACAGGAAGCAAAAAGCCAAAACTTCATAAAAGACCATGTTCAGGAAACTGAAATGAGTCAAGGAAGGAACCCAAAAAAAAAAATTGAAAAACTGCTGATCAGTGGGAATCATGAATTCAATCTGATCTGGAATTGTAAAGGGAATAATTCATGTCACAACCGTTTGTTATCTTTCTTCTTCTTTGGGACATCTTGCAGTCTTTCGTAATGTCCATTTTTTATAATAGATACTTTCCATCATCTATTATATTTTGAACGTTTCTGTTTCTTAAAGGAGAGTTAAACATAAATTTCCCTTTTGAACTTCTCATCATATAAAGAGAGACAATTATTGTTAAGTATCGTTAAAGAAAATTAGTTCTACTTCCATTCATGACTAATTATTACGTACCAACTGAAGAACCATTGAAAGACTCATATGGAGGTGCTCCCAAGTTGACAGATTGTCTCCCGTCCATGTTGCAGCATATCTTTGACTACCAATAAATCCAGCTCTTGTGAGAACAAAAGGACGCTTGTCTTTATTAGCCAACTTCATACCTTCATAAGTTGACTTCGTCATTAACATGCCATACACCTAAATGTTCAACATTATCCAGAAATTAAAGCTCAAAAATACTTTGTACCAATACTACATACAACAATTACAAAAGGCATTTATTGTTAAAAGCGCAATTAAGAAGGTTTGATTGCAGAATACATTGTGATAATATGCATGATTCTGACAACCCCCAAGTTCATCATCCCCTCTATGAATATTGCTGTCAGGCATTGTTTTTGTTACGACCTGAAAAAGATAAAACATATGAGTAAACCTGGATGAAATAATGCAATCTCCAGGAAAAAAAATAAAAAAAAAAAAGAAATTATCTTTACTACCTTGAAGACAGCCGGTTCATTCATATCATTCCAAATACCGTCAACACCATTAGAAATGAAATCTTTAACTAAATTCGCCCACCACGACCTAACTTTTGCCTGTGTAAAGTCTGGGAAAACACAAGGTCCTGGCCATACCTCACCTGGATATTCAGGAAAGCATATTAATTTTTAAGAAGCACTACTCTCAAGAGATAATTTTGAACAAGTAGAGAAGATGACACCATAATTATACGGTCACTATGAAAACCATAGGACATTTTTACCATGTTACAACACCAAAACTCATTAATTTCCAGCATTAAGGGAATATACCTACAAAAGGAGTTCCATCTGATTTTTGAACCCAGACATCTTCTTTGGAACCACTATCATACACAAAATAACCCTTGTCCTGCTTGATTCCTGAATCAAGCATCCAAATTGCTTTGAAACCATCATTGTGAAGATCTTTCACCAAAGATTTGGGATCCGGAAAGCGCTCCTGAAAGTTTCAGTATAACAAAGTTCCTGGTTATGAATAATAACAAGATCCGGTTCAAGAGAAATGGAAACTATTTCGGTGGTCTTCAATAGAGCTTCATTTAAGTGACAGGCAGATGACTTTTCAGTCTGAACATGTACTTTTAGGCTCATTTTATATGTGAGTGAATAAACTATTCGGGAATAATATGTTTTCTACTAATCAATTTCTTGCAGTCCTGTCTATGAAAAATACTGAAAGAAATACATTGAGAAACATATTATTTTGGCAGGGGTGAAAATGGAACCGACATGATTACATTCAATGAATCTAGAATGTTGTGCTTAAAAAATAATCACAAATTTTATTAACATATTAAATTGTATGGAGGAAATGCCACAAATAAAAGGCTTTATATAACAACATGCCTGATTAATAGTGAAACAACGATATCCATCCATGTAATCTATGTCCATCCATATGACATCACAAGGTATACCCTTCTCCCGGAACTTTCTGGCTATCTGCAAAGGTACGCCTGTCAATAATCATAACAATCAAAAGCGTAATTTCAAAAATTTTCACCTTCCATGAGCTACAAGAAATTTGGTAACCTAGGATGTTGATTTGAGGTACTAAGTGTTCGTTTGGTTCGTGTATTTAAAATCATGATTTAGAACCATTCTCGTTTTACATGTATTTTTTGTGAGGAAAATACTGTAGAGAACCATGAATCATGATTCAGAATCATGGATGAATACAGGAAACAAACGGGCTCTAAGTTTGTTGATACTAATTCACACAAAGACCTATAAACGCAAAGATGCATGTGTTTGAACATGCTCTTTTGAGTAGTTAAGAAAGAGAAACAAAGCGAAAGAAAGAGAGTCTAGTATTTGAGATGAGCAAATGTCATATACCTCACGAACTCTTGTCTCATTCTCGTAACTCCAGCGGCATTGGTGATAGCCTAATGACCACTTTGGGGGCATAAATATAGTTCCTAATCATAAAAATAAAAAATAAAAAAAAGGACAGTGCAAGAACTGTAAACCAATATGAAAATAAAATAGTAACATTGTTACAATGATAATTTATCAACAATCATAAGTTAAATTTGTAGTACTCAGACCACCTTTTACAAAAGCCAACAGAAAGTGGAAACTCTTGCAAATTTTCTCAAGCTTTTTATTTCTTCTTAATACAAGACCATTTTATTGATGTTACATAAACTCGAATAAAACATGGAGAGCCAGGTCAAGGTGAAAAATCTATTTCTATTACTGTTATTTTCTTTTCCACTTCATTTTATGTGCAATAGATATCTGATCGAAAGATCCAGTGAACATAGCAGATACCTAACATCGCAAATTAAGCCACTAAAACTTTGTTTTATTTACAATTATCCTATAACATTAGAGCTTAAGTAGGCAATAATGCAAAGTGCCAGAGATCTTCAAATATCAGAATTTAGGCTTCATGGCCCAATGGGAAACATTTGCAAACAATATCGTAGTGATATGTGTACGCACACATACACACATGCACACACACACAGAGATATATATTTTGCTCCAGATAGACACACACACACACACACACACACACACACACACATATATAGAGAGAGAGAGAGGGTCCAAATTTGATGTAGGAATTTACCAATTGCATGTGACAAAGATACCAAAACAGCAGTTGGTGAGCCAAATGGACCAAATGTAATAAGAGGATAGGGGGATGGAGCAATAAACTGTATTACGGATTCATTTCTCAAATCAATCTGCACAAAACAAAAGGGAAAAAAAAGGAATATAAAAAAGTTCAAAAGGTTTCAAGAACAATTAACTTCCACATACTGCAAAAAGTCAAATATTAGCACCTCACAGCGTCGTGATGTGTCAGCAAGAATCCCGAGCGCCTCTCCTGTTGGGAGAATAGCTAGTACCCAGGGATGTGACTGATACAACGATGTTGTTCCAGAACCATAGCCCCACGCATCCGTATTCCAGGTAAAAACCTAAAACGAGCAGAACATTATTACTATAGGCTCAGGGAAAGTTTCTGCAAATGCCATTATATAAGAAACTTAAAAAGTAGCTTACCCTTTTTCCTGTACGCTCAAGTTGACCACTAACCTCTCCAGTTCCATAGAGGGAGGTACCAGCAGGAAGCTAAAATTAAAATAAAAAAATAAAAATAAAACAAAACGGCTTATACACTAAACTAAGGAATGGGAAGTAATTGATCACTTAAAACTTATATACAATAAAAAAATTCTGGTTGGAAATATTCTGATAAAAAGGAGATAAGTAACCTCTAATTTAACAATCTGTTGCCCCAAAAGGCTCTTAAAAGTAGGAACGTATGAAGGAGAGTTGTGACTCTTGATTGGTGTGTCCCTGACACTGCTATTCACAAAAGAAAAACTTGGAAAAGCTTCAGCTCTAGCACTCTCAGAACAATCGAATCGGAACACACCATCCTCCAAGATAGGCTCAAAAATCATATCTCCTGAGGCATCTGCAGTGACCTCTTTTGCAGTTTTGTGATCAGTCATTTTAGATACTAATCTTCCGGTAAAGAACTTGTTATTAAGCCTCTTCTTTCTGCACCCACAGAAAACAAAAAAGCATAAGAAAGAAATTTACCAGAACATTAAAAATGTATAACATCTCTTGACTCTTGTAGCATGGAAAACTAAATAACACACTTGAGAACATAAAGGAGGTGACCCAGGCTTTCAAATTTTTCTTTTTATAAGAAACAAACTAATTAATAGAGACCATAAAAATGTACAAAAGAAAAGACAAGAAGTTCTTTAGGGAGAAAAGGAAGGAAAGAAAGGAAAAACACACACTATAGATAATAATAAAGCTTCCCAAGGATCAACAACAGACACATAAGGAAAGAACTAGTGGACATCGGTTTTATTTCAAAATTTCAGAATGAAGATCCAAATTCAAGGGTTTTTTTTAATTGCCAGTAAAAAAAAAAAAAAAAAAAAATTCAAGGAATTTTGATAATATATAATCTATTCTTGTCAATTTGTTAATTTTTCATACTTTTTTTTTTTTTAGCTTCCCTTCAACAATGATCAATCACATCAAAATCAGGACGGAGTTAAAAGATATAAAATAAACATAAAATCAGGAGAACACAAAATTGCATTTGAACATGCAAGTGATAAAAACAAGCTTCTAACTTGGCAAAATAAACATTGCAAGAACACCAAAGCGTAACCAGACAAAACTTCACCAAATTGAAGTATTGAAGTTTAGCAACAATAAATAGTAACAAATCAAAATCCCCATCCACATTTTCAAACAGGAAAATCCGACCGAACTAACGTCAACATCGAATTCAAACAAAAAACAAAAGTAGTAAATCAAGAACCTTGACAAACCGAAAAGAGGAAGGCGATATTGACAGAAGCTCGCAGGACCGAAAATGGCAGAAGCTGAGAAAGACGAACGTGGTGGAATCGGAATCTGAGAAGGCGTGGGCCCGGAAAACGATGATCGTCCACTGCCACTGGGAACTACTGGTGGTAGTGATACAGTTGTTAACATTGCCTTTTCCATATTTGTTAGGTCTTCCGCCTCACTTATTGAATTTTTAATTCGATAACAGAAAAAATTATATATTTTTTTTTATAAAAATTTTTAATTATAATAAAATTAAAATTAATAAAATGACTTAAACCTCATTTATTTTATTAATTTAAATTTTAAATTTTAAATTTTTATAATAAAAAATTTTTAAAAAAATATCACATTTAATTTTTTTTATCGTAATAAAAATTTCTTTAAAAATATTACATCTTAACTCAAATTAAAAATTTAAATTCACAAAATAAATGATTTATATTATAATGTATAGTCTCTCTATTTCTGTGTGTATTATCACTAAATTAATTAATTTAATTTGTTGGTATTATTATTGTTAATTAAATACGTATTAGTGGAATGACGAATCTCATCTGGGAGGGAGTAATAATTGGGGAAGTGGAAAGGTGCTGATCAACGAGTGGCAAATGTCTAGTAGAGTGATGATCAGTGCACACGTAACTGATCGTTGGCTTTGTCGATTTGTATGATTCATCGTCAGATTTTTTTTTTTTTTGCTTGTCATGATTCATCATGAGATTGCTCGTGATTTTTTTTTTTTTTTTAAATTTCAACCACATTCACATGATGCTGAATATATAATTAAAAAAACAAAAATAAATAAATAAATTAATTAAGAATTTGTTGCACTAATGTCTATAAACTTCGAGAAAATTAAAAAAAAAAAAAAAAAAAAAAATATCTTGACTTTTACGCGAATCCCATGTTTACTCCTGTGTTCTTAATAATTTAAAAATAAAAAATATTCAAAGCATTCATATGTTAGTGTAATTATATTAAATGTCATTTTAGATATGACTAGTGTGTTACCCGTGCTATTGCACGGATATTTAATAATTTAATTAACATTGTGAAAAAAAATAAAAAAAAAAAATATGATACGTAAAAAAATGTATAGAAAAGGTATTTAAACAGTTCCCAAAAACCCAAAATACAAATTAGAAAAACAACAATTAGATAGTAAGTCAATAAATTTAAAAAATATAAAATATAAAAGCAGTTAGATAGTAATAAGTTGCGTGGTTAAAAAATAAATAAAAAATTATACAAATGACAATGAATTTAAAATCGTTTAATGGCTTAATAAAACATCACAAATATATAAAGAAAAGTCAAATCATTTATAAAAGATATTTCATTATGAATTATGAAAAATACACTATAATCACCGATAAAGAATACCAACACAATTACAAATAATTTCATCCAAAAACAACAATTGTATGTTTGGTTCATATTTTTTTTTTCCTCGCTACTAAGATATATCAATATTAACTCAAATATGACTTAATAAAATTTTTGGTTGCTAACAAAATTATTAAAGAATTTGTACATAATATGACTAAACTGGAACATCAACCAATGGAAGAAAACAGGAAGAGGGGTAATTTATATGTGAAAGAGTTGGTTCAGGTTTTTTTTTTTTTTCTCGTCACCAAGATATATCAATTGATAAAAGAAAAGGCACAAAAAAAAAAAAAAATGCCCAGAAGAAATGAAAGGTCCAAGGAAAAAAAAAATAGCAAAGGTCAGACATTGGGAACTTAGTAAAGTAAATGACCAAAATGCTCAAAAGAAAAACACAAAAGCAAAATAAAACTGAGAATAAAACGGTGAAAACATCTAAAAGGACATAGATGGTATGAAAAATTATTCAACAAAAAGAATAAGGGGTAAAATTGGAAAGTCACTGTTCAAAGAACAGTAACTTTCCTACCTCCTTTATTGTATATAAAATCCTGACAGCCAAATTTCAAAACGGTCCTAATAAACCAAAATAACTTAAATTAAAACAAAGGACAATATAGTAACTTCACAACAAACAGGACATAACGGGAATAAGTAATTCTTCTAAAAAACTCTGCAAGGCTAAAAAAGGAAAGACACTGTAGATACACTGTAGCATGAACAGTGATTCTGTCCTCTCCTTTACTATATGTATAATTTAAATAAAAAATTTAAAATGTTTAAATAAATATTTCAATTAAAAGAAATACTTCAATTATTTTGAGTCTTAAAAAACTTAATATTTTGGTTTAATAATGATTAAATAGTATTTAATAAATTGATAAGAGTAATCTTATGGGACGTTTAGTTAGAGGATTTAAACATGATTTGAATTATGGTTTATGGTTCGTTATAATATTTTCTCTAATAAAAAATACACATAAATTGAAAATAGTTCCAATAACATGATTCTAATCTACGAACCAAACGTCTTTTTAGTATTTTAAAAAACTTGAGTTGCTTCGAGAGTGTTTTGATTGTGTTTTTATATACTTTGAGTATTTACATGGTAAGAGGGACGTAATTGATATATTTACAAAACACAGAGAGTGTTTTAGGTATTATATCATCAAAAAATAAACATTTCTTATATTTAAGTAAGATTATCCAAAAATTATCTCC
Organism: Morus alba; assembly: GCA_012066045.3. Lineage (NCBI taxonomy): Eukaryota > Viridiplantae > Streptophyta > Magnoliopsida > Rosales > Moraceae > Morus > Morus alba. Next base: position 6,389,301 of record CP050235.2, read on the forward strand.
TACATTTCTCAAACGTGTGAAAAAAAGTCTTAAAAAATTAACCCTTTACAAGGTAAAAGTTTCTAAAATACCAAAAGCAACTCCAATAACTACTCTATAAATATCATTTTAACCATTAATATTTTAATTTTGTTAAGAAAACAATTTTAAAACTAAATAAAATCAAGAACAAAAAGAACCACCGTGTTCGCACAACCACATAGGATGAGGGCACAAGATCCTGTTTGGGACAGGGACTAGACTAATCTGACATACTAAGTTTTAGATTTAATGAATAAATATATAAGTTTTAGAGCAAGAGAAATCAAAACAAAAAAAAAAAAATTTTAAGAAAAAAATAAAAAAGGATCAAAATGAGAAATAAATAGTTTTAGGGTAAAAAGTATTAAAATGGAAAAAAAAAAGATATTTCAAGACAAAAATTAAAAAAAGGGTAAAAAAAGGAGTGAAATGAATAAATAAATAAGTTTTAAGGCAAAAATATCCCAAATGAAAAAAAAAATAAAGTTTCGAGAAAAAAATAAAAAAGGGTCAAAATAAAAAAAAAAAAATAAGTTTTAGAAAAAAAAAAAAAAAAGAAGGAAAAAAATTCAAGACAAAAAAAAAAAAAAAAAAAATAAATTTTAGGGTAAAAATTAAAAAGAATGACTTGAAAGAAAAAAGAGAAAAAGGAGTATCATTCCAATTCCAACCAACACGTTGCCGTTTTAGTTGAAATTGGAGAGAAATGTCAGGAGTTTTGACGTTTCTATATATTGTATGTAAACACCCTTAAATATTTTTATATATTATAATATATCATATGTAATTACGTAATATATTATGTAATTAGAATATAATACAATAAGAAATAATATAGTAATATTATAAAATATAATATAGTTATAGTATCATAACTAATAATATGATAAATATATAATTATATAGTACGTGCCTATATAATTATTGGTTTTGTCTCCAGTCCGACAAATGGACTAGAGCGGCACTTAGGTGGAGGTTTTTTTCAGTGCAAAAATCTATTACCAATTATTAAAGGAGAATGGCTCTTTGAATAGTGCTCTCAGTGAGCTTTTCCATGGCAACTCCTGTTTTAACGTACCATATTAATTAATACATAAAAATTTAAATTTGAATGGATATCTTTAACATTAATCACTATATATTCTTCTTTTTTATTTCATCAAATGAGGTCCTAATAAGTAGTTTTTCATTATTATTTATAAAATCTCCAAAAAAAAAAAAAAAAAAAAGAAAGAATGTATAATAAGAAAACAATATTAACAATTAAAAAAAAGAAAAAAAAAAAAAAAGACAAAAAAAAAAAAAAACAAAAAACACTTTCAAAACATTTTATCTAAATTATTTAAATGGGTTATCAAAAGGAAAAAGAATATTTATGAGGATAAATTCGAGAAAAAATGTATAATAAGACAAAAAATATGAGAATAGAAAAGGAGAAGGTAAAAAAGAAAGAAAATAAGAAAAAGGGAAGGAAAGTTTTTTTTTTTTTTTTTTTTTTTTTTAAAAAAAAAAGGTGCCCATAAAACACTTAAACCTCCTTTTATGGGAGTGGATAGATTGTTATTTTTGGGCTTTGTAAGACACTTGTTCTTGTTGTAGGGATGGTATCAGGCCAAGGAATGTATTATAGAGAAAATTTTAAGTTTTAACCATAGTTTTTTTTAATTCTATTATTTGTCATTACATAAAATGTTAATGTCATTATAGAAAATGAATACGAAAAGATACTCTGTAAATTAAAAAAAGATAACTTACAAATTATAAAAAATATCCTATAAGATATAAAAAAAAACAATCTGTAATAAATAAATGGCATAATATAAATTTAACAATAATACTAGAAATAAAACTGTGACGATCTATTGACGACATTTTTAAAAATTTTCCTATATTATAATCAGTTGCAGGGCAGAAAATCAATTCACATGTAATTGGAAATTCATAAAAATAATTCAAAATCATAAAAACAATAATTAAAGCGACCTGGTAACAAATATGATTTTAGATGTAAAGTTTTTGAATGTTTATCTGCATGTTTGGTAGAGAGATTTAAATTTCAGTTCAAACAGTGATTTTTCTCACTACAAATTAAGTTTTAATTCATTTGATTTGGACCAATCAATAATATTAATAGAAGCTGTATGTAATATTGTCGAGCCATCGATTGTTTCTATCTCACATTCAACAAGATATCCCTGGCTCAATCCAAAAACACCTCTTAGTTAGAAACCTTGAAAAGAAAATTATTAAAAAGAGGAAAAATAAATATTTAAAATGGTAAAAAAAATATTATTTATGTCATTTCACTAAAAAATTAATAATTTTCATTAAATTAATAAAAAAAAAATAGCATAATAATACCTAATTATTTAAAATAATATAAATAATAAATTTGTATAAAATTATGACCAACCATATAATTCTCACTTAAAAAAAAAAAAAAAAAGAGCGTTCAGAAACTAACTCACCACCAACCCCATGAGGACAGCCATATCACAGCTCCAATGACAAGAAAGTAAGAGTCTGTTTAGTTCATGAATTAAAATCATGTGATTAAAACTATTTTTTATTTATGCTTATTTTTTATGATAAAAAATATTGTAACGAATCACGAATTATGATTCAAATTATGGAACAAATCCCTCTACTAAATATCACCAAAATGCATACCAAAATTTCCACCGGAAAAAAAAAAAACAGCAATGAGAAGTTGAGATTATTTTTGCCATTTGGGTTTTTAAAGAATATTGTTATGGATTTAAAAAAAAAAAAAAAAAAATTCGTTGGAAACCTCAACCTAAATCAATATTCTTTAGAGAACAAATCTTTTTTTTTTTTTCCTTTTCTTTATGCAAGTAAAAAAAAAAAAAAAAAAAAAAAAAAAAAAAAAGGATTTTTCATTGCTCTTTTTTTTTTTTTCCCCTCCTGTCTAATTCGCTCTTTTCAGCAAACACCGTTTTATGTGCGCATGTCTTTTTTTTTTTTTTTTTTTTTTTTTTTTCAATGCACCATGTTGTTAAAACCGTTGATATTAATTAGACACCCTTTTAAATAATCACTATTAGAAGTGTTTTTGTTCAATTATCTTATCTTAATTTTTAATTTAAGTTAAGATGTGATATTTTATGAGAATTTTTTTATTATAATAAAAAAATTAAATATGATTTTTTTTTTTTGCAACACCGATTTGGCACGCCGCCTAGCAACGCCAATTGATGTGCCTTCATTGAGCTTCTGTCAAAGTTGATTAAGAAAAGGAGGCTTGGCACCCATATGTTTTTATAATTCCTTGCCAAGCCGGATATCAATAACTAGGTGGACACTGACAATTACTATTCGGTAGCTGGCCAATATCTAAATGGACACCGATGTCGTACCATCGCTATAGGGTTGCTCCGCCGTAATTCAGTCCTTGCCGCTTCCAATGGTTTTATGCCGGATAATTGATGAGAATCTCAATTGGATACTGATATCATGGTCAGATGGTATCCTAATGGTATATTTGATATTCAAAATATAGTGTGATGACATCACTGTAGTATTCTCTGCAAAAGTTTATGACCCCCATCGGAACACATAGAGATAAGATAATTGTTCTTGATCAGACTCACGTGGCATCTCGTCGTAGTGGGAGGGTAAGTACGTTACCTGACCGGTATATCATGAAAGCACAACAAAAATAAAGATTGGGACTAAAGATGCCAACAAATTAAGGGCCCGTTTAGTTCGCTGATTCGAGTTTTTAATTCGAATTGAAATGTTATTTTATGTTAGAGCTTTTTACTGTAGTAAAAAAGTTAGATGTGATTGTTTGTGAGAGCTTTTTACTATAGCAAAATCTAAACTTGAATCAGCGAAATGAACGAGGCCTAAGAGTTTGAAAACTTGAGTGTACAAATTCTTAAATAGGGATTAAAGATGTCAAAAGATTAAGAATTTAGGACATGATGGTCTAAATTCTTAAAATGGAGACCTAAGTGCCAAAGGTTGAAAAGTTTGAGATCTTAGTGTCAAAATTCTTAAAATGAGAACCCAAGGGTTTGGCGTTTGGTTCATGGTTTCAAATCATGTGATTAGAACTATTTTTAATTTACGTGTATTTTTTGTGAAAAAAAATATTGTAATGAACCACGAACCATAATTCAAATCAGGGAACGAATCTAGGTGTCAAACGGAAATATTGATTTTTGTTTATTTTTGAAAACGTTTTTACACATCTTTTGAGACACGAAAATGAAACAAGTTTGCAAACCATGTTTATTTAGCAAATGTTTTAAAAACAAAAACAAAAACAAAAAAAAAAACAATGAAATAATTTTTGTAAAGAAATTAGAAAATGGTTTTTTTTTTCTTTTTTCTGTTTTCATTTTCTAGTACTTATCAATAATGTTAAAATATATTAATTAATAATTATAACTAAATATGATTTCACTTTTTTATTATATTCAAAATAATATCTTAAAAAATCAACTAAACGCAATTTTAAAATCAATCTTAGAAAATGCTGTTTGGACCAAGTAGTATTAGGACATAAATTCAATATTAATTCTTTAGGGGACAAAAGCTATGGCAAAATAAACATTTGGGCAGTAATGAGATTCCTCTGTGAAGTGTGGGAAACAAAAGCTTATTTTTGGTCAGAAACGAAACATATGTTGTGACCCGTCCTCAATCTCCAAAGGAGGTAACACAGTGTCCTCAATTTCTATTTAAATCTATGAGCTAAATGACACTTAAAAATCTTAATTACGATGCAATTACATGAAACAGTGCATGAGATGCCATATGGCATTGTGATGCACTTAGCTCAGTTCTTTTCCATACAGAAGTCCTGTTCAACTGCCACACCTACGCATTCTAGGGCAACAATATTCATTCTCAAACTACTAAATCTGAAAATGAAAAATGCTTTGGGACACTAATAATACTTAACACCACAATTAATAGAAAATGAATCCTATGAATCCTATTTGTGGGGTCTATAATGTGGCACTTATTAGATACCAAAAGTTGCACATTGAATGCTTATAAGACAAAATAGTAGGTTTATAAGACTTTGGGTTTCCTCCTCTTACAAACTAGTTTTGCAAGGATGAGTTCTACCTAATGGGTTCATTACAGACTCACCTTCTATTAATGTGTAATTTTGGTCCCCTAGCATTGTTCACCTAAAATTATTTAAGGCTACATTTACCAATTTATACTGCGTATTGTAATTTCTTTGCAAATATGTCCAGCATCACTGGTATATTGGGCTGTATACCTTTGAATTGAATTTGAAAACTTTGCAAATAAAGGTCTAATTAGTCACACCCCAATTACAAATTTGCTAATGATAAATACATAAATTACTAATAGAAGTAAAGATTTCATTGTCATAAATGCTAATAAGATAAGAGCATGCAATGATGTACGTGCATCAATAATCATATTGCAAGTTCGATGGCACACATGTTCTGAAGGACGTCATTCGAATAAGGTCGTCTAAGTACCAGACCAGCCATATAAACAATAAAACCTTTTTTCTTTTCTATTTCTCTCGCATCTTTCTCGGCCACAAAAAAAAAAAAAAAAAAAAAAAAAAAAAATCACTCAAACCCTCTCATGTTGAAAAAAAAAAAAAAAAAATTTCAATTAAAAAAAATAAAGAAATTGATGAATTTCATTTAAAAAAATAAGAGAGAGAGAGAGAGAGATTGATGAACTAAACAACAAGTCATGGAGTTTCTTGAGGAGTGATAAGCCACCGGTGCATTTTACTTATGTGAGGAGGAATAAAAGGCTGGGGCAAAAGGGCAATTCAGTAGCAGGACTCTCTAATGTCGTGTGAGGCCGAGCCTGGGAGTCTGGGGGGTGGTGAGAATAATGATTTTTAGGCGGGAAAGGTTGTGATATATAGGGGTCAAAGGGAATAGAGAAAGCAGAGAAGTTTGTTAGAGAAGTGAATGGAGAGTTCAGGTCTCTCGAATACCTGTTTGAGTGATTCGTTTTGCATAGAGATATTGAGCATTTTTCAATTAATAAGATCAATAATTCAGTAGCATTTTTCAGTTAATAAGATCAACAATTTAGTAGCAAATCCTGTTTCTAGTTCTCGTACCTTCAATTTTGTATCAAATTGGTATCAAAGCAACGATCTTGAGCAGTTGGAGATGGCGGCCAAGAAGATGGAAGAGAGGCTAGGTTCTGTGGAAGAACAGTTGAGCGCGGTGTGGGAGGGAATTTCGAAGGAGATGGACAGAGTTAAGGGCGATTTACAGAAGATTCCAACCTTGGAGAAGAATGTAATGTTAATTTTGGGAAAATTGGATTTATTAATGCGAACCAAGGGGAAAAGAGCCCGGGGATCAAGGGAACTTCGGAGGACCTACCTTCCTCCCATTCGAAGAGGATGGCGAAGACGATAGCGGAGGTGGATCGGGAACCGGACACTGGGAAGGTGATCTCCGACTTGGAGGTTTGATGAGGCGGATCGAAATGCCGATCTTCGAAGGACTGAATCCAAATGGCTGGATTTTTCGAGCCGAACGATTTTTTGCCCTAAATCACATGGGAGAGGCGGAGAAGTTAGAGGCGGTGACAGTGAGTTTAGATGGAGAGGCGTTGGCCTGGTTTCAGTGGATGGACGGTCGTAGGCCGATTCGTAGCTGGCTGGAATTCAAGTCACTACTACTCGAACGTTTACGACCGTCACAAGAGGGCACGAACTGTGAGAAGTTCCTCGCTCTTCGACAGGAGGGAACAGTGCCAGCTTACATCCGGGACTTCGAGATGCTGGCCACTCCGTTAACGAAGATTCCAACAGCGATTCTCAAGGGAAGTTTTATCAATGGACTCAAACCAGAAATTAGGGCGGAGATTCATCTGCTTTAGCCGAGTGGGTTGAATCGGATCATTGAATTGCCTCAGAGGGTGGAGGATCATAATATGACCTTGAAGGTGGCTAGGGGAACGACATCTAGCACCTAGATATGACAGCAACCTCACATTCAGCCTTTTCGAAGCCAATCAGCAAGTTTACTCAAAGCAGCCACACCAAACGACAACTCGTACGGACCTTCCCCAAACGACAAGTCGTTTTCTCCAAGAGGTATGCCCTCTGTTAGACCTTTTTCTGAAGCTGAAATCCAGAAAAGAAAAGGGGCTATGTTTTAAATGTGATGAAAAATATTTCTTTGGACATGTTTGTAAGAATAAGGAATTACAAATTTTGATTGTGGAAGATGAAGAGGAACTCAATCAAATGGAGAAGATGAATCTAGGGCAATTAGTGAGGAGGAGATAGTGGAACTATCCTTGAATTCTGTGGTGGGTATTACTACTCCAAAAACCATGAAAATTAGAGGTATTGTGGGTGGCCAAGAGGTGGTTGTACTCATAGATTCGGGAGCTACTCACAATTTCATTTCCATGGAATTGGTGAGGAAGTTGAGTTTGCCATTGACCACAACCCAAGAGTGATCATGGGAACAAGGAAGGCGGTGAAGGCAAGTGGAGTGTGTAGGGGTTGGTGCTTGGGTTGCAACGTGTGGAAATGGTTGAGGATTTTTGCCCCTTGAGTTATAGTTCGGATGTCATTCTAAGTATGCAGTGGCTAGGGTCCCTTGGAAGTATGACTTCAATTGGCAAACTTTGACAATGAAATTTAACGTGGGGGAATTGTCAGTCACCCTACAAGGTGATCCGGGTTTAAGCAAGACATTGGTCTCTTTGAAGTCTATGATGAAGACGATCCGGAAAGCTGGGGAAGGAGTTTTGGTTGAGTTGGGTTGTGCGCTGGTTGAGGGGGAAAGTAAGCAACAACAGCTTCCACATGAGATCTCACAGGTTCTTCAACAATTTGCAGTGGTGTTTGAGAAACCGCAAGGACTACCAACTACGCAAGCACGTGATCATGCAATTGTGCTCCAAGAGGGAACTTCACCGATTAGGGTGAGACCCTACCGATACCCGCAGGTGCAGAAATATGAAATTGAGCTCTTGGTTAATGAGATGCTACAAGCAGGCATCATTCAACCCAGTGCTAGTCCGTATTCGAGCCCGGTGCTTTTGGTCAAAAAGAAGGATGGAAGTTGGTGTTTTTGTGTGATTACCGGGCTTTGAACCGAGCTACCGTACCTGACCGATTTCCCATTCCGGTGATAGATGAGCTTTTGGATGAGTTGCATGGGGCAAGGATTTTTTCGAAGTTGGATCTTCGGTCCGGTTATCACCAAATTCGAGTGCGAGCAGAGGATGTGCATAAAACGGCTTTTAGAACACATGAAGGGCATTATGAATTTTTAGTTATACCGTTTGGATTGACGAACGCACCAGCTATTTTTCAGGCTTTAATGAATGAGGTGTTTAAATGCTACTTGCGAAAATTTGTGTTGGTGTTCTTTGATGACATTTTGATTTATAGTGCGTCATTGCGGGAGCATGTGGAGCACTTGATTTGAGTATTTCAGAGCTATAGCAACATAGTTTAAAGGTTAATGGAAAAAAAAAATGTTGCTTTGGACAATCCCCATTAGAGTATTTGGGGCACATTGTATTTGCCGAGGGGGTAGCCACGGATAAAGGAAGATTGAAGCAATGCTGAAGTGGCTGGTTTCAAAAACACTGTGGGACTTGCGGGGTTTCTTGGGGCTCACCGGATATTACCGCAAGTTCGTCAAGAATTATGGAACTATCGCAAGTCCTTTAACTGGTCAATTTAAAAAGGATCAGTTTGGGTGGAACCAGGCTGCGGAAGAATCGTTTGTGGCATTGAAGAAGGCAATGACTACCGTTCCCGTGCTAGCTTTACCGGATTTTTCTCAGCCATTTGTTCCGGGCAAGGTTTGGACGCGATATTGATGCAAAATGGTCAACCCATTGCATTTTATAGCCATGTCTTGTCAACTCAAGCCAAGGCTCGTTCGATTTATGAACGCGAGTTGATGGCCATTGTGTTAGCCGTACAAAAGTGGCGACCTTACTTGTTGGGTAGGCGCTTCATTGTTCGAATTGACCAACAAAGCTTGAAATTTCTGTTGGAGCAGAGACTGGTCAGCAATGAGCATCAAAAGTGGATTACTAAGTTGATAGGGTATGATTTTGACATCCAATACCGGCCCGGATTGGAAAACAAGGCCACTGATGCACTTTCGATAGTGGAGGGGGAGCCTTCCTTGTCCACATTGTCCTATACATTGAGCTTAGATTATGAGGACTTGCACCAGCAGGTGGTGAAAGATTCGAGGTTATCAGGGATTTATCAGGCATTGCTCCATGGCACCACTAGTCACCCGTTGGAGCAGGGGAGGTTATTGTATAGAGGTCGTGTGGTTCTTGCCAAATCTTCTCCCTTTGTCAATGTTTTGTTAACAAAGGCACATGATAGTCACGTCGGCGACCATTTAGGTGCATTCAAAACTTATCGTCGCCTTGCAACTACTTGGTATTGGGTGGGTATGTTTAAGTATGTAAAGGATTATGTAGCTTGTTGTATGGTGTGCCAAACGAACAAGTACTCCAATTTGCTGCCAGGGGAGCTCTTATAACCACTTCCCGTTCCGGATCAGATTTGGGAGGATTTATTCATGGATTTTATCGAGGGACTCCCAAAATCCGAGGGCTATGACACCATATTGGTAGTGGTCGACCGCTTGAGTAAGTATGCTCATTTCTTGGCACTCCTACACCCTTTTACAGCCCCTACAGTCGCTAATCTTTTTTTGCAAGAGGTGGTTTGCTTGCATGGGATTCCACGTTTGATTGTCTCTGACCGCGACAAGGTTTTCTTAAGCGGCTTTTGGAAAGAGTTATTTCATTTACAAGGGACATCACTAAAGCGAAGTACCGCTTACCATCCCCAAATGGATGGGCAGTCTGACGTGGTCAACAGATGCGTGGAGACGTACCTACATTGTTTCACCTCTGACAAACCTCTTCATTAGATGCACTGGTTAGCCTAAGGGGCTGAGTATTGGTATAACACCTCTTACCATTCGGCAGCCCATACTACCCCTTTTCGTGTGGTGTATGGTTGGGATCCTCCCCCACTGGTTCGGATCAGCTCTGGCAAGACAGCGGTGGCGTCAGTTGAACGTCAATTAGAGGAAAGGGATGCTACATTGGAGGAATTGAAACTGCATTATTTACTGCGGGCACAGGACAAAATGAAGAGTGTGGCGGACGTAAAAAAGCGGGATGTTCAATTTGAGGAGGGTGATTTGGTGTATTTGAAGCTGCAACCTTACCGCCAACCGTCGTTATCCCGTCGCAGGAATGAGAAATTGGCTTCTCGCTTTTTTGGTCCATATGCAGTTGCACGTCGGATTGGTAAGGTGGCTTATAGATTGCAGTTACGGATTCGGCCCAAATTCATCCGGTTTTCCATGTTTCCCAACTCAAGCGTTGTTTAGGTCCTACTGAGGCTTCACAGCAGATTCCTCCTCAACTGACCGTCAATATGGAAATGTGGATGGAGCCGGCGACTTGGGAGTTCGCCAACCTCGGGATGGTGGTTTGGGTGAGGTGGGAGTTTTGATTCATTAGCAGGGAATGCCAGAGTTTGATGCTACGTGGGAATCATTTTCTTCTATCCAGTGCCACTTTCCATCTTTTCACCTTGAGGACAAGGTGAAAGTTTGGGCGGCGGGTAATGATAAGCCACTGATGTATTTTACTTATGTGAGGAGGAATAAAAGTCAGGGGCAAAAAGGAAATTCAGTAGCATAGGAGTCTGGGGGGTGGTGAGAATAACGGTTTTTAGGCAGGAAAGGTTGTGATATATAGGGGTAAAAGGGAATAGAGAAAGCATAGAAGTTTGTTAGAGAAGTGAGTGGAGAGTTCAGGTCTCTCGAATACCTGTTTGAGTGATTCGTTTTGCATATAGATATTGAACATTTTTCAGTTAATAAGATCAACAATTCAATAGCAAATCCTATTTCTAGTTCTCGTACCTTCAATTTTGTATCAAGGACCTGAGATTCGGTTTTTTTGGTGCGTTAGCAAAGATGATTTCTTGAGGACCCGATGTTAAGGAATACCATTTATGTGAGGGATTTGAAAAGAAAATTGCAGAACAGTGACATTGGCCAGTGAAGGTGATGGGGTTTGACTTTGTGGTGGTTGGTTATTTGGGTCTCTAGGGATTTATGTGGTTTCACGATTTCTTTTGACGAAAATTTTCATGGTTATTTGGGTGTGGAATATATGTGAGTTTTCATAAATGGTTTTCTAGAGAGAGAGAGAAGAGAAAGAGTAATGCCTCGTTCAGTTAGCAGATTAGAGTTTTCAATTCGAGCTAAGACGTGACATTTTCTAAAAGCTTTTAACTATAGCAGAAAAAGTTAAATGTGATATTTTCTAAGAATTTTTAACTACAGAAACCTAAAACTGAAAACTCGAATTAGTGAAATGAACGAGACCTAAGAGTGTGGGAGAGTTTTTTGGAAACTAACGGAAGAGAACCCATTAAAACTATTCCATTAGTGGATTTTTTTATTAAGCTGATGTGTCAAAATATCACTTGATGGACAAGGAGTGGAACAAAGAAAATAGATAGATGGTCTGGGTTCGATGATAGTTAGGAACCTCTTTTTTTCTTTTCCTTTTTTTTTTTTAATTTTGTATCCAACTATCTAGTTTGTACTTTTGCCATTTATCACATTTAGAGCCAAATAGAAGATGATAATCTTGTAAATAATGAGTGGGAAAAAAAAAAGTAAAGTGCAATTTTGGTAAATAATGAGTGCAAAGACAAGATAAACAAGTGAGCCAATGGGGGGTTAAAGAGGAGAGATGGCACTCTTGTAAATAACTTTGAAAAAAGTGACTTGTTATTAAGTAAGATTGTTTGAGAAAGTTAAGATGATACAAGTCAAAAAGAATAAGCTAACATTTGAAAGAAAAAAAAAATCTGAAATAAGGTCTGTATTTAGCACTTCTCCTCTAAACAAAGAGATAATATATCAAAAAGTATAAACACATGCCCTTTCTTAAGGATGGCCCTCCTTATTCCCAACGCTCCAATCTTAGTGACGCAAGAACTGAAGTTTTTTAAATTAAAAGTAAAGATTAAAAATATGGGGAGAATTACAAGAAAATCTATGTAAGACCGATAAAAATACCTGTTCTGTAAGGATTGCGGCGGGTGCCACCTTCAATAACTTTGTTAACAATAGAAGGATCATTATAGGTGATGAAGAATCCAAGCCCGCTATCTCTTCATATTTCCTCAAGTGCTTCAAGGTAGCTAGGGACAAAAGAACACAAACAAAAGCACCAAATTAGCAACAAAGCAATACTGTAATACCAAACTCCCAAATTACTCTGAAGCTAACTACAAGGAAACTATATAGATCAAATCCCTGCAAGAGTTAAGTTTAAAGTTAACCATCAGTGGTGCAGAATTAGGCAGTGAAAGGGAATAGAGAAGAGAAGAGAGAAATTTAGAGAATGAGTGGGAAATAGAAGTGGAATTAAGGATTTAGAAAGGGAAGAAGAGGAGAAAGTAGGGTAGAGTATCATAATAGTCTGAATTCCCTTCTAACAAAGAAGCCACTTTATAGGCTAATTACATAATCAAAATAGGAAACTAAATTAAATGCATAAGAACAGAATAAAAAATCGATCTCAATTGAATTGAAAATCAATCCCAATCAACCAAATCAATTCCCCAATCGAGGAAATCAATCCCAAATAATCCTATTTTAACATGATCCCCATCAATAAGTGAACTTGGTAATGGTAAAATTCCAATTAATGCTTCCATCGATGCCTAATTTAATCAAAATCAGACCCAACAAAATAAAGAATCAAATTTGTATTCTAATTTTCCTATATACACTTGCAAAATTTTAAATGAATTCAAATACAATGAAATAAAACCTTTTTTTCGGTGATTACAATGAAATCAAAATAACGTGCTTAAAAATGGAGCCATTACTTTGTCGGAGCAGCCAGGATACTTATATCATTTTCTCTTTTATTGAGGCAAATGGGTACGTAATTTATCAATCATCTGATTAAGCTTCCTCAACTGATCCTTCTCTCCTTCTTGTAATAGACGCCTCTCTATCAATCGAAATGCTGCTTCACTCAAATGCCTCCCTCTCTCCAGCACTTGTTTTGAGCACTCAAAAGCTTCTTTCACGAAACCTCTAGAACACAGTCCCGTCAACAAAAGCTCCAACGCATGACCATGAGGACAATATCCTTTCCCCATCAAATACTCCCATAAATGCAAACCCAAATCAACACGAGAATTTGCACAAAAAATCTTCATTAGCATAACCACAGTTCGTGTTTTAGGAACAAAATTGTTTTGAACCATTTTGTCAAATAGGTGAGATATACCCTCGAAGTCCATTTTTTTAATCATTCCAGAGAACATGATGTGATAGGTCATATAATCATAGTCGATATGTTTCTCCTCCATTTCATCCATTAACGCAACTGCAGACTTCAAATCCTTACATCTAATAAGCGAACTCATCAAGGCATTAAAAACCCCAGTGTCAGGATGTAAGTTTCTGAAAGGGATCTCCTGAAATAATTGCTGCACCTTGATTAGATTTCGAGCAATTCCAGCTCCATGTATCAAAGTGGTGATTGTTTCTAAAGTCGGAGAGAAATTGGCCTGTTCCATTTCTTCAAGAAGTCTCAGACCATCGCCAAGGCATCCTGCCTTACAGTAAGCATCAATTCTGATGTTATAAGTCACAACATTTGGCCTAAAACCTCTAGCGACCATCTCATGATAGAACAATTCTGCAGCCGTAATATCTCCCGACTCCTTGAAACCCAAGAGCAATATATTCATGCTCTTTTTGTTAGGGGAAAACCTGGAGTACATCTTTCGGAACACAGAGCGCGCTTCCTTCATCTGCCTCTGCGTGCAAAAAGCTCGAAGAAGAATATTAAACTCATCTGTACCAAATTTTTTCCCAACAAAAATGTCATTCTCCATCTTTTCGAAAGCTGCAAGTGTGTCTTCATAAGACTCGAACTTTGCAATCTTAGACAACATGATGCTCATTGACTTTAGCGTAAGGCAACAAGGGTGTTCTCTTCCAATTTTTGCCATCAACTCCCAAGCTTTTTCAAAATAACGCATCCGTACAAGGATGTGCAATGTCTTCTCAAAGGCATCTGCGCTCAGACTGAACTGTGAATAGCGGAGGGAAAATTCGAAGAACTCAAGGGCCTTAAGGCCATTGGAATGGGCTGCAAAGAGGCGACCAAGAACATTCTCCACAAAAGTGTTGGAAAGGACAGCTAGCGGGATATGTTGGAGAAGGGTAGGTTGGAGAGGTTGATCAGGAAAAGGATGGTCATTTATAATTCTAGTAATTCTTTCAATCTCAACTTTAGTTTCAGATGATGGATTGCAGTGGCTAAATGACCTAAGAACGGAACTAACAGTTGAGGTGCTCTTCTGAGTGACCCGACCAAGTCGATTAAACAACTTTAGTCCTGACATCAGGAGCATTCTCTCATTAAAATTCAACGATTCATGCAACTACGGAACTTCTGCTGACGGCTGAAAAGCTTCATTAATCCCAATATCCTGGTCACCAAAAGCACATAAGATCCAAATGTTGAATGGTTTTCAAGACAAAAAATGGACCATAATATATGCTCAGAAAAGGCGTTTTAGCTCATAGCTCATAACTCATAACTGAAAGTTAACTAGTAGCTACAGCTGAACTATAATACAATTGTTCCCATAATTAACCCCGCAACATTTATCTTATCTTATATAGCTTAGGCACAATATACATTCCATACTGCCTTAAGCTTTTCTATGTTCCATTTCTACCAAAAATCTCATCATACAACTCTTGTTTCTTTCAGCTTCAATCAATGCCCACACATTTCCGAAATGCTTAAACAATAATAGATTAGATATGACATTTTAAACAAAAAGTCCATTTTTTATTCAAAACCAAAATTTCATACAATTTTTTTATTCAATTCAGAAGAAAATTTTCATACCTTATTTAGACACTGCAACTGAGTTGGAAACGAAGAAGCTTATTCGTTTGAAGAGAAAAGCCGGCGCTTTCCAAGGAAAGAGAGCGAAGGAAACGGCTTGAGAGAGCCTCAGCCTACTGCTTCTTCCGGGAGGGAGGACTGCCGGCTGCGATCTCGCCCACCCAGAGAGCCCTCAGCCGCGCCGCGCCGCCTCGCCCTCGAACCCACCCAAGTCGTCTCACGAGCCAACTGCCCCCTCGCGGACAGCCACCGACAAGCCAGCAAGCCCCTGGGTCAAATCTGTCGTTTCTGGCTCTGTGTCTCCGGTGACGACGATCTCTAGAAGGTGAGGTTTCCTGTAACAGATTAGGCGAGAGAGAAGAGGATGAAGAAGGAGAAGAGAAAGCTTGCAAGAGGAGTGGGAGAGAGTTAAAAAAATAAAAATAAAAATAAAAATAATGTTTTTAGCACAAGGTCCAAATTTGGTGTTATTTACGGCATGTTTAATTCGCTGATTTGAGTTTTTAATTTGAGTTGAGATGTGATTTTATGTGAAAATTTTTTACTGTAACAAAAAAGTTAGATATGACTGTTTCTGAGAGCTTTTTACTGTAGTAAAACTCGAAGTCTAAACTCGAATAGGTGAAATAATCATAGTAGCAATCAACTCCCTAAATTTATAAAAATATTATATGTCTCATTTTCCTAAGTCCTTATTTATTTCACTAATTTAGTTGAGTTTAACTCAACTTGAACAGTAAACACAATTTGAATTGTCGTTTAATAAACATACAGTTTAAATTATATTCTCTACTTGAACTAAATTAAACGGCCTAACCCTTAGCCCCATTTATTTCACCGATTTGAGTTTAAAATTCGAGTTTTGCTACAGTAAAAAGCTCTCAGAAACAATCACATCTAACTTTTTTACTACAGTAAAAATCTCGCACATAATGTCACATCTCAACTCAAATCAGTGAACTAAATGGGCGACTTTAGCTCCCCCTTCAAGTTCAACCATTCAAACCATTTTTAAATAGTACTTTTCACACATATCAAACACAAATTTGAATTTTATTTCCTGCTCAAATTAAAACTTTAACTACACATCTAAACGTCAATTTAAATTCTAATTTAAACCATAAAGTTTGAATTTTTCTATTCAAATCAAAAGGTTCAAACTAATAAAATTCAAACCAATGAACAAAACGAAGGCTAAATTTACTCAAATTTTTTATTAGATTTAAATGATTAAAAATTGAAAAATTATATGATTTATGTCATATTTGAATTGAGATTTTAAAATTTTTCGTCGAACATGTTTTTCAACACTAATTGAACACAATCATTATTAAAATATGGCAAATTACAAAAAATTTACAAGTGAGAGGGATAACTTGCTAAAATTAAAAACTTAAAGGGCAAATTGATAAAACCATACAAATTAAAAATAAAACCATAAAAGTTCAGGAGCAAATTTATATATATATATATATATATAAATAATCGGCTAAAAAAAAAACACAATTTTCTTATATTGAGTCGTAATAGTTATTATTTTAGAAACAAGTCATTTTTAAGCCTATAATAATAAATGATTGTCATAAATAAATATATGAATAATATTAAAATACACGTTAATAAAGGACTGACATTTTTTTGATACTAATCAATCGTTTCATTGTAGTTGACTGTCTTTTTTAAACCTAAATAATATTATCGTTAAATATTATATCTGTTATGTTATTTTTTTGATAGACACATCCGATTATATATGCCGATTTGTTTGGAATAGTGCATAGCAATTGTTTATTGTATTATGCTTAAAAACTAACTTTTAATTCTCAAAATAATAACTGTTATAACTTAATATAAAAAATTATGTCAATCATTTAAACGATTATGCTAATCCTTTAACCAGTTACGATTGAATAAATTTTCCCCGTAAAAAGTAGTGTGAAAACACAAAAAGGGCCATATATTTGAAAGGACCTAGAGAAAGAATGAAATACATATATATATATATATATATATTTTTTTTTAAGGGACGTGACTGTAACCTTCACTTTGTAAATGAGTGGACCTATTCCCATGTGCTATTGTACTCAGACCGAAAAATTAGCGTAATTCTCTTGTTCGCACTTGTAACAATTATTATTTTGAGAACCAAAAATTTTTAAGCATATGACAACAAATAATTATCATGCATATTTATCTTAAATAATTATATGAATAATATTAAAAGACACATTAACAAATAATTGTCATTTTTAACATTTTGTTTGTGTTTCTTTGGTATGAAACTTTTTTTATTAAATTAAATAAATTCTCCTTAATATGACATTTGTAATATTTTATCTTATAATCTTTAAGACGTAACACATGTTCCCCTAAATAATAAAAATGTACATATAAAAAACGTAACAGGTTTTTTATAGTTTGTATATCACTTTTGAAGTGTAGTAATTCACTTGTATTGTTTTGACATGAAAATGTACAATATTTGAAGGCATGTATATTTCATATATTCAAATTTAAATTATTAATTATGTTATAACTTCTCATAAAAATTTGAAATTTAATGTTAAAATTAAAAATTATGGTTTAAATATACATTATAAACGGACCCTAAATTTTATATTTCTATAATTCATCATTAATAGCATGTTTGGTAACTTTTTAAACCTTTGATTAGATTGTACGTCTATTTTAGAAATTCCTCCTAATTTCAAAATTTTGAACCCAATTTGTATAGTGATTTTGTTCTAAAAATCAGTTTTATAATGCAACCAAAGCTATAATGAACTGCATATTATAGTGATTTTGTTCCAAAAATCAGTTTTATAACAATCTTATCTTGTTACAACAGGACCTAAACACAATTTTAATTGTTATTCCCTTCTCAAAGCTACAATGAACTGCATATTCAAACATCATTTTAAACTATAAGTTCAAAACACATTTTTAAATTTTTTGGCTATGTTTGGAGTTGTTTTTATTTTTATTTTTCACATTTTTGGAGAAAAAAATGAAAACATGAGAAAAATGACATTTGACACAATTAAAGACAAAAAAAAAAAAAAAATAATTTTTTAGTTTAATATAAAATGTGAAAGAAATGAAAAACGACTTTTAGTCGTTTTCATTTTTTATTTATGTTTTCTCCTCTCTCGAGCAGAGAGAGACATTAATGGATGCTTTTATACTAAAAATAATCTCTTGATAAAACTATCAAACACATTTTTAAAAATGATTTATGTCTGAGATTGAAAATATTTTCATTTCCATTTTCATACAAAAAATAAAATTATTTTGAAACGAGTTCTAAACGCACCATTCATTTCAAACAAAAAAAAGTTCAAACCACAAAGCTTCGAACTTATTTACCAAATAAAGCTTACGCTTTTAATAAATAATGAGAAAATTGTTGAACTTATTCTTAAAGTGTATGAGTCTGAATTTTTAGAGCCCGTTTAATTCACTAATTCGAGTTAAAATGTGACTTTATGTGAGAGTTATTTACTGTAGTCAAAAAGTTAAATGTGATTATTTATGAGAATATTTTACTGTAATAAAATTTAAATCGGTAAAATAAACATAATCTTAATATTTACTCTTGATTAATACCCTTAATTAATAGTAAGGATAAAAATCGAAAATATTTGTTTCCTTCTCCCTACATATAAGAAGTTCTAATTCTTAATACTGTTCACGAGTTTTTCAACCAAAACAACGTCCTTTTGGTTGAAAACGCTACAGTCGTGAACATATTCACATTGCTATAGTAGTTTTTTTTTTTCCACCCCAAGATTTTTTGCTTCTTTTTTTTTTCTCCTTTTTTTTTTTTTTTTTTTTTTTTTTTACCTACTTGCCTTAAGAAAATTTTAATTTTTAATTTTTTTAGGTTTTTATATGTTTTTATTAATAACCCAATAATTAACTCCTTGCACGTATTCTTCAACCAGTAAAATTTTTAACAACCCAAACCCCAATTCCGTAAACCCAACTTCCATGTCCAGAGAAGAAACACCTTACACGATAGGTTCCCCACAAAAGGCTATAAAGTGACAAAAGGAAAGAGACCTTTTTCCTGTCCAAAGCCAAACACCCTTTTTCTCCCCCGCATTCTCTCTGACTCCGTTAGTGAAACTCCCGCTCTCAACAGTAAACACTTATCAATCAACAATGGCAGACAAAGAAGAACCAGAAGAAGAAGGAGAAGAGGAAGAAGAAGAAGAAGCAGAACCGAAAAGGCAACTACAACTGGCCGAGGACGTGAAGAAGCTCCTGAGTTCTTACATTGGCGTGAGCTTCGGCGTCTTCCTGGCGCTGGCTCCGACGAACTTGGCGCAGTTGCAGAGACAAGCGTCGGAGCTCTCGGGAAGGCTAGGGTACGCGGAGGAGCAGGTGAGGCTGATGAGATCGCGGAGGAAGGAGGACTCGAAAGCGAACGCGAGAGTGGTCGAGATCTTTGCGAGCCACCGGAACGCCTGGCAGGCGGAGGAGAAGTGGCTTCTCCACCAGATCGACGCCGCCAACCAGGAAATCGCGCACCTCAACGCCAGAATCGCCGAGTTCGAGAAGGCAGAGGACGCCTCCAGGGACTGCCTGCGCCATATGGAGCGCGAGCTCGCCGAGCGGGACGAGGTCATCGGATTCATGTCGCGGACGACCGCCGCGGCGCCGGAGGAGACGGTGGTCGACGGGAACTCGGAGTACGTCGATGATGATGATGGCGGTGAATGTGATGGAGATGGAGATAGAGATAATGTTGTGTGTGAAGATCGTTCGGAGGAGTTTGTGCCGGAGTTTCTTTCGGCTTCGGCTTCAAAGGTTTGGGCGGAGAGAGCAATTCTCTGGCAGGTTTGGCCCATTTTTCCCTTTTCTCTGTCTCGGTTCTTTCTTGTTTGGCTTCCGGTGGTACGTAAACATTATTATCTTTCATTTCTATGTTCTTTTAAGAGATTTGTGTTTGAAACCGGCGAAATTAGTATTTTTCAAAGATTCTTTTTGGGGTTCCAAAACCAAATCTAAAATCACAACCTTCCTACCAAATGGAGTTTTTAGATTGAAGGGAATACTAATTTTACTTAAAACGAAAATTTTACTTAAAAAATGAGTGAGTTAGTTACATTGGTCCACGAAATATAATGGTAGCAAAAAGACCCTCGCCCACTATTTTTTTTTTTTAAAAAAGTAGTAATAGTGATTGGAGAGAAAGAGATGTTAGGTGGCTATGCTGGCCCAGGAAAAAAGTTGAATGCAACCGACTAATCAGCTTATTACAGCCAGTGATCACCTATCCGTCCAAATAGTTGATGGCAACTTATCTACCTTTTGGATTATTCTACTTAGCTGGAATATTATTCACTTGTGACGATTGTTGATAGACCTGTACCTTACTGGAACCGGTGACATTATCAAAATGTCTTTTATGTCATATGGTAAGCATGATAGTGTTAACACTCTAGCAGCTGATTTTGATTGGACAAAGTAATAAATCAATGTACTTCCAAAACAAACTTGGAAAAAATAAGAACAAAAATCAAATGCTTCTAAGTAGAGGACATAGACAAAAACAATCAAAGGTGTAAACGTCCACTTGGAAGTTCAAAGATAATCTTTGATCACCCTTTTGGTAAATCAAAGATTAAGTCAACTATCAAAAAAAGATTGTCCCAGGGAGGACCCAATTTATGCCAAGAAACACAACGACAGTGAAGTGATATTCAGGTTCAAAGTCATGCCCATGTCATGAAAATGTTTTGACCCACTATTTTATTTCACTCTAATGATATATCAAGCAATAAAAAAGCAAATTTCATTTTGTCCTTTTTTTTTCTGCAAGAAACAAACACATTTCCAAAATCAAAATCTCTCCGATGTCGTTTGGTATGAGGGTTCTAGAACCGGAATCATGCTTGTGATTCAAACCAGTGTTTGTTTACAAAAAATAAAAGTGGTTATGGTTCAACTCAACAAAATCAGTGTTTAGTTTAGACAGTTCTAGTTCAAGATTTGAACCCTGATGTAATGTTTTAAACCAAAACCACCCTCGGTTCTAAAACTACCTCCCCTTTGGTTTTGAGTGGTTTAAATCTGTGATTCTGGTTCAAGTTCCAGAACCATAATTTGGACCCAAAACCATGAATCATGGTTTTGATTCTAAAACCAAAACCAGATTCACCTTAATTTAAACACTCATACCAAACCCTAATTTTACTTGTTAAACTCTCTTTCATATGTTCCTTTTCCTTTTTCTTCATGTCCTGTTTAAGGGAATTTTAGACAAACTTTTTTAGATTGACATTGTTAAAACTGATTCTTTAAGTTAAAACTATTGCTTTACGCTGCAATAATGATTTTGTTGGCTTTTGTCTTCGGTGCAAATGAAACCGTGACTGCCCATTTGGCTCTTTCAAATTTATTTACACATATAAAAATTTAGTCTGTGCAATAGGGTGCTTTTAGAAACTTTCACACATATCATGCCGTTTCTTTATGTGGGAATAAATAATTCTTCTGGAGCTTGTCCTACAATTAATGTAAATATGTCAGTCTAATTGGGCCTTCTAAATTAACTTGCACCTCTAAAGTTACTTTCTACCGCACTTTACAGGTGTATTTTGAAAGAATCAACTAATAGCACAAAGCCATAAATCAAAATAAACTCGAGACCATTATTTCTGCATTGTGTGTGTGTGTGTTTACTTATTTATTTAATACCATTTTCCATTTATTGACTCTTCCAACTTGGCTATGCATAAGAAGTTGATATCGTATTCAACTCCTTTTTGGTTAAAGTTGTGAAGTTATTCCCAATGCATTTGACTTTTGAATGTTTAATTGTTGCAGGATGTAAAGTACGAATCTGTGGAGTCTATGTATGATATGAAGCATTTTGTAGCAAGGTAAGCATTTAAGTCGGATATAGTTATATTAAGCATGTATTGCTGTAAACTGTTGTTAATGGAAGGGCAACATTTCTTTCCTCTTAGAAGGGAGTCTCCTTGGAAGGTAGATGGTGAATCAACTGGAGTCTCCTCAAAGCTGAAATTACTTGAACAAGAATTACTGAATTTGGAAAAAGTTGGAAAGAGTAATTTATCGAAGGCACCGTCGTTGATGAGGAAGCAAGCAAAGGAGATATCAAGCTCTTGCAGGGAAGATAGATGATCTATGCGGAAGAATGGTAATTTACCAACACTTTTACCCTATGGCCTCTATGTTTGCAGTATCAATCATATCCCATGATTTGACTTTGGGATACTCCATCACTGAAGAAACTTCGGTTGTCTGTATGCAAGACAATGACTTAATGTTACTTAGACGGTTCTAACTTTTGATGCCCCACAGCATGTGAAACATTTACTGTTTCAATGATATCACAAACTCGTATAACAATTTCTCATGCATGCAGAACTGAATAACAATTTGTTTTGTTATGTGCAGATTAAATACACTAAAATGTTCGAACTTGCTAATATTGTGACTCGTAAAAACAAATCTTTCCCATCTACACCTAAACAATCTTAGAACTATTATGGTTTAGTTCAGTTTATGTGTTACCTGATAAACCTGTTGTGAAATCCTAGTTTTGTATTTTTCATTTGAGTGCCCTAAGTAAAAACTCGAGTATCCTATTTATCGTGTGAATTCATACACGGATTGCACTCTTTCCCTTAACAAGGAACAACTCTTTCTCAATGAAATCTAACCACGTAACTAATTTTACATTTCTTTTACTTTGCTTTTCCCCTTTTTCCTTAGCCTTATAAGTTGGGAAATAATGGACTGTTTGCAAATGTAGAAGATCTGTTCAAATAAGTACATTTGTATTTGCAGCAAGCTAGTGATCCCTGCGACTCAACCCTCAGTCTGGATTTCCGTACTCAAAGGCAAACCGAGTTCTTACTTGAAGCATTTAGGCTTCAGCAGCATGCATCAGAAACTGGTCAGAAGCTGATGGGATTACAAACTGAGATTGGGAAGAAATACAGCGGGGATGAGATTGGAAGCTTTGCAAACCTTGCTACTAAGCGGTCCTTGGACTCCATTGGAAACAACTTCAAGGAAATTCAGAGGAATTTGGAGATATGGTTGGCCAGAATTATCGGAGATCTCGAAGGCATTCTTGCCAGAGACGGAGCCTCACGTGTGAGGGAGTATTACATTTCTAGGTACCCTTTTGTTCAATAGAATCTGGACTTGGTATTCTTCTAATCTTCATCCAACCAAATGTATTTTGCTCTTTTTGTGTATATGTGCTGATCTAGGCCATTAAGTGGTGGTTAGATTTTTAACTTTTTGTTTATGGTAGGCAACTGAATGTATTTGATGAATTCTCTCAATGAAATCATTACGTGAATCTCTCTCTCTCTCTTTTTTTTATTTATTATTATTTTACTTAACCACAGTTATCCTTCTACACATTTTACTTTTTTCTGGTATCTTTCAGAACAGAACAATGTAATTTGAAATATGGCTGTCCAGGCAAAAAAAATATATGGTAAAAACTTATACTAGGAAATATGTAGGAGAAAATAGTCGTAAATGATGCTAATTATGGGTCTGTGGAATACAAAGAAAATCCACCAAAGTCTGTCACATTTATGCACAACTTTTAACATTTTGATCAAAGAATATTATGAACTTGATGATGTAAGAACAACAAATAAGAAATATATGCTTGAAATATTTAGAATAATCATTAGGTCGATTACGTTAGTCTTTAAACAAGTAAATACAACTCCTTAACCATTCATTGTGTTCTCAACATACAAACTCACAAATATATGGTTCAAACTTACTCAACTTTCACTTAATTTAAATCTAATGCCTTAAGCCTAGTCCATTTAGCTTACTTACCTTCCCACACCTCACTCTCACATGTTAATATGAAGAAATTTAGCCTCACCAGAAACAACATAATTTATCTTGATGTTAGTCTAAATGTTGCACGTGGAAGCAGCAGCAACAAAGCAGGTAAAATAAAATTGCTAAGAAACATGTTGCGGATACAAAAGGCATTAATGTTTATCTTGTCATAATAAACATGTTGCGTAATGAGTATGTTGTTGCTGGTGTTTAAACAGTTTTTTCACACATAGGTCTTTCTCATACATGAAATATCATAATGAATGTGTTCATGATGCACTCCCTGCACATGAATTAGACTTAATTATCATAATTGTAATCTTTTTCTACTCACTTTGATTCTAAATTTCTTTTATCCTTTCACCTTTATAATTTTCTTCTCATTTTCTTACCTCTAATTTAACTTCACTAACACATTTAGTTAACTATATTTTCTTGTCAAGAATCAGTACTTTCTATATTATACTAGTTGAACTACATCCTATACACGTAGAGAATTATTTTGTAAGTTTGATCACGCGTTAAAACACATTATCTTCTTAGTTTAATTAAAATAAGAGGAAAGAAATATTGTAAAAATCACATAAAAAAAGAATTAAAGTTATATAGAAGCTTTTGACCAAAAAAAATTAAGTAGGGAGATATGTTAAAAAGAGTTATTTTAATTAAAAAAAGTGAGAAAAAGAAAGTATTTTAGAAAATGATATTGTAAAAGGAAAAATAAAAATAGACAATGAGCAAGAAGAAAAAAAAATGTTTAAAGTAATAACAAAAACAACATGAAGAAAAAAAAAAGATTGACACGTAGTTAAAAGATGAACATTCTCTTTAGCTCTTATATATATATATATATATATATATATATTGAATAATCTTTTATGTATCTCTAGATATATAAAAAGAGAGCCTCTATAATGATAACCTTAAAAAATTCTATTAGTAGAACACCCTATTTTGATCGTTAAATTAAGTTTAACGGTTAGATTTGTGTAAATTCGTATTAAAAATTTATTGTGTATTGCACAGAATTGCTCCTCTACATATCTTACTGTTGAAAAAGTAATCTAATGATTAAGATAAGGTGTTCTACTGGTGGGTTTTTTAGGAGGTCTCACTGTAGAGAAAGTCAAATTAAAAAAGGGTTTTTTTTTTTTTTTTTTTTTTTTTTTTTTTTTTTCAATTATGATAATTGAAGCTAGTTGTAGAAAGGAAAAAATGATAAGAGCAACTCTAACCATATTAATCATTTCATGTTTATAGCTAAAATAACTAATGATTTAGCCGTTTTCTTTTAGTTTTTCTCCACTCCAACCATTAGCTAAATGGTTAACTATTTTGGCTAAAACATGTTTCACTAGCTAAATATAGCTAGCAAGAAGTGGTTAGCTATTTGTTCTTTTTATTATTTTATTCTTTATGTCAATAAAAGTTAAAAAAAGTACTTATTTATATTTTAAACTCAAAAAAACATTAAAATGATCTATGTTTAGTTAAAATAGAGAGTATAGTTAGAGTGTCTCACTAAGAAATTACTAGTTAAAATAGTTTTCTAGTTATTTTAGCTAGAATTTAGCTAAAATTTAAAGAGCTCACTAAGAGATACTCTAATAAAAAAAAAAAAAAAGGGACAAATAGGATATTTTACACATTTGTTCATGAATTTGTACGATTTTAACAACTTGCTCCTAGAAAACTTAATTTTGACAAATTACCCTCTCAAGTTGTAAAATTATTATAATATACCTCATTTTGACGATAATAATGTTAAATTAATGTAAAAAAATGCTTGAGAAGAAATTCTAACATTTAAATTCAAGTGTAACAAAATTCATTCAATTTCTCAACTATTAATTCTTTAAATTTTTTTAAAAATCTAAGTAAATTTAGTAAAATAAGGTATATTGTAATAATTTTATAAGTTTGAGAGGTTAATTATTTAAATTAAAAATTTAAAAGGATAATTTATTAAACCATGATAAATTTGAGGAATAATTATATTAAAAACCCTTCATTTTTATAAATAATATAGATATAGGTGACATTTATTTTAAAAATTTTACTTAATTTAAAATCATAATTTTTAATTCTATTACATTATTTTTCTTTTATAACAAATTTAAATTTTAAAAATTAAAATTATAAATTATAATTTTAAATTTATAAATCAAACATTAAATACATTTAGGTGGATAGATCAATCGAACCACAAACATGGCAGGAGGAGATTAATTCCGGTCCCATTAAAACAACCAAAAAATAAAGCGTGTGACCCACAAGATTTATGCCGACCCCACCCCATCCGTTACCATCCATCAAGAATCCTCAACCTCCCACCCACTTGGCCATCTGTCATGATCAAAAGCGCAGCGAATGTGCCCATGTTGTGGAAACACACAAGTCTTTCTTCCTCTTTCATTTATAAAAAAAAGATCTATAAATACGCCCCACACTGACCACACACACTAACACGGCATCATCGACAATAACGTCGCTGACCCATCTTTTCTCCTCAATTATCATCAACAAAGCATCGGATTCTTAGAAGAAAAATGGGCTTGCAGGTACACTCTTATTCTTCTTCGCTCTGCTTTCTTTTTTTTTTTTTTTCGGTATTATTCTCTTTTGAATTGTTGTAGAATTGATTCAGATCTCTGCTCTCTGGTTTGCTTTTTTTTTTTTTTTTGGCTGAATATTTTCGTCTGAGTTATGTAATTGTGATTTCTGCTTCCAATCTTTGAATTATGTGATTTAGAGGAAATTTTAAACAATGGAGAAGCTACCTTTTTTCTTTGAGTTGTTTGATTTTATTTGAGTGGTTTTAGTAGATCTGGAAATCTGGATGGTGTAATCAACATGCAATACCAAATTGTTGCTTTTGGCAGAAGAAAAGAAAAAGGTTATTTTATGAGATTTTACGATACCTCTATCTGTTTTTGAACCGTTAGATCTGTATTATGTTATGTCAGTTTTGCATAATGTTTTCATTTTGATATGGTTTTGATCAAAACTAACGTTTAAAAACATGTATGGAAAGCTCTATACTAATTTTGACTTTTTTTTTTTTTTTTTTTGAATTTGGTTTCGTAATGCTCTTTGTAATCACTTTAACTTTTTAAGATTGTTTAAGAGTGAGGCACTGATTTTACATAATATAGATTTGGGCGCAATGCACAATTTAAACTGCAATTTCCAATTTAAAAGTAAGACAATTTATCTATCTCGCTGTGTATTATTAATGCATATGAAATACATTGTGTTGGTTAGTGCTAGTGGATTCTAAATATTCAAATCCAACAACAGAACAGATTTAATGCGATGAATATAAATACCATCCAAACCCAATCCAATAGTCTTTGGATATCCAACTTTCGGTGGTTGAATTGGATGACTGGATCTTTTGCCCACCCCTATCCTCACTGCAATGAAATTTGAAGATTAAGTATTTGGCATAGGAATATTTTGATTACAGTAACCAATTCAAAAACTCTTAATAGTGTAAATAGACCAGTTAACAGAATGTGGTGAGATTTACCAGAATTCGAAGTCTGCAACTTGAAAACAATCGCTTCATTGTTTCATAATAATACGCTTTAACTTCACTAGAAAAGCACGGCATAGTATAAGTCAAGCAAACCATTACAAGCTATCAAAAGTTTAGTCCTTTTGATTTCAAATCGAAGCTTCATCTTTCAATATACCAAAAGCCCCAGGTCCAAGTCATTTCATTTTCAACATGCTAGTTTATTATACAACTTTCCAATTTTCATCATGACGGGTGTTCTTTTGGTTGGTAGACATTTCTATTCATTATCAATATTGTCCATTTTTCTTTCGTGCTTTTTGCGACAAGTATGAATGACTATGTTCTCTATTAAACTCGCTTCGCGGGCTCATACAGGAGGAGTTTGAGGAGTATGCTGAGAAAGCAAAGACCCTTCCAGAGTCAACCACCAACGAAAACAAGCTTATTCTCTACGGATTGTACAAACAAGCTACTGTTGGACCAGTGAACACAAGTTAGTAGCTTGCTCTCTATATTTGCAGTCTGCTGCTTTTCATTGTTCACATGTTACTTTTATCAATTTGCAACCAGCTAGCAGCTTGCTCTCTATATTTGCACTCTGCCGCTTTTCATTGTTCACATGTTACTTTTATCAATTTGCAACCAGTTAGTAGCTTGCTCTTTATATTTGCAGTCTGCTGCTTTTCATTGTTCACATGTTACTTTTATTAATTTGCATTGGGTTTTGAAAGAAATATAAACGTTTAAAATATAAAAATCAAGGGTTTGACTTTGTTTTTTTGGCCTCTACGCTCGATTTGCAGGCCGTCCCGGAATATTTAATTTGAGGGACAGAGCAAAGTGGGATGCATGGAAGGCTGTTGAAGGTAACACTTAATAAAATTAACTGTAAACAATTCATGTCATTCATCGCGGTGCTCCGGCACATATCTTATCAAATCACGTGGTTTTTTGGCAGGAAAATCCAAGGACGAAGCAATGAGCGACTATATCACCAAGGTGAAACAGTTGCTCGAAGAAGCAGCAGCAGCAGCAGCAGCAGCAGCAGCAGCTACCGCTTGATGCCCTCATGGGCAGTGCCTTTGGCTTCCTTCTGTTTAAGTTTAAAGTATTATCAATAAACTGATGACGATCTTGAACTGCTACTCATTTATATTTAAATTATGTGCATGAATTGTGGTGATTAGGTATCCTTTTTTATGATTCTCCTTACCATTCTGGTAGAAGTTAATGCTAAATGGTTCGGACTGTTTAGAGGGATTTCTTGAGGTAATGGGGAGCAGATGAAACTTGTCATGAATATTATTAGCCGCTAGATTTGCCTTTTTTTGAGCTTGATTAGACCTACACTCCCTTAATCAGTAAATTTTTTTTTTTAAGGGATCCATTAACCAGTAATTGTTTAGACCTGTCCTTGCAACTTTTATGCTCCTGCAAAAGAAGAGGACGTGAGAATACCATATACAGAACATGCCTATGGCTATACAACGAGTGAGTGTATTTTGTGTTAGGTGACTTGACGGAGATCATGTGGATTGTTAACTGGTCTTTAATGATCCATTGTTGTTGTCCGTGTAATCCTTTTTTTTTTTTTTTTTTTTTTTTTTTTTTTTTTTTTGAGACCATTATTTATATCCTTGTGTAGTATTTACTTCAACTTTGTTATTTACAGTCCCTATGGGGATTGCGGATATTGATGAATGTTGAGACCTATGCTTGTTTGTTAGGAGGATACATTCTGAAGAGGAGAGAAAGTTCTTGTTTGTGACCAATCTATAGAAATTAACAAATCATTTTATGTTTTCAATTTTTAATTTTACCCTCTTTTTTGTTATTTTTTCCCTTTTATTTAGTACATCCAGTTATATTTAAGATTTATCAAAGATTTATTAAGTTAGCGTCACTTTTTTAAAAATCATAAATTGAGGTAAACTATTAGAGCTATACAAATTCTAATGAAAAATTTTGAATATACACAGTAAATTATGGTAAATCAAGTATTTATTAAGATTTATTAAGTTAGAATCATTTGAAAAAAAAGGTACAAATTTTAATGTTAAATTCATGATTTATTAAGTTAGCATCGCTTTTTTAAGAATCATACAAATTCTAATGATAAGTAGTGAATATACACAATAAATTCAGGTAAATTTTAGATTTATTGAGATTTACAATGTTAGAATCACTTGGGAAAAAAATACAA
Source organism: Morus alba (assembly GCA_012066045.3). Lineage (NCBI taxonomy): Eukaryota > Viridiplantae > Streptophyta > Magnoliopsida > Rosales > Moraceae > Morus > Morus alba. The sequence continues at coordinate 6,418,874 of CP050235.2, forward strand.
ATTATAATGGTTAATCTTGAATGTACTTGGTAAATCGAATATTTATCAACTTAGTATAATTTTTTTAAGAATTGTACAAACTCTAATGTCAAATCTTAGTTATACACGGTAAATTCAAAATTTATTAAGTTAGAATCACTTGAAAAAGAATAGTACAAATTTCAATGGTAAATTCTGGATATACTTGGTAAGTCCAATATTTATCAAGTTAGCATTACTTTTTCAAGAGCCATACAAACTCTAAGGTAATTCTAGATATAGTAAATCCAAGTAACTTTAGGATTTGTCAAGATTTACTAAGTTAGAATCACTTAAAAAAAAAAAAAATACAAATCTAATAGTAAATTCTAGATATACTTGGTAAATTCAGACTTTACTAAGTTAGCATCATTTTTTTAAGAACCGTACAAACTCTAATAATAAACTCTAGATGTACACGGAGAATTCATGATTTATCAAGTTAGAATCACTTGAGAAAGAATAATACAAAAATGTTAATGGTAAATCCTGAATATACTTATTAAATTTAAGATTTATCCAGTTAGCATCACTTTTTCAATAACCGTACAAAATCTAATAATAAATTCTAAATCTAGGATTTACTAAAAGAATACTTTTGGAATTTCAGGGTGTTGTAAATCCGGAATTACTTTAGATTAACCTATTTATTAACTTCTCTTAAACACTGACAATTTAATTTTAATTCCTAACAAATTGTAGCCTCTTTCCCTCGATCTCCCTTTGAAATATCAAATAAGCAGTTGGTGGCATTTAGATATAAAACAAGATCGTAGCACATCTTTTGTTCCTCCAACACTCCATAATAGAGGTAATAGTTCGGGATTGGAAAGAGATATTGGGCCGGCTGACTCTAAAAAGAAGAAGGCTGGCCTAGACTTTTAAAAGAATTTTTTTTTAAAGAAAATAATAAGAGTAATTATATTTTGCACCTACTAAATTCATTAATACCCTACCAATATATAATTTATACTTTCTACATTTTGTTATGCATTAAAATTACATTAAAACCCATTGACAGACCCCAATGATTATGAAGCGAGTGTAATGGTGCTACTTAGAGAATGCTCTCATGGTATTGTGCCTCATATCAAGGACCTTCTGATTTTAACCACAATGTATGTTTGGTCTTTAATAGGTTTAAGAACTTGTGGTGTCTTTACACCCATAAAAGTTTTGAATATAGCCCAATTGATCAATATTTTCTAATATATATTATAAAGAATCCATCCTTTTATATATACTTTTTACATCATTTCGAATTTGACCCTCTCATACACCCACCCTTAACACATTTTCATTTTCATTTTATCTTTTTTATAAAGAAATGATTAACAAATCTTAACAATAATAAAGTTTTTCTCATTCTGAAAAAAAAAAAAACACTAAGAAGAAAAACACTTATGTTATACGAGCACAAGAAAACAAGCGAGATCTGAAATATTTTTCAGCTTAAATATAACGATTTTTTTTTTAGAGGAACATAAATATTACAATTGAAATCCTCGTAAATATTTTTTTTTAAGAAAATGATTTTGAAAGTCATGGATAGTGTCTCTTACACATTATTATATGAAAAGTCAACCAATATTTCCATTTATAGCCGATATGATTTATATATAGATGTAGTTTCGATGTTTTTTTTTTATCATAAATTCATTGTACGGTAAAACTATAATAAATATAAATTATAATTTGATAGGTGTATTTATAAATATTAGGGGTGCAAATAGAATTTTTCTTACTTTTTATCAGTGGTGTGTCTATATATTAATTTGAAGAAAATTATTGTACTAGAGTGTATGAATCTGAATATTTATTTATTTATTTTTATTAGTACCTTTTTATTAATATAATTAACTATAAATAATATTAATTAAGAATAAAAAATAAAAATTTAAATTTATAATATATCTTAAAAGGTATTTATTAAGATTTCTTGTTAGTTTGAGAAAATTTTGAGAAGTGACCCAAGAATTAAGCGTGTTACGATTTTTGCCATTTCAATAAATGGGCTTGGATTTCTAACACCCCAATGTGCTCTGTTGAAACTAGTCCATCAGTCGAAGAAAATCTAACAGATGTCATTGGAATCAACAGTGACAACCGACTGTTGATGGTGACCTGTTAATACAGAGTATTTAAACTGTGTAATTTAAATTATTTTTAATTTATATGTATTTTTTTATAAAAAATAATTTAAATTAAGAAATAAATTTTTTATCAAACATCTATCATCGGTAATCTACCAGATTATTTCATTTTTTTAATCAATATCACTGACAAATTGCCTTCATATACTGTTTGTCCTTATTATTTTTTTTGGGGGAATTTTTCGTGAGTTGTGTCAGTGCTTGCGTATGCTTGATGCTAATTAAATTTATTTAGCTAGAAGAGTTCCTCCACTATTAAGGTCCGTCTTCTCCACGATTTATTTTAATAATAGTCTGTCTTTTTTTTAAATACATGACAGAATTGAATTTGAAACCCCTATCTGCTCACTTAAATTCCACCCCCTCAAAACCTGCAATATTATTAGGTTAAGGGGTCTTAAACACTTAAAAGAAGTCTAATTTAACGATCTACCATAAATTATTTAGCTTATATTGTAAAAAGTCCAAAAAAAAAAAAAAAAAAAGGAAATTCATACCTTTTTGACCGATTAAAATTTTTAAAATATTAAAAATTACATTACTAACATGTGGAATGTGTTTAAGCCTAAATGTGATCGTTTTAGAATGTGTCAAACGTTTTAAGCTTCTGTCCATTTACTTTGTGACCTGTGGATGCTTTCATAAGGAATTTCCTGTCGGTAGGCAAATTATTTAAGAAAGCACGTGTATTGTATCTGGCAGAATAATAATATAATAGAAAATTAGAAACTCGAGTACTCATAAACAGTCCTTCACCGTCCATATTATATATAAGCTCGGTTTGGTTCATTAGTTCAAACGTGTAATTTTAATTTTATTACAGTATTTTTTTACATAAAAAATTTAAATTTAAAAAGTTCTCGTCAATATTGTAGTTTCTCCCAAAATTTAAATAAAAAATTAAAATCAATGAATTGAACTCAAAAACCAAATAAGTCCATAAATTTTATGTTTATATCATGATATTTACAAAACTTGATATGTTTTTTAATTAATTTTTTTGTACTTTAATGTTCGTGCTCACAACATTAATGTACTTTGTTTAAAATATTTGGAACACAAATAAATGAGAAAATAAGATAAAAATCTCTTAAGTTAATACTTTTACTCATTATTTTTTATTAATATTCTTTTTAGTTAAATAACTATATTAGTCAAATAATGTTAATTAAAAATAAATGATAAAAAAATGTAGACTTATACACTCTATAAGTAAATTTAACAATTTTTTTTTTTAAAAAAAATTAAATAGATGATCTGTGTTCATTTTCAAACTTCCTTTACGATCTTCAATAAAATCTTTTTAAGACGTATTGTAAGAGAAAAGCCATAAATTTTTGCAAACCTCTTCCATTCTTCTACTATCCATGAGAATCCAAATTGTAATATTCTCAAATTCTTGGAAGATTGCAAGAATTTATCACCACAATCAAGGCTGTTTTGCTTTATATATTCAGCACGAGCCATACATAATCATATCCTTAATGATGACAATGCATCACTAGAGTGCGTGGTTCACCTATTTATTACCCTTTACTAAGGTACCTTGCCATAAGTAAAATCATGATCTTCACTCAATATGTAGCCAAATTGTCTCCTAAAAAAGAACTTTCGGAAATCTTTTCATTTGTTTGTTATCAATTTCCTTCGATCGAAAAGTATGGTTAGATACGTAAAGTTGCTCAAATTCAAAAAAAGAAAAGAAAAAAAAAAGGCTCGGCCTGAACTTATAATTGTGTACATTTTGATCTTTAAGCTTTTAATTTTAATATATTAATCCATAATATATATATATATATATTTTACAATTTTAGTCCCTCGCTAATACTAAAATTTAACAAACGACTTTTAAAATTTGATGAAAATAGTCGTGTATACATTGGCATCATAACTTAAATTTTTAGGGAAAGAATTATGTTGTTTTATGCAAAAATTTCTCTATATTAAACTATTAAAATCTGTTAACAACTACAACTTTTTTGCATTGGAACTAATTAAGTAAAATTTTCAATTATTATGTGAGGATATGATTAACTATGTTATATTTCATAGATTGTTCGTCGATTTTAGTGTGAGACATCAAAATTGTCAGAAATCGAATGTTTAAGGACTAATATATCAAAATTAAAATCTCATAAATTAAAATAACAAAGTTCATGAACTAACGATACTAATTACCTTAAAAAAAGTTATAATAGGAAAAAGTTGATTGGAACTAAATGTGTATGTTTGCGAATATTTAACGACCATTAGATCAAATGACATCAGATTTGGTAAGATGGGGTTTGGATTGTTATCAAAAGTTGATGTATGATATTTAACAATAACTTCAAAAAAAAAAAAAAAAAAACAAGGACAATGGATACCACTTGTTACATGTTATTATTACGTGAAATAAACTAATGTATTCCTCAACTTTTACTTTTACGAGCTATATATAGGTTTTTTTAACCCTTTTTTTGGTTTGAAGTCCCTCTGACATGATTTAGAATTGAAAAGTGTAATATAATAGTTATTAAACATAACATTGACGTTAAATAGGTATAAATGACTATATTACATATTTTCAACGTTAATATTATGTTTAATATCACTTTACATTTTTTACTTCTACATACTGTGTGTCGGAGGTTTCTATATATATAAATAAGATTCATCATATATACTTGTATTACATGTATTTGTATGTGTTTGTGTGTGTATATGTAGAGAGAGAATTTTACACGTCGATTTTGCTTACATACACATGACACCCATAAAGTCGGGATGCAACCTCGATAAAAGTTTGCAGAGGCCTTAAAAAAAGAAATTTTCTGTTATTTTAGGGTTCGAGGGTTCGTTTGGTTCCTAGATTCGAATCATTGATTCGAATCATGATTCATGATCGTTACAGTATCTTCTCTCACAAAAAATACACATAAATCAAAAATTGTTCAAATCACATGATTTAAATCCATAAACCAAACGGACTCTTAGTCTTGTAAAAGGTAGAAGTTATTCTCGTTTCTCTATGCAGCTAAACACAAATTCATTACGAAACTCCCCACAAAAATACAAAAAGGCAAAATTGTAGCTAATTTGGCTATTAAGCTGACATCCACTAATTAAAGGATGTTAACCAACTCAATTACTTCGGTTATTTGGATAAACATCAGTGAATCTATTTATCATAAAATATGTGAGACACAATTAACTCGTATTAGTCCAAAAGTAGGCAACAAAATAATAGCGTTAATTTTGCTAATTTGTCTTATTTAAGTTACGAAATATGGTACCACAACAAATAAAGTATGTAGGTCGACTCAGATCAGGCGCTTGCAAAATGGTCTCTTTAAATTCATTACTGTGTTATTATTTTTTTTAAATTTATTTAATAATAAAAATTTTAATTAGTTAGTTAATTACATTTAACATAAATATTTTTGTAAGTATCACCATTACTATAACAAGGACTACACAAGAAAAAATTAATAAGGAATGCATCTAAAAAATGTATTTCAATGAGAACACTAGGTGAAAAAATTATTTAAAATAAGTACATTAAAAAGGATAACATTGTAGAGAATGTTTTGGCAAAACCAAAATAAAAAAGCAAAAATAAATAAATAAATAAATAAATTAAGCATGGGCATATATGAAATAAATTATATTAATAGGAGTAAAGTAACAAAAAAAAATCACATTTTAAAAACACCCATCAGAAACAAATACGAGAGAATGCATGTACTAAAAAAAAATAATAATCACAATTACATAAGGTATAGAGGAGGGAAATGCGTGTCACAATAAAGTTTTTTAAAATAAAATTTTAAAAATGATACACATTTAAAAGCATATAAAATCTGAACATAAAATCCAAAAAAAGATATAAATAAAAAAAGGAAGCAAAATGAAAAAAAAAAAAGTTTTAAGACAAAGGAATAAAAAGATAAAAAATGACTAAAATGAAAAGATAAATGTTTTAGAGAAAAAAATAAAAATAAGAAAAAAAGAGAGCAAGGACTGAAAAGTAGAAAGGAAAAACGAGAAGGTCAAATAATAAGAACAAAAAAAGAAAGAGAAAAAAAAAGAGGAGCCAAAAGATAAAAAGAAAGGACAAGAAGGACTAAAAAAATAAAAAAGAAAGGACTGAACCCTAAGCCCTAAATTCTGTGATTTTGATTAAAATTTTCAACAAAAAACGACGTTTTGGTTGAAAATAGAAAGCGATCATGGCGCTTTCTATATAGTGAAGATAACATAAATATAGAAATTATGCTCGCTATTGCAGCAAAAGGTTAATATTTCTCTTTTTACACCCCTCTTTTTTGAGTAGGGATTCTAAATTAAGATCTCAATTTAATTTTATGTGACGTTGATGACATAACGATAAAGGATGATCACTGTATGCTTTTTTCACCTATCCATTTAGAGGTTGAATTTATATGCTAACTAATTTATAATAATGAAAAAGAGTTTTTCATGATATACAAGATATTCACTGGGTACATATTTATATATATTAAATCTGATCAAAATCATAAACACAAATAAATAAATATGCATAATTAACGGAACTTGATAGAGATACGATATGACGATTGTATGTTTTAGAGTTCTCATATGGAAAAGCTTCTTATATATATATATATATATATATATATATATATATATATATACATACATACATATGAAAGGTCAGATGAAAAAGCATTTCACCAAGCCTCAAAAGGAAAAAGAAAAGAAAGTAGAGCATGCGTGTTAAACATATTATTTTGGAGTGCATGGAAACGCATTTTCAAAGTTTTGCCCCCACACGTTGGTCTTGTGAGATGCACTCCTACTCATTGCGGCCGGCGCAATTGCAACCCCAACCCCCCTTCCTCTCTTCCTCTCTCTTCCTCTCCCACGTTTCATTTTATGATGTAAACTACTAATCCCCCATTTTTGTGCTCTTACTATAAATAAAGCCAAATCACACCCCCACAAATAAAACAAAATAAAAAAAACTCTAAAATATTAAACTAATATAAAAATGCTTAAATTATATATATATATATATATATATATATATATATTGGACTAGTAATACAACAAGAGACTTCATATCACACTTGGTCCACGCCTTGTTGATCTTATCTCAACCCTCTCTCTCTCTCTCTCTCTCTCTCTCTCTCTCATGCCTTTGACAGAGAACATATAACAAGCTTTGTTAAGAACTATAATCAGCCATTTGGCAATATTGGTGTCTTGGATAAAGCTTTGGACGGTCTGATGGTGCAAAAAACTGGTTCAGATGGAAACAACGGCGGTGCAGGGGTTGTTATCCTAGACCGTGAAGCAGCAGATCAGGGTGCGGGTCACCGTGACTGCGCTGTTGTCGAAGTTTCAAAGGTGGAGAATACCGCTGCTGATAATAAGCTTCCTATCAACCGTGACAGTGGTGATCAGGTACTGTAACTTTAATATTTTCTCTAACTTATTTATTTATTTTTATTTTTTTTAACTTGACATATATTTATCAAATCAAATGGGATCGCCATTCCCATCTTTAGAATAATACATTAAAACGCTTTTTTTTTTTTTTTTTTTTTTTCTAAAAAGGGTTTGTTGTTGGGGTTTTTTTTTAATTATTTTTTTTTAAGAAGAAAAAGGGATATTGTGTTGGTTCAATATTAATAATGCAAAAAAAAAAAAAAAAAAAGTTTTAAAGGCCAACATGATATTTATGCATTTTTTTTTGGTGATTTTATTGCTAGGGAAAATATTACAGTCTAGAGGGACATGGGAATATATAGCTGTCAAATGAATTAAATATTTTGACAAAATAATTGAAAATATTAATTTTGATTGTGACGTCTTTTGAAATTTGCTAACTAGTAACGATTGATTTGCATTGCAAATAGTTGATGGTGGATATGGACAGTGATGTGATAATTTTTTTTGTTTTCTACTTTTTCCTCTCCATTCATTAAATCTTCTTAATTTGATATTAAAATTTATGTGATGATAGTGAAAACAAGTACTTTTTATTTTTCTTTTTTAACTTAAAGCGGGGGATTAGAACTCAAACCTTTAACATTTTGTTTAATGTAGACGCTAAGCACAATCACATTGTACGAGTTATCGTAATTAAACTGTGGATAATTTAATATAACATTGTTCCAGTTATTGTAATTAAACTGTGGATAATTTAATATAACGTGGTCCAGTTATTGTAATTAAAACTATGGATAATTTAATATAATGTGCCAACCAATGTTTGTAGTAGATTTGATTGCTACACAAGTGACACAAATTTAAGTTCCGTTCATTTCACCGATTTGAGTTTAGAATTTAAATTTTGCTATAGTAAAAAAATTTTAAAAACAGTCACATCTAACTTTTTTACTACAGTATAAAGCTCTCACACAAAGTCATATCTCAACTCAAATTAAAAACTCAAATTAACGAACTAAACAGACCCTTAATTTATAAAAAAGTTTAAATTGCTAGAGTCTACTTGTTTTGTAAAGGGATAAATAACTTATTTTGCTAGTAAATATAAAAGTGATCTTTCTATTTTACATTATAACCCAATAGTTTATACATTCCAGAAAGGAAAATTTGGAGAAAACCATTTTTCATTGTCCTAATGTCATGTTGATCACATAGACTTTTAGCTTAGTGATACATTTTGTTTTTGGAGATTAAAAAGTTCTTAAAAGAGTCATCATTTTGGATAAAACCCCACTTAGAGATCTTCTTGCTTCCTAGAATTTGACGAACCTTTTTAGGATGTTTTGTATCTAATTTTTGAGATGCCGTATTTTAGTAAATTTAGTTTGCAAAGGTTTTAGCATATCATGTTGTAAGGCTTATGACTCTCATTATATTAAGAAGAAATGAAGAAATGAAACTGTATGAGTTTGAATTTTAAATCGTACACTCACATGCTCACACACTCAACTACTTGAACTAGTTGCAAAGATAATTAATTATTTGTGTTAAATCTCCAATTTTTATTTATTTATGTAAATTCTTCCAATTAATTATATTACTACAAAGCAAAGGGAATGAAAACATAGATCCTACCACTTGAAGGAGTTAATTCCATCTCATAATGTGATTTTGCACTTTTGAGTTGTGAATGACTGTCTTCGTACTCATCTTCCTTAGCTTTGAGAGGGGGCAAAAATAAAAGGAAAAAAAAAAAAAAAAAAAAAAACATCTCTTTAGCAATGGCAAAATCCATTGATTATCATTAGCAAAATAAATAAATAAATAAAATAATTAATCAATTAAAAAAAACAAAAACAAACCTAGAACATAACTTTCTACACCCGTGCGATTGGGACTGGCCTACATGTTCTTTGGTCTGAGAAAAGCCAGTCAAAATGAGGCTGCTTTCAACAGTTTGAGTAGTAATTATGCTCACTTGAACAAAAGTAATGATTTATTTTCCTAATCAATTAAAAATTTTAAAGTAATGCTTATATGTCCGCATTTTCGAATGTTCTATCAATTAAAGAAACAAATGTTAAGGAGATAAAAAGTGCCCTCACCTTACCACTTAACCAATGACTATAAGTGAATCAACTGGCTATGCTTTTTCTTTCCAAGTCTTGGATGCAACAAAAAGAAAGGTTATTAACACTGTTAGTCTCTGAACTTTTCAATGATAACCATAAATTGCTCACCTAGTTATTTTTATTTATTTATTTTTTTGGACAGTTTGAGAAAAGATTTTTGACATTTACATCAATAAGTATATCCACATTGTATTATAATTAAAAGAATTTTATGAATAATTACATTAAATACAAAATCTTCTAATTATCAATGAATTTTAATGATAATAAAGAGAATATTTAATATGTAGTGTAAATATATATATATATATATTTGCAAAAATTCAAGTTATTACGCAATAGAAAAATAATTACCGTTATTAAAGTTTAGAAATTATTTGTCAATTTTAATATGAAGAATCAAAACTTCCGAAAAAAAAAAGAACAATTGTTTATCCAAATTTTTAGAAAAGTTATATTAAACCATTGTATTAATATTTAATAATAATACATATGGATGGAGGCAACTAAGGGTAAAGGGGCTGCAACCCCCTATCCAACCGGCTCCACAATTATTTTTTTTTAGTTATATTATCCCCCTATTTTTTTCTCCTAAAATTTTCTGATTCCAAAATCAACGGCGCGTGCTTTAAAAAGTATCATTTGTACCCTGAAGCTAGATTAAAATCTATTATTTTTCCCTTAATTTTTTTGGTTCTAAACTTTATCTAAACCTTTTAAAAGTTCATTTACACTCTTAATTTTCACTTAAATTATATTCTATTGGTAATAAATCTAGCTTAAACTGAAAAATTATATTCTATTGGTAATAAATTTAGTTTAAAATTTTCATTTAACTCAAGTCTGAGAAATTTTTACGGCTTTCATCCCAAAAATACAATACAACTTAGTAGTTAGTTTACGATAAAATGCCTAACGACTCTGTTTTTTTTTTTTTTTTTTTTTTTTTTTTTTAGGAAGCTAATTTAACTAGTTTAATAGCTTTTGAAACTTTAAAAGAATTGGTTCGTTGTTGTCTCCATTTATTGTGGTAAATTAAAAACGTGAATGGCATGCATTGCTAGAATGTGTCCATGCGCTTGCACTAATTTGTTGTCCCCAACAAATGGGCTCTAAAGTTTTCACCAAAAAAAGAGAAAAAAAAAAAACGTGGCTCTATAGTTGTAGCTTAGTGGCATTAAGCTTACTTATATATGGTTTAGTGGAGAATAAGGTTGTGTTTGAATCATTTGGGTAATGTTTTGAGATTATTTTTAGGTTATTAATGGGAATAAAATGACGCGTTTTTATTATGCAAGTGGTAATGGTCCGATATGCACTTTTGATAGCATGGGGAGTGTGTGGGGGCTCTTTTGGTCAGCATAGATTTTAGAAAGCGTGTGGCACATTGGGAAGATTTCTCTACTTTTATTGAGGAGAAAAAAGATTGCAAGTTATTTTATTGGAGTAAAAAGATTGTAGAGAAAAAAGATTTCTCTACTTTTGATAGCATGGGAGTAAGTTATTTTATTTTATTGGTGGGAATTGTATTTTTAATATTAGATTAATTTTTAACAGTTATATATGCAACATGAGTAGTTCTGTAGGACGCATTATAAATTTTTAATACGCACTTACACATATTTAATTATGTACCCACTGGTGGAGCAAAATAGTTTGCTCTACTATAAAGATTTCTAAAAAAAAAAAGAAGCTTAAATAAAGTATATAATGCAACTTAAATAAGAGAGAACACAATAAATAACATATTTTAAAACTAAATTAAGTAAATATTAAATTTTAAAACTATTTGAAATAAATAATAATTTACGTGGTTAATAAATGCTTCATTCATTTATAGCTAGTAAAACCATTTTTTTCATGTAATTTTTTTCGATTGATAATTTTTTTCTATATAAATAATTTTTTTTACTATTTAAATTATTTTTTATCAATCATAAATAATTTATTTATCCCATAAATTATTATTTATTTTAAATAATTTTAAAATCTACTATTTAATTTAATTTTAAAAATATGTTATTTACTCATTTTCTTCTTAAAGTAACGAACAACAAAGCCCAAAAATCTGGAAGCTCAAGTACAAGGACAAAATTCAAAGTTGGAAAGCATACAAAGCTAATTAAGGATTTTTTTTCCTATACTACTTATAGAATTTTTAGTAACTAAATAATATGAGAAAATGAATTATTATTTAGTAAGGAAAAAATTCAAAGTTGAAAATTACAGAAATTCAAGCTAATTATAGAATTTTCAGTACTAAATAATATGATAAGTGAATTATTATTTATAATTAGTAAATTTGCTTTAAAAAATTTAAATTTATAGAATTAAAATTTAAAGTTTATTTATCAAATTGATAAAAAAATAAATAGATTAATTATAATTCCGAAACTATCAAATTTTTTAAAAAAGTAAAATTAAAAAGTACTTTTCACTCATTTTAAGAAAGAAAATAAACGACTGTAGCTTTTTTTTTTTTTTTTTTTTTTTTTTTTCACTTAAAAGTTAAAAGTAAACAGAAGTAATTGTTGTTGAGAAATACCGAATATGTGCCGCGTCTGACTCCTCCACGCAGTCTCTGGTTGGAGAGCTGAGGTGTTATATCGCGCATATGAAAGCTTTTTCTTTCCTTCGCCTCTCTCTCTCTCTCTCTCTCTCTCTCTCTATGTGTGTGCGTGCGTGTGTATATATATATATACAATGGCGGAAAATGAGATTATCTACCCACTCTCAGCTTTGATTCGAGCCGTTTTTGCATGGTTTGTCAAATTTCTCTCTCTTTTATATATATATATATATCACGGTTCTCAATGAATCTCTCAGATTCTTAATGTTGTTTCCTTTCTCATCAAATTCAAATGATGAACTCCTCGCTTTCTCTCTAGGCATTGAAATTCAATCCTCTAGGCTTTGCAATTAGCTACATGTACAATTAGTTTACATGATATTAAGTGAAATCTTTTTTTTTTTTTTTTTTTTTTTTTAATTTTGTTTGGTTTTAGTTTTAGTTTTAGTTTTTGTTTCGTTTTGTTTCTTTGTTTTGTTTTGTTTTTTGTTTTTTTTTTTTTTTTTTTTTTTTTTGTTTTTTGTTTTTTGTTTTTTGTTTTTGTTTTTGTTTTTGTTTTTTTTTTTTTTTGTTTTTGTTTTTCATAATCTGTATTCTTCTTTTTCGCTTTGTTATTGTGAATTCGGATTCTGGGATTTACATGAATGTTATGCAAATGAAACCCACCTTTTATTTTTGTTAATTTGGTTAAAATTTTTTGTGTTTTATCCATTCCAATATTTTCCTTGTTTACTTAAGTTATAATATGCAACAATTATAGAGGCAAAACCCCGGCATTTAATCTTCATTATGTTCAAGTCAAAACTTATTGAAATCTCAGAATTGGATGATAAAAACTTGATTGTATATGCAGAAAAGGAGAAACACAGTGGGTGGGCAAGCGCCTATTGCAATGGGAGAGGTTAATGGTGCTGAATATATCTCAGTTGGAGAAGTACATTCCCCTAGTAGAGGTAGTAATGTCAACAAAGTCTCACTTCTGCCCCTGGTTTTCCTCATATTCTATGAGGTGTCCGGAGGCCCCTTCGGTGTTGAGGACAGCGTCGGGGCGGCCGGTCCGCTCCTAGCTCTTGCTGGGTTTTTAGTGTTCCCAATAATATGGAGCGTTCCAGAGGCTCTGATTACTGCAGAGATGGGCACCATGTTCCCTGAGAATGGTGGTTATGTGGTTTGGGTATCCTCTGCTTTGGGACCCTTTTGGGGGTTTCAGCAAGGTTGGATGAAATGGTTGAGTGGTGTTATCGATAATGCTCTGTACCCAGTGCTGTTTCTGGACTATTTGAAGTCGGCGTTCCCGGTTTTAGGTGGTGGTTTACCAAGAATTATAGCGGTGTTAGTTTTGACAGTGGTCCTTACTTACATGAACTATAGGGGTTTAACCATAGTGGGATGGGTAGCTGTTGTCTTAGGGATTTTTTCCATCCTTCCTTTTGTGGTCATGGGACTTGTGGCAATCCCCAAGGTTGAGCCTTCAAGATGGTTAGAGGTAGATCTTCACAATGTGGATTGGAACTTGTATCTGAACACATTATTTTGGAATCTGAACTATTGGGATTCGATAAGTACACTTGCCGGAGAAGTAGATAACCCGAAGAAAACGCTGCCAAAGTCTTTGTTTTTCGCTTTGATCTTGGTGGTTGTAGCCTACTTCTTTCCCCTCTTAATGGGTACTGGGGCTGTTCCGCTCAATCGAGAATTGTGGACTGATGGGTACTTCTCGGATATTGCTAAAATCCTTGGGGGAGTTTGGTTGAGATGGTGGATACAAGGTGCTGCGGCAATGTCAAATATGGGGATGTTTGTGGCTGAAATGAGCAGCGACTCTTTTCAACTTCTTGGGATGGCAGAACGAGGGATGCTGCCCGAGTTCTTTGCTTGGCGTTCTCGTCATGGAACACCACTGGTCGGCATTCTGTTCTCAGCTTCTGGCGTTCTTTTGCTGTCTTGGCTGAGCTTTCAAGAGATTGTAGCTGCTGAAAACTTCTTGTACTGCTTTGGAATGATTTTGGAGTTCATAGCATTTGTATGGTTAAGGGTAAAACACCCGAATGCAGCTCGGCCTTACAAGATACCCGTTGGAACTGTTGGAGCCCTTCTCATGTGTATTCCGCCAACCATTTTGATTTGTGTTGTCTTGGCTCTTTCTTCACTCAAGGTCTTTGTTATCAGTATTGCTGCTATAACAATCGGCTTTATGATCAATCCTTTGCTCAAACATGTTGAGAAAAAGGGATGGATGAAGTTCTCCACCAGCACCGACCTCCCAGATCTTAATGCTGCTCCTCAGGACAGGGACTCCTTAATAGAGGAGCCAGTCCTTCGAACATGAAAACACGATATTCACGAATATGTCTCACTTGCCCCTGGCAGAAATGTTGGGCTGCTTTGCTTTTTGTGATCAAGTTAGTATCCATGGTAAACTTGATTGAGTGAGCTAGTAGGATAAAGCTGTTTGTCATCCTAGCTTTTTACATTGATGATAAATGGACATATTTGGAAATTGCACCATTGATCACATCACCAATTATGTGAGGTTGGTTTCTGTAGATTTTGATGCTGTGTTGTATCAATTATGTATATCAGACTGCATTTTAGTTGAAATAACCTTGTTTTATACTCTTGGTGAAAACTGAAATGCTTAGCTTTGGATTTTAATTGTACATTTCCAAAAGTGTTTCTATAGTTCAATTCCACATTTTGGAGATGACTTACGGTCAACAAACATATATGAATAGATGTCACTAACGGATGCCAAAATGTTATCTTTACTTGAAAAGTCTACGAGGTTCATCTGTTCATGCCAAATGAGATGTTATTTTATTTGAATGCTGTGCCTTGTATCAAACATGCATATCTAACTTTGCATTAAGTTATAACCTTGGTTTTTACTCTTGCTTAAAAGCTTCTCCTTATGTTTTCATTGGATTCTAATTTTACATTTCCGAAACTGTTCTATTATTGAATTCTATATCCATATTTTGGAGATGACACATGCGCATTAACATCTTTACTTGAAAAGATCTCAAGGTTCATGCCAAGAAAAAGCCATACAAAACGACGTAAAGTAGTGTGATGTGAAACGATTTTCACTTTCTTCCCCATCCATAATTATGTTCACTTTTGATCATCTTTACATAAAAGTACAAACCAGAGCCGTTTTTAGAAAATACTTCAGAAAGTGTTAGAAACATCTTCTCAATTATGCGCGATCTGATCAGAGACCAATGCTGCTGATAACTGAGAAGAACCCAAACCCTAATTCTGAGCAGTAATGGAACTCTGAGAGGACATCTTGGTAGAGATTCTGACAAGGCTCCCGACTGCGACAGCCTCTTCCACAATGTCATTAACAACGGCTGCCTTCTCTCCTTTCAGTGACTGGCTTGGTATGTTGCTGGTTTAACTAGGAAAATCTAATCTCCTCTGTTTATATTTGATCATTAAAATGAGAATAACTTACCTATATGATTTATTGCGTTTTCATCTCTGTAAGATGTGCTCCGTTTCTTGGTTTGGATTTACTTTTTCACCATTATATTTGATTAACGTGTTCTAATTGCAGTCACACTCAGAAAATTTTTAGATTTAATATTAGCTTTTGCTTAGTTGGAGGTTCTCGTCAGGTCCCAAGCGTTCCATCTAGAATCTACCTCACGTAGAGTGTCTCTTGAAGGGGTATGGAGTATGAAGAGACAGTGTGATACATATATTAATTTCTGCTTGGTTCTGTATTCTTTTCGGGATAGGCTTTTTATGTGCACGTGTGTAGGGAAACGCCAAAAGCTGTGATAGAGCGTGAAAATTATGGGCTACCCCTTTTGTCGAACTGAAGACTGAAAAATATACCAACGTGCATTTGGTGGTCAAAGTCTCAACTTTGGAAAAGGTAAGACGATGCATCTGATATCCAATTGAAGTTGGTCAGCTTGTAATCTCTGTGGAGAGCTGTCTAATATTGATATATTCTATCTTGCTAAGTATACAGGTGTACAAGCATAAGAACTTCAACTGTCTATTTGGTTGAGAAGTGGATTTTCTGCAAATGCAATATTTAACGACTTTGAATCGTCGCAGTCAAGAGGCTGTAATAGGATTTCAAACACACTTGTTTTTGCTTATAATGAAATAGTATCTAAACCTTGACGTTTGTGTCCGTCCAACGCTGTTGTTGACTTTACTCAGTACATTTTTACTGTAATAACAATTATAGTTCTTTTCCTTTTTACTTCAGTTGTAGGTTGTTGAAATCCCGAATTTAGTGTGTAGTTAGCTGTTTCCTTGATTTAGGATTTATTTTTTTGATTTGTTTTGATTTAGCAGATTATACTCCTTAACTCTAGGCCATAACTTTAGGAGATTTTGTTTCCATAATTGTATTATGTTAGACCCCTAATAAGGAAAGTCTATATTAGAAGATCCAAGAGAGGGAATGCTTCAAGCCCAGGGGAGTCAGGCCCAATTGAGGAGGTCTAGCCCATAGAGGGGGCAGGCCCAGGGAGGGAAGTTCTCTCCGGGGTGGAAGATTCGTCTGGGGAAGTGAGCACTACGGAAGGAGGGAGCTGCTGATGTGGGAAGTTAGTTAGAGGAAATGAGAGTATAAGGGGGAAGATCGAGGCCAGTAGGGAGGTGTGGAGAATTATGGTAACTCGGCTGTAAGCTTGGGAGGTTAGGGGATTCCTCGAAAATCCCTTCTATCTTTATTTTTACTGTAATTTCCATTGTTGTCATTTGGGAGTCTCGTTAGAGCTCGCTGGTGTAATCGAATCCTTCGGGAAGAGTTAATAAAATAAACTACCATTGAATTTCACTCCAGCTCCGCTGGTTAAACACGCCTTACCGTTCGGGATCCTAACAATTTGGTATCAGAGCATCGGTCCATGGCTCACGGAACGCAGGCGAACACTACCACAGAACGCATTTCTGGCTTGGAGGGGAGCTTCGAGTCTCTCAGAGAGGCGGTTCACGTAATGGGAGCTATGGTGGACAAAGTGACTCAACTACAGGAGGATGTTGTGGCCTTGGGCTCCTAGATTGAGGATGTTCAGGGTTCACTTCACCGGATGGAGACCATGCTGGGTCGCCACCTGGAAGCCAGACCGTCGGTCCCACCACCACGGCGGGAGCAGGGGCGCGAACGCGAGCGAGTATGGCAGAATGAATCTCCAGAACGAGTCCGAGGCAGGCACGACCACAGGGGAAGGAAACTGGAGCTACCGATATTCCATGGTGAGGATCCTTATGGTCAGTGTTCTCGCGCAGAAAGCGCTTACTTCACTATCAACGTGTCGGTGGAGGAGGAGAAAGTCGGGTCTGGCTTGGTATGTTCTTGGTTTAACTAGGAAAATGGGAAGGAAAATGAGCCCTATATGCTGGTTCCAGTGGCTGGACTCCCATTATATTTGATAACCTTTCACCCACCAGAAAATTTTTTAGATTTAATATTAGCTTTTGCTTAGGGATCTCAAGTCGGCCATTCTTCACCAGTTATATTAATTTACGCTTGGTTCCTGCGGCTTTTTGGAACGGAGAGATCCCACGAGACTGAAAATATACCATGGCACACGGGTGGTGATAGCCAATTAGCGGAGACGGCCATAGCGAGGTATTCCCGAGTCTATATTTAGAGGTGCTTTTCTTAATGGGCTGCGTGAAGATGTGCGGGCCGAAGTTAAATTACACAGGCCCATTAACCTTCAAGAGGTGATGGACCTGGCCCAACAAATTGAAGAAAGAAATGAGGCGGTCGAAAAGCTAAGGAGGATAAGGTTGAGTCGGGGATGGAGGCCAGAAGAGTCGGGAAAAGGCGGGGGCTCAGGAGATAAGACCAACCCCAAGTGGGGTCCGCGGGGAGTTCCCTTTAGTCCAACCACAGAAAGGAAACAGGATCTTCCCAGAGAACTCGTGGATGGACACCGCATACGCAAGGGGGCTCAGAAGGAGGGGGAGCTGGATTTAAGCGCTACACGGATGATGAAATCCAGCACCGGCGAGCAAAGGGGTTGTGCTTTAGATGTGATGACAAGTTCAGTCCGGGCCACCGGTGTAAGAACCGGCAGCTCCAGGTGCTTTTGGTGTCGGACGAGGAGGGCAGGGCTGTTGATGAGGAAGGGGAGGATGCCGAGGCTATGGCGGACGAGGAGGTTGAGGAGACCGCGACATCTCTCTAAATTCTCTGATGGGATTTTCCTCCTCCAACACCATGAAATTGAAAGGGGCTCTGGGCGACCGGGAGGTGGTCATACTAGTTGACAGTGGTGCTTCCCACAATTTTCTCTCCCTCAGGTTGGTGCGGGAATTGCACGTGCCCACAACGGCCACGGGGAGCTACGACATCCAAGTGGGAAATGGTGCATGCTTCAAGCAAAAGGGAGTTTGCAAGGATGTGGA
The DNA here is from genome assembly GCA_012066045.3 of Morus alba. Taxonomy (NCBI): domain Eukaryota; kingdom Viridiplantae; phylum Streptophyta; class Magnoliopsida; order Rosales; family Moraceae; genus Morus; species Morus alba. The sequence continues at coordinate 6,437,551 of CP050235.2, forward strand.
ATTGAGGGTTCAGGGGTACTCGGTACGGGGGGACTTTGTCCCGTTTGAGCTGGGCTGTGCAGAGGTCGTATTGGGGGTGTCATGGTTGAGCACCTTGGGAGAGGTACTGGCTGACTGGCAAAGGTTCACCATGAAGTTCCGGACGGACGCCGGGTGGGTGTGCTTGAAAGGGGATCCGACCCTAAGCCTGGAACCGGTGAGTTGGCGCGCCGTGAACCGTGGGGTACACGGGGAGGTGGTAGGGGAGTTACTGGAGATCTATAATATGGAGGAAAGAAAAAGGATGAAAGGCAGGGACGCGTACTAGAGATACTTAAGAAGATTCTGGCTCGCTTTGCTGGGGTGTTCGCAGCACTGGAAGGGATACCACCAAACCGAGCCCGGGATCACCATATAATACTCAAACCTGGGGCGGAACCGCCCAACATTAGGCCCTATAGGTACCCCCATGTGCAGAAAGGGGAGATTGAGAAACTTGTGGCGGAAATGCTGTCATCCAGCATCATTAGGCAGGGTAGCAGCCCCTTCTCAAGTCCCGTTCTATTGGTCAAGAAAAAGGATGGCAGCTGGCACTTCTGTGTAGATTATCGCGCGCTCAATCGGCTCACCGTGCTGGACAAGTTTCCCATCCCGGTCATTGATGAACTCTTAGACGAATTACAGGGGGCTGCGGTGTTCTCCAAATTTGACCTCAGGGCCGGCTACCATCAAATTAGGGTCAGAGAATTTGACGTAGAAAAAACGGCATTTAGAACACACGAGGGACACTATGAGTTTTTAGTCATGCCTTTTGGCTTGACAAATGCTCCGGCCACGTTTCAAGCTCTTATGAATTCAGTTTTTAAACCTTACTTGCGCCGTTTTGTTTTGGTTTTTTTTGACCATATTCTGGTTTACAGCCGCACGTGGGAGGAACACCAGGAGCATCTCTCCATGGTGCTGAGTGTTTTGCAGGGGGAGCAGTTGTTTGCTAACCAAAAGAAGTGTGTCGTCAATAACAAATATTGAGTACTTTTCGGGCTATGTCATCTCCTCGGGGGTGGCAACATCCAAATGCAAGATGGGAGGCCATTCTATCGCGGGCCCTCCTGCCAAGGAATGTGCGGGAGGAGGGGCTTCTCGGGCTTAGCCGTGTATTATCGGGCGTTGTTCACAACTTTAGCCATGTGGTGAGACCAACACCGACTTGTCAAGAAGGGAGAGTTCGGACCGGGAGGCCGGCGCCGCTCGAGGCCCTTAAACGAGCAATGACCACCCTACCGTCCCGCGGCGCCCGGACTTCCAAGTCTTCGTGGTGGAAACCCGACGCCCAGCTCGTGGTTGGGGGCGTGATTAATGCAAGCTAAGACCCATTCTTATTACAAAGCAAAAGTATCACGCACCACCTGCTTTCCGATCGGGTTCACGAGCGAAACTCATGGTCGAGTCTCGTCGGCCCGTCTGGGCGCCACTACTTGTCGGGCCGCTGCTTTATAGTGAGGACCGACCAACAAAGCCTCCGATTCCTTATGGACCAACGGCTCTGCCCCCCGACATCTTCGTTAGGCCATCAAACTTTTTGGCTCGACTTGACAAAGATAAAACAGGGGGTCGAATAGGGTCGCCGATGCTCTGTCACGCTGCGAGGAAGACACTGGAATTGAGTTGCAGGCCATCTCCATTCCGCGGACTGTTGATTGGGATGAGATCCGCAGGGAGCAGCAGCAGGACACTGAGTGCACAACCATGGTTGGGAAGCTCAAGAAAGGTGAGGAGGCCCCCCTCGGGTTCTCTTTGCAGCAGGGACTCTTATGCTATTGAGGCAGGGTAATCCTCCCACGCCAATCCCCATGGATTCGGCGTATGTTACATGAATTCCATGACTCCGTTCTTGGGGGACACTCCGGATTCCTGCGAACCTACAAACGGGTGGCTAATAACCTATTCTGGCGAGGAATGAAGGAGGACATACGCGAGTATGTCGCGAGCTGCGCAGTCTGCCAATGTTCTAAGTTGGACGCGCTGGTTCCTGCCGGGCTACTACAACCCCTGCCCATTCTGGAGAAAGTATGGGATGACATCTCCATGGATTTCATAGGCGGGTTACCCCGGTCACAGGGCATCGACACTATCCTAGTGGTGGTTGACAGGCTGTCCAAGTACGCCTATTATCTTCCCCTGTCTTGGCCGTTCACAGCAAAAAGAATTGTTGAGTTATTCATCCGGGAAGTGGTCCGGCTCCACGGGATCCCACGCTCCATTGTCACGGACCGTGACCCGCTCTTCATGAGCCTCTTTTGGCGGGAACTCTTCAGCTCGCAGGGGACAAAATTGAGCCGCAGCTCGGCATATCATCCTGAGTCCGATGGCCAGACAGAGGTGGTCAACAGATGCTTGGAGGTTTACCTACGCTGCTTCGCGAGTAACAAACCGCGCCTGTGGCTGCAGTACCTACCATGGGCGGAGTTTTGATTCAACACGAACTACAACACTTCAACCAGGTACTCTCCTTTCGTGTGGTCATCATGGAAGAGATCCCTAACGATTCTGATTCGAGATTCACCATTCCAGTCGGGCGCCGGAATCAACGACTCCGGCTCCGCCGGAATGAGTTCCTAGACATCTTGAAAGGGCACTGACACTCGGCGTTAAACGCGCATGAAAAAGTTCGAAATTCCCCGCCGGAACTCTCGCTTTTCTCCGGGGATCGAAGTTCTTCTCAAGCTACGTACTATCGCCTAAAGTCATTGGCATGGGGCCAATGAGAAGTTAGCCCCACGATTCTATGGACCCTTGAGATCGCTGGTTTAATTGGTGCGGTGGGTGTCGACTCAAGCGCAGTAGATCACCATTTCACTGTTTTTCATGTATCTCACCAAACCCTTCAAAGGAATGAGATTTTATGCACGCCACTTCACCGCTCCTTCGGACGACTTAGAGCCGCAGTAGTGGAACGTTAGGTACTTCTGTGGTCACTGGAGATCCTGGGGGAAAACAGTGGGTGAGGTGTCAGGAAGTGGGCCGGATTGCAGGATTGGGAGGCCACGTGGGAACTCTTGGACGTGTTCCGGGCGCAATTTCTGGATTTCAACCTTGGGGACAAGGTTGTCTTTGAAGGGGGGAGTGATGTTAGACCCCCAATAAGGAAAGTCTATATTAGAAGATCCAAGAGAGGGAATGCTTCGAGCCCAGGGGAGTCAGGCCCAATTGAGGAGGTCCAGCCCATAGAGGGGGCAGGCCCAGGGAGGGAAGTTCTCTCCGGGGTGGAAGATTCGTCTGGGGAAGTGAGCACTACGGAAGGGGGAAGATCGAGGCCAACAGGGAGGTGTGGAGAATTCTGGTAACTCGGCTGTAAGCTTGGGAGGTTAGGGGATTCCTCGAAAATCCCTTCTATCTTTATTTTTCCTGTAATTTCCATTGTTGTCATTTGGGAAAAGTCATCCTTAATTGATGCTTCTCTGCAAAAGTGGAAATCAGAGAACTTAATGGTAACAACGTGGCTGGTCAACTCAATGAAGCCTCCCATCGGAAAGACATATATGTTTCTCCCATCAGTGAAGGAAGTCTAGGATGCCGTTCGTGAGACGTGTTTTGACGGGAGAACTCTTCTCAAATATTCGAGATAAAAACTCGATTGTGGCAGATGAAGCAAGAAGAAAAGGAAGTCACCGGATACTACACAGAGATGAAATCTCTATGGCAGGAGCTCGATCTGAGTTATGAAGAGGAATGAGAATGCCCTGGAGATAGTGTGAGATTCAAGAAAAGGTTGGAAAATGGGAGTCTTTGAATTTCTGGCTGGGCTCAACCGTGAGTTAGATGAGGTTAGAGGGCGAATTCTTGGTTGGAGACATTTGCCCTCTATCCATGAAGTTTTCTCAGAGGTGAGGCGAGAAGAAAACAAACGCAAAGTGATGTTGAACCTCCTTGTCTCCTCTGGGCCTACTGGTACTGGGCCAGAAACTTTTTCACTGAAGACAAAAAGGGCACCAAATGGGCCAGGCTAGAATCAACAAAGGAAAAGGCCCTGGTGTGAGCACTACCACGAAACTGGCCACACCAAGGACACTTGTTGGGAGTTGCACAGGAAACCACCAGACTGGAAGCCACGGCAGATGAACAAAAACTGTGGATATCAAGCCGCGGTTGATGATCAGACGGAGAGGAAGATGGAGGCTAGCAGCAGTGATTCTCAATCAAAAAATCCATTCAACTAGGAACAAATGGAGCAACTTTATAAAATGTGTCGAAAAGTTAGGAGATAATTAGTTAGGGTTGATTAGGATATGTTTAAAAGTCAAATAAAACAAAATCTGGTACAAATAGATTATGTTATCCTAGGGTTTTGTTAATTTGAATTTGAATTTTATGTTGATAAGATTAGGATCAATTGTTACTGAGTGGATATGATTTTGTTGCTGAAATCCGGGGCACTCTTAGGGCTATTTATACTTGTAATTCTGTCAATTAAATTCAATAAAGTTTTTAAGAAATTCTCTGCAACTAACAACTCATAAGTTGAACGGAAAGAACTATCTTGAATGGGCGTAAATGGTGAAACTCGTTATAGATGGAAAAGGAAAACTTGTTCACTTGACTGGTGAGGTGAAGAAACCACCAGATGATGATCCCAAACTCAAACATGGAGATCTGAAAACTCCATGATTACAGCTTGGCTCATCAATTTCATGGAGCTCATGATTACGCCCAAACATGTACAAAAACAAGCGGTCAATTGTAGTACAATTTGAACGGTCGATCCCACGAGGAAGTGTTAAATTGAACAAGAAATGATTAGCAAATAAAAAGCGTTAGGAAAGTAACCAATCAAACAAAAAAAATGAATGAGTGTTTTTTTTTTATATTTTTTGAACAATTTAAAATAGAGAAAATTCAATAATAAAAAGTGGTAAGGCTTTGAGAATCCTCCATATGCTTTGTTCACCTATTTAGATTTTGATTCATAAATTGACTTAATTGAAAGTTTCACATCCCAAACAATCAATCGGAAAATAAATATTTGAAGAACATATGAATTAAAAATGTATTCGAGTAAATAAAATTCTAACGTTTAGAATTAGGAAAAATTATCTTATGAGAAATCCAAGAGCGACAATATACCGTTGGCAATAATGCAGTAAAAGACTACTCATAAAACAATACCGATCAATATATAATATAATACAACAATCACATAAAAAGAGCTTGACTAGATTTATATGAAAGTTGACAATAAAATATATTGATAAAAAGAAGAAATATGATAAAAGAATTATTTACTCAAATGTATAAAACTTACAAACCATTGGAGAATCAAAAATCCAAATAAATTCACTACACATATAGGATCATCTCTAGCCTCACCTAAATACTCTAGCCTAACTTGTACATAATTCTCATAAAATTCTAAAAAGAAAATATGAGAATAAGAACAAGAAAATATGTGAGAATTTAGGCTCTAAAAATCCCACCCTAATCACCTTGACAATGGCCCTATTTATAGAGTTTCTAAAATGCTAAGAAAAACTAGGAAAAATGGACCAACACATGGCTTAAATGGGGAGAAAAAAACCATCACAAACGTGGCTGAAGAGGTGGGACACGTGTCGCGCTACGATAGGCAGAGAGGAGTAAATGGCTGACATCTGGGTCCATATGGACACATGGCGCAAGCTGATTTGTGCGCAGGAGAGAACGTGCTGTACTGGCTGGGCCCATGCGGAGAAACTTGACGTGCGCGGGAGAGAAAGTCGTGCAGAGAAGGAGAGTGCGCGCAAAATGCGCGTACGCGGGGAGCAGCTGGACACGTGGCGCAAGCTGGCTGGAAGGGCGCTGGCACGCGGGACCCACGCGGAAGAGAGAGGAAGTCCGGGTGACGCACGCGTGAGGAGAACTCGCGCAGGGGAGAGGCGGTGCGCGCCAAGCGCGCGTCTGCGAGGGGACAGCTGGGTCCCACGCCTGCGGTGCGGCAGTGCTCAACACGTGGCGATGGTTGGCTCGCGGCTTGTCGGCTCGGCTCGGGGAGTTGATGGGCTGATTGGCTTTGAGCCGAATTGGGCTTTTCTTGGGCTCAACTTTTGGGTTTTGCTTGGTAAACTAGCCAAAATCCAATTGTTTTCTTCAAAAACCTGAAAAATAAACTAAATCCAATTAAAATTTTATCCTCTAAATTTAGGAATATTTGAAATTAAAATCACAAATTTGATAAAATAATTTGACAATCATGAACATTAAAAGTGCAAATTCGTGCACTTATAAGCTCGCAATAGGAAAATTGTTCTTATTCATTCCCACTGTTAAGGAGTTGTGGGAAACGGTCCGTGAGACATATTTTGATTTGGAGAATCCTTCCCTAATCTTCGAACTCAAGACTCGACTATGAAACTTGAAGCAAGGAGATAAGGAAATGATTGCATACTATAACAAAAAAGTGACGTCGTGGCATGAGTTAGATTAGTGTTATAAAGATGAATTGGAGAGTTCTAAAGAGAGTGTGCGATACTTGAAAAGAGAGGAGGATGAACGAGTATACATGTTTCTTGCAGGCCTTAACCGTGAGTTAGATGAAGTGCGAGGGCGAATCTTGAGTCGAAAGCCACTACCGAACATACGCGAAGTCTTCTTGGAAGTAAGGAGAGAAATGGCACGGAGAAACGTCATGATGAACAAGTCAGAAATCGCACCTGAAATTTAAAGCTCAGCATTGGTCTCCAAAGGTCCTAAATTTGATGGAGACAGGAGGAACTTGAGACGAACCGAGAAACCTTGGTGTGATCACTGCAAGAAGTCATGGCATACATGGGAGACATGTTGGAAACTGCATGGAAAACCCCCGAACTAGAAGAAAAAAAGAGATAACCGCACATTCCAGGCTTTTCATCATGATCAAGGGCAACAGTCTTCCTCAGAAAAGCTTTCAATCACAAAGGAACAATTAGACGCTCTGTACAAGCTCCTTTAGTCTTCTAATATATCCGTAAATTCCTCACCCTCTTGTTCCTTAGCCTATAAAGGTAATTGCCTCATTGTTGCCCTAGTAAGTGTCAGCCCTAATTCTAGTCACCCATGGATTATAGATTCCGGTGCAACTGACCATATGATAGGATCTGCAAAAATGTTTGTCTCATATATTCCGTGTGCATGAAATCAAAAAGTAAAAATAGCTGATAGATCTCTTTCAACTATAGCTGGAAAAGGTTCAATTATTTCACCATCTATCAACCTTCGTGATGTCTTACATGTCCCTAAACTATCATGTAATCTTTTATCAATTAGTAAATTGATCCATGATATGAATTTTTAAGCTCAATTTTTTCCACCTCATTGTGAATTCCAGGAATTGAACTCGGGGAAGACGATTGCCAGTGCTAAACAGAGAGGATGACTCTATTTCTTTGAAGATGGATCTGCCTTGACAAGACAAGCTCAAGGCACTTGTTTCAATTCTATTTCTGTTACTAGTGAAAATAAAGTTATGTTATGGCACTTGAGGTTAGGACATCCTAGTTTTCATTATCTGAAGTATTTGTTTCCAAGTTTATTTATCAATAAAAATCCATCTTCATTTCAGTGTGAAATTTGTGACTTAGCAAAACACCACCGTGCATCCTTCCCTTCACAACCATATAAACCCATTGAACCTTTCTCTATAATTCATTGTGATGTTTGGGGGGACTCTCGGGTAGCAACACAATTAGGAAAAATGTGGTTTATAACATTCATTGATGATCACACTAGGATAACATGGGTGTACTTGTTGAAGGAAAAATCAAACGCCGAACAAGCTTTCAAAGATTTTCATAATATGGTAAAAACTCAATTTAAGGCTCAAATTATAATTTTTTGAAGTGATAATGGGAAATAATACTTTAACAAGATATTAGGCAAACATTTTACAGAAAATGGCGTTGTATATCAAAGCTCATGCACCGATACTTTGCAACAAAATAGAGTATCGGAAAGAAAGAATAAGCATCTTTTTGAAATTGCTAGAGCCCTACTTTTTACAACCAGAATGCCTAAATACTTGTGGGGTGAAGCCATACTTACATCCACATTTTTGATCAATTGAATACCCTCAAAAGTTTTACAATTCCAAACTCCAATTCATGTTTTCAATAAATGCTTTCCCACATCACGACTAATAAGCAATATTCCATTAAAAATATTTGGATGCACTGCATTTGTACACATTCAAAATTATAATCGTGAAAAATTTGACCAAAGGGCAAGAAAATGTGTTTTTGTTAGCTACTCGCCAACTCAGAAGGGATACAAGTGCTTTGACCCAATTTCCTGAAAATACTGTGTTACAATGGATGTGGTTTTTTTTCGAAACAAAGCCATTCTTTGGAAGTCATCATCTTCAGGGGGAGAATAGGAGTGAAGATTACAATCTCGAGGATATGCTTCACATTGAGCACACTCCCCTAGATTCCATTATCAACTCACAAGACTGAGACACCCAAGACACTGCACCTGCACCTATACCTAGTTCCACAGTGAACCAAATTATTGAAAAAGATGATCCTTACATTGGAAACTTGTATTCAGAAAATTCAGAAAACAAAAACTATGGAAAATCCTCCTCTATGCCTAGACAAAACCACTTAGAAACAGAAATGTGTGCGAAACTAAGTGAGAAGGAAATTGGGCTTCGTGTCTACTCAAGGAAGAGAAATCTTCAAATGAAGGAAGAAGCACTGTACAACAATGCCATGAGTCCAATCCGAGGGAAATTTCAGGTCCATAGTCACCAGGTAAAACTTATTCTATTCCCTTTGTGCTTGATTTCGATGATCTTGTGGTGTTTGAGACTGATGAGTCATTAGAAATTCCTATAACCCACAGGAAAGGTATTAGTTATGCACTAAACACGTCTAGATTTCTGTCCTATGACATATTATCACCTTCCTTTCATGCTTTCATGTTACGACTTTCCATTGTCAAAGTTTCGAGAAATGTGCAGGATGCGTTAATTGTTCCAGAATGGAGGGAAGCAATTCTTGACATAGATTATTAAGAGATATTTGCATCAGTTGTGAAGCTAAATACAATAAGGGTGCTTATCTCAATTGTAGTAAATTTGGATTGGTCACTACAACAACTGGATGTAAAAAATGCATTTCTGAACGGGGATTTGGAAGAGGAAGTCTACATGGAGCTTCCTCTAGGATTTGGTACGAAATTCGGCTCAAAGGTCTGTAAGCTAAGGAAATCCTTGTATGGTCTCAAACAATCACCGAGAGCATGATTTGAGAAATTCACCCAATCTGGCAGGAAACAAGAATACACTCAGGGACAAACATATCATAAGATGTTTATGAAGTGCTCAAGAGGAAGAGTCGCTATCCTAATGTAACATCCGATTAAATTAATTGAGGTTAATTAATCAAATCTGATGGCTAGTGTTAATTAATCTGGAATTAGTGAAAGAATTTCAGTTATAATTATCACGTAAATGACATTTTCCTTTAAAAATGATTATTTTGAAATTGACACTAATGTCTCTCGAACAGTTTTATGTGTTGGTAACTAATTTTTCAGAACACAAATAATGGGCCATTCCAAACTCTATTAAAATTGGACTTTGAAGTTTAATTATCAAATTTGTCTAGAATGTCTAAGCCCATTTTTCCTTTTTCCTTTTTCCTTTTTTTTTTCTTTCCTTTTTCTCATTTTTCTCTCTTTCTCTCACTCCTACGTTGACTTTCTTTCTCTCTCCACACCAGCCACCTACCACCGATGAGATTTCGGTGTCGTTTCGCGACACCGCCCACACCGTCGAAAAGCTCTCGACGAGTTGGACTCGGTGACATGCCATACGACCTCCATCTCCACCGAAACAACCGCAATCGCCGGCGAAATGTCTGAAAACTATCAAAACTTCACTGTCGTAACTTTGCCGTCCGACCTCCGATCAGAGTGATTCTAGTCCCTATGGACTCAGCTTGATGAAACAAACAAAATCCATGCAATCTCACCTGTCGATTCTCGCCGGAGCCGCCCATTTCGGCCCCCACACCTCCTCTTTGTTGTGCACTATTCCGGCCTTTGTTGATGACACCGCCGGCATTGTTGGACTCAGAGGAGGATGCAGAGTGATTGGTGCGAAAATATAACACCTATTTTCTACTCACAAGTGCACGAGGTCGACAAGTAATGAGTAGTGAGTGAGTGTCGTGTCCCACGACGATTGTGTTCCTAAAATCTAGCTAAGTACTGCAACTAGAATAACCTAGTTTTATCCAGACAAGTCTAACATAAAAATGAGATCAATAAAACAAAAATAAAATGCTAACTAATTAAATAAACAAATAAAACAATGTAAGGAATTTTTGGGATCAAAGGGGGCTCTAACGGTAAGGTAGCTAGGGTCCTTGATTTCACCTTGCCTAGTTATTCTAATCCTTTTTAATGCTATTGATTTTCCTCAAGCCAAACATTAATCATGAATTTCCTAAAATAATCCAACTCCCTCTCTCGAGTGCCGAGTCAAATATATTCAAAATCACCTGATTACGCCCAAACATGTTGAAAATAAAGCGGTTGCGGTAGCACAGTTAGGGCGGTCGTATCCACAAGGAGGTGACAAATTAAACAAGAAAAGGTTAGCAAATAAAAAGCTTTAGGAGATAAATAATAAAGTAAAAATAAAAGAGAATGAAATTTTTGTTGAGAAGTTTAAGCATAAGAAAAATGTATGAGAAAATTATATAATTAAAAGTGGTAAGGCGTCGAGATTCCCCTATATGCTTGGTTCACCCGAATGAATTTTGATCCTTGAGATTACTCAATTGAAAGTTTCACATCCCAAACTAACAATCGGAAAATAAATATTTGAAGAACATGTGAATTAAAATGTATTCAAGTGAATAAAATTCTTACGTTTAGTATTAGGAAAAATCATCTTAAGAGAAATCTAAGAGCGACAATATACCATTGGCAATAATGCAGTAAAAGACTACTCATAAAATAATATCTATCAATATATAATATCATGCAACAATCACATAAAAAGAGCGTGACTAGATTTATATAAAAGTTGACAAGAACATATATCAATATGAGAAATTAGAAGAAGATATAAGAAAATTAATCACTCAAATATATAAACTTTTGAGAACAAATGGAGAATCAAAATTCACTCAAGATCACTTCACATATAGGTTCTTCTCTAACCTCACCAACTAAAGAAAAATGTGCCAAAATTTAGACTAAAAAGTTCTAACCCCTAAACACTTTGACATGCCCTTATTTATAGAGTTTCTGGGCATAAAAAACGTTGCAATCAGTAAAAAATACAAATGGACGTTTTATCCAAATAAATTGGATTTATAAGGCTTCAATCGGATACTCAATGCTGAAATTAACCATCACTCAACGGAACCAAACGGATAAGCGGCCTGAAGAATCCCAACGGGTGCGACACGTGGCGGATTGTGAGGCTCGCTCGGCGCGGCTGACGGCTCGGCTTGGCGCGGGGGAAGGCTGGCTGACGGGCTGTTTGGCTGATGGGCTTCAAATAGGCTTTTCTCTTCTTTCTCTTTTTAGTTTTGGCCCAAATGTCTTATTTTCCTACAAAACAAATTAAATTAAATTAAAATCAAATACCTCCAGATAAAATTAATTCCATGAAAATATTTAATTAAAACTTAATTTATTTATCAATTATGAACAATTCAAGTGCATATTTGTGCACTTATCATCACCTAATTAATATCCCTATTAATTAAGTTAATTGTGCATTCGTTAAGCTCTAATTCATTTGTGATTACCTAGCTCATATTCATCTCCCGATTCCAATACTCACTAGGCTGTGTTCAACAAATCCCAACACGTGCAAGTGACTCTTTCAAGCCTAAATCCACATATCTACATCTTCAGACGGCGCGAGCGCGCGCTCCATTTTGAATTGGCTTCACTGATGTGGGCGAGCGGGCATGCGCCAGCGCCTTTGCATTGGGCTCTTTTTGATGTTTTCTTGATTTTCATGTCGTTTTCTTCCAAGTGATCAAATTTTTCTTTGTTTACCTGAATCACTCACAACCATATTAAAACAAAAACTTGAAGATATTACAAATTATCTAATTTCAGGACATTAAATAAGTGAGTTAAAACTCACTTATCACAGAGCATGAAGCAACCCTCAACTGTCTGAATCTGTTGCCGTTTGTCAGAGATCGGAGCTCACCGTCACCGCCATTGGGGTGGATGATGGTTCTAATGATTCGACCGTTGGATCGTCATGATTTTGGTGTCAAAACACTTAGAAGGAAGTGGGTAACAAAAGCCCTCAACCAATTTTGAGATTCCACACCCGGGGAATCAAGATTCGAGCCACCGAATTATGTCGAAGTTGGCGGTTTCAATCCATACCTATAAAGGCCGAATTTGGTGAAATTGACCACACCATTAAACTCAGAAGGGTCAATTTAGGAGGGGTATATCCCAAGTCTGCTGTGGAAAGATGCTCCGACAAACTTCGCCGCTGCTGCCGGTGGCCGTATTTCAGTGAGCTTTCGTTCAAAAGCCTCCCGACCTCCGTTTCTCAATCTGAAACCATATCCTAACTCATTTTGACGTGTTGAACACAACGGTACCTCCATTTGCACCAATTCCACTCAGTTAAAAAGTTTACCGGTACCATGCATCTAGATCGAGACGGATCGAATGGATTCGTTGAAGTTCAGAGTGAGTCGTGAAGCGTCAAGAATAGACGGTTGGACAATGTGAAGTTATCAGTAGACTAAATGTCGAAGATGTAGGATATTCTTGTCCATATCCTTGTGAGGTTTGTTTCAAAGTATTTTGGCCCATGAAAAGGTTTTAAGAAATATTTCCATAAAATAAGATGTTTTAAGAATCGGTAAATTAGCTGATGGCCTAGATATCAGGATATAGAGATCTACCTTTAAGGATAGGACTCGAAAACCATACCGACCACTACAGTGGTGTTTGGCCTTGTAATGGTCGTAAGTAATTTAATTACTTAAATTAGTTACTTTGTTGCCTGTAATATGAAATTTAAGTTTATTTACCATTCAGAAAAAGGCTATTTAGTTCCGAATGATTTTTTTGGGCCTGTATTTTCATTATACTCGAAAACCATACCGACCACTACGGTGGTGTTTGGCCTTGTAATGGTCGTAAGTAATTTAATTACTTAAATTAGTTACTTTGTTGTCTGTAATATGAAATTTAAGTTTATTTACCATTCAAAAAAAGGCTGTTTAGTTCCGAATGATTTTTTTGGGCCTGTATTTTCATTATTTATTAAGTTTTTATAAATTATAGCCTACTGGCCCTTTCCCTTTATTTTCAATGTTTTAACCCCCTCCAGAGTTAGCGGTTTAGATTTATAGCATGGTAAGTAGATGCGAATGGATTGAAGGCGCGAGATTTGAATCGGTATGTTTGTTTCAAATGTACAATTTTAATTCTGAGATGTACTGTATTTCTGTATAAAAGCTGTATTGGTCGACATTATCCTAGAATTGTATTATTTTAAACTTTATGGACTGTTTTAAATATTGTTTGTAAAAGAAAGACTCTGGAACCGTATATTTTAATATCTATTTTGATATTTGTATATTTTATTTTATTTTCTTGGATTTTCCTTAATTAATCTAGTTTAATTTAGTTAATTTTCCTTAATTATATCCCAATAATCACGGCCATATCCTTGGGGTCTGATTAAGTGGAGAACTTTCCTAAGCACTTAGTTTAATGTGCTCAGCTAGATGTTAAGAATCTAGAACCTTTTGAGTATTGTATTAGAAACACGTTCGTGATGATTCTTGTTCATTAATTCTATAACCCTGTATAACCATTCTCGTTAGAAGTTGAAAGTTTAGACATATGTATAGAGATGAGGAAATACCCCGTTGATAGACGAGAAGCTGTCATCATACAAGAAATCACGGAGTCGCAAAGTGATGAAATCGTTAATGCCATTCATTTTCTTATAATGCATTGTTGTTGCTTTTGTAAGTTTAACCACTACCCAGGTTTTGTTCCAATTATGAGGACGAAATTTCTTTAAGGGGGTAGGATTGTAACATCCAGTTAAATTAATTGAGATTAATTAATCAAATCCGATGGTTAGTGTTAATTAATCCGAGAAATTTCTTTAAAAATGATTGTTTTGAAATTGACATTGCTGTCCCTCGAAGAGTTTTAAGTGTTGGTAAGTAATTTTTCAGAACATGAATAATGGACCATTCCATATTCTATTCAAATTGGACTTTAAAGTCTAATTATCAAATTTTTCCAGAAAGTCTAAGCCCTTTTTTCCCTTTTTTTCTTTTATTTCTCTCTCTCTCTCTCTCTCTCTCTCTCTCTCTCTCTCTCTCTCTCTCTCTCTCTCTCTCTCTCTCTCTCTCTCTCTCTCTCTCTCTCTCTCTCTCTCTCTCTCTCTCTCTCTCTCTCTCTCTCTCTCTCTCTCTCTCTCTCTCTCTCTCTCTCTCTCTCTCTCTCTCTCTCTCTCTCTCTCTCTCTCTCTCTCTCTCTCTCTCTCTCTCTCTCTCTCTCTCTCTCTCTCTCTCTCTCTCTCTCCCTCTCTCTCTCTCTCTCTCTCTCTCTCTCTCTCCCCATGTTGAAATTATCTCTTTCTCCTATTGACCTACCACCCCATGAGAAATTGCATTGTTTCACCCATTGATTGCCGACACCATCAGAAAGCTCTTGACAAGCTAGACTTATTGACATGCCAGCTGCCATCGCCAATGAAATGTCTGAAAAACTACTGAAACTTCTCGACATTATAAGTTTTATGTCTGACCTCTGATCAAATTGATTCCGGTTCCTATTGACTTAGCTCGACGAGACAAACAAAACCCATGTCATCTCACCCATTGATTCTCGCCAGAGCGCCATCATGAGAGCCGCTTATTTTGACTGATGCGCCTCCTTTCCATTGTGCACTATTATGGTCTTCCTTGATGACACCGCCGATACCGTTGGACTTAGAGTACGATGCAGAGCATGAAGCAACCCTCAGCCGCCTGAATCCACTACCGTTTGTCAGAGATCGGAGCTCGCCGCCGCCATTGGGGTGGATGGTGGTTCCGATGATCCAACTGATGGATCATCATGATTTTGGTGTCAAAACACTCAGAAGGAAGTGGGTAACAAAAGCCCTCAACCAATTTTGAGATTCCATAGCCGGAGAATCAAGATCCGAGCTGCTAGATTATGTCAAAGTTGGCGGTTTCAATCTATACAGTTAGAGGCCGAATTTTGTGAAATTGACCACACCATTGAACCCGATGGATCATCATGGGTCAATTTAAGGAAGGGGTAACAAAAGCCCAAATCCAGAATCAAGATCCGAGAAAATATGTCTTTGGCAACCTCCTATACGTTGTTGGTGCAAATTGACCACCATTGAACCCGGAAGGGTCCGTGAGCTTCCATTCAGTAGCCTCCTGACCTCCATTTGTAGATCTGAGACCATATCTTGACTTTTTTGACGTCCTGACCGCAATGGTGACCTCTATTTGCACCAATTTCACTCCGTTGAAAAGTCTATCGTACTATGCACGCAGATTGAGGCGTGTCGAATGGATTCGTTGAAGTTCAGAGTGAGTCGTGGAGCTTCAAGAATAGACGGTTGGGCAATGTGAAGTTATCAATCAGTAGACTAAGTTATCAATAGGTAGGATATTTTTGTCAATATCCTTGTTAGCCTTGTTTCAAAGTATTTTGCCCTATGAAAATGTTTTAAAGACAAAACATGTTTTAGAAATAGCATGAAATATGCTATTGAGCTCATAATGAACTGAATTAAGGTTTTAATATATATTTGCTTAAAATAAGATGTTTTAAGAACCGGTAAACCCTCTGATGGCCTAAATATTAGGATATGGAGATCGTATCCTTAGGGGCAGGACCCGAAACCCGTACGGAGCCACTACGGTGGTGTTTGGCCTTGCATTGATTATAAGGAATTTAATTACTTAAATTACTTGCTGGTTGCCTATAATATGGAATTTAAGTTTATTTACCTTTCAGAAAAATGTTGTTTGGTTCTAAATGATTTTTTCAGCCCTGTATTTTCATTATTTTCTATTTTCAATATTTTCATTACTAAAATTACTAGCAATTTAGATTTACAGCATGATAAGTGGATGTCAATGGATCAAAGGTGCAAGATTGGAATGGGTACGTTTGTTTTGGATGTATAGTTTTAATTCTTAGATGTACTGTATATGTGTATATAAGCTGTATTGGTCGACATTGTCCCAGAGTTATATTATTTTAAACTTTATGGACTGTTTTAAGTATTGTTTGTTAAAGAAAGACTCCAGAGCATTATATTTTAATATCTATTTTGATATTTGCATATTTTATTTTATTTTCATATATTTTCCTAATTTAATCTGTTTAATTAAGGTAATTTTCTTTAATTATATCCCAATAATCATGGCCCTATCTTTGGGGTCATGACACCTAATTGTGTATGTGGATGACATCATCCTCACTGGAGATGATTTGTTAGACATGGGTAGGCTTAAAAAATGTTTGGCATTTGAATTTGAAATTAACGATCTGGGGTCGTTGAAATACTTTCTTGGTATGGAAGTTGCCCGATCAAAGCTAGGAAGTGTGATTTTTCAAAGGAAGTATATACTTGATCTATTAAAAAAGATAGGCATGACTGGTGATTAGTGCATGAAAATGCACCCTAAATACTGCTTTTGATTTATATAATATTAAAATATTTACGCTTTAATTAACCAATTCCATTATTTTTATTCATAATATTTTTAATTGAAATTTGTCTAGTTTTTGCTTAATTATTTACTGATGAAAGCAGTGTAAAAAGCTACACAAAAAGAAGCTATGAAAGCCATATTTTTAAGCCTTTCAGCTGAGCCACACGAGCCAAAGGGAGAGTCACGTCAGCCGAGCCGAGCCAAGCCACTGCATAGTCAGCGCGGAAATCCGCGCTCGTTTATCCCGCCATCGCGCGCCTCACGCGTCAACAACACGCGGTTCCTCAGGGAGTGCGTCCCATGCACTTGCGTTCTCCAGCGCGTTTCAGCTTCTCCCGTGTGGGTCCCGCGTCTGCTATGCCAGTCTGATTCCCCAATAAAGTCGCACCAGCTATCAACCTTGTCCCTTGTCTGACCATCGCCAGCTCCATCCGCCCAATCCGCCCGCGACACGTGGTGCTTTTCCTCCTCACTGCCAATCACGTTGCGACACGTGTCCCCTTGGTGTTGAATCCGAATTTCTCCATCAATATCAGAGCAAATTGGCCAGATTTCTTCCCCAAATTAAATATATGATTTCTCCTAATTTATGTGTAATTTTATTTTGTTTCCTTTTCTTTTGTAATTTTCTAGTTTTATAATTTATTTCCTTCTTTGATAGGCAATCTCTGAACACTATAAATAGAGGGGTTAGCCTAAGGTTTTGAAAAGCTTTTGATATTCAGTTTTCTGTCGTCTTGCTGTCAGTCTCATATTTTCTCTCTAGAACTTGTGAGAATGTTTTGCAACATAGGCTAGAGTTTTCTTGGTGAGGTTAGAGATGAACTTCTATTGAGTGATCCAATTCGGGGTTTTGATTCCTTGTGCTGTAAAGTTCAACATCTGAATAAATTAAATCTCATCTATTTTTCTATTACTTTTCAAAATATTGTGTGCCAATTTTTATATAAGTTCAGTCACGCTTTTCTTACGTAATTATGTCACGCATTGTTTTGTCATTCAAATTATTTTACAAATTGTCTTTTACTGCAATATTGTCAAATTGATATATTGTCGATTTTGGATAACTTGTAATAATAATATTTTCTGAGCCAACATAGAGATTTAATTTATTCGATTCTTTTATTTTGTGAATCAAAACTTGAATTGGTGAACGAAACATTAGAGATTCTCGACACCTTATTGTTTTCTTCATACAGATTTTCTCCTTTTTATTTTATTTGCAACAAAAATCCCAAAAACTCTCATTTTTCTTTAATTTACTTTTCTCTAACACTCTTATTCTGTTAGTCATTCTTGTTATTTTGTTATCTCTCTGTGGATACGACCTCCCTTCTGTGCTACAATTGACCGCTTGTGAACATCACTTTTGGGCGTTAATCAACTGGTTGTAGACCTTTTGAAACACCAATGGAGTCGAATGTGAAACTCAGAGATAGTGATAAGAAGATTCTAGTTGACATAACTAGATACTAGAAGTTGGTTGGTAAGTTGATTTATTTGTCACATATCCAGACATAGCTTTCGCAGTAAGTGTGGTGAGCCAATTCATGCATTCTCCATATGCAGAGCACCTGGAAGCTGTGTGCAAGATCCTATGATACTTAAAGAGTACTCTAGGAAAGGGATTATTCTTTAAGAAGAGTGAACAATGAAGAGTTGAAATCTATACTGATGCTGATTGGGCTAGTTCGATAATTGACAGACGATCTACCTCTGGGTATTGCCCGTTTGGTTAGGATAACCTAGTTACTTAGAGAAGCAAGAAGCAGAGTGTAGTGGCTAGAAGCAGAGTGTAGTGGCTAGAAGCAATGCAAAAGTAGAGTTTAGAGCCATTTCTTAGGGGATCTGTGAAATACTATGGCTGAAACGTGTGCTCGAGGAATTAATAATGAAATGAGAATTTATTGTGACAAGAAGGATGCGATTAGCATTGCACTCAATCCGGTGTAGCATGACAGGATGAAACATGTAGACATAGACCAACACTTTATAAAAGAGAAACTTGAGACAAGCGGCATATGCTTACTATTCGTCCCAATGACACAACAAGTAGCAGATATCCTAACAAAAGGACTCTAAAGACCGAAGCATGAATTTTTTATAAGCAATTTAGGCATGATTGATATCAATGCACCATCTTGAGGGGGAGTATCGAAAAGTTTGGAGATAATTAGTTAGGGTTGATTAGGATATGTTTAAAAGTCAAATAAAACAAAATCTGGTACAAACAGATTCTGTTATCCTAGGGTTTTGTTAATTTGAATTTTATGTTGATAAGATTGGGATAGATTGTTACCGAGTGGATAGGATTTTGTTGCTGAAATCCATGGCACTCATAAGGCTATTATACTTGTAATTCTGTCAATTAAATTCAATAAAACTTCTAAGAAGTTTTCCCTTCAAAACTTACAAAATGTTTTCAAGCCTTCAATCTGTTGGTCAGTCTTCCAATAGTGTGTCCTTTGATTCATTAGCCCACAGAGGTAATTTTTTCAAAGCTTTGAATACTACTTCCCAAATCATAATTTGTTGGATTGTTGACTCTGGTGCGTCTGATCATATGACCAGCAATTATCATATTTTTTCCACATACTTACCTTGTGCTGGCAACATCAAAGTAAAAATTACAAATGGTTCACTTTCAACGGTTGCAGGAAAAGAGACTATAAAAATCTCTGATTCTGTAACCCTAGAATTTGTTCTCCATGTCCCAAACTTGTCTTGCAATTTGTTATCAATTAGCCAGTTGCCAAAAGATTCTAATTGCTATGCTAAATTTTTCCCCTCTCACTGTGTTTTTCAGGACCTGTCATCGGGGAAGATGATTGGCAGTGCTAAAGAATGTAAGGGACTCTATTACTTTGATGAGGCCAAGGTGAGTTGACAACTTCAAACTGCAATATGCGATTCTACATCTATTTCTAGGGATAGTGATATTATGTTTAGGCATTTTAGAATGGTTAATCCTAGTTTCCAGTACTTGAAACATTTAATTCCTTCCATTTGCTCCAATAATAATAACTATATTTTCAGTGTGAAATCTACTAATTTGCTGAACATCAACGCACTTCATTTCAAAAATCAAAGTATCAACCTTCCAAACCATTTATGATGACTCACACAAAATAGTTTGTTATGTTTATTGATGATCATACTCGAGTTTGTTGGGTTTATCTCTTAAAAGACAAAATTGATGTCCGTGATGTGTTAAAAAATTTCTACTCCATGGTTCAAATGCAATTCCAAACTCAAATTCAGATTTTCTGTACAGATAATGGCACATAATATTTTTAACTTTATCTTGGGAGATTTTCTAATAACTAATGGAATTATTCATCAAAGTTCATGTGTTAACACTTCACAACAAAATGGGGTTGCCAAACGAGAAAAATAAACATTTGCTTGAAGTAGCTCGTGCCTTGATGTTCACTACCAATATGCCAAAAATGTTCTGGGGAGATGCCATTATAACATCTTCCTACCTTATCCACAGGATGCCTAGTCGAGTCCTTTCATTCGAAACTCCATTCAATACCCTAAAGAAATTATTTTCCACTTCACGTCTATCCTCAAATTTACCTCTCAAGGTGTTTGGATGTCCTAGATTTGTTCATGTTCACTCTCAAAATCGAAGTAAGTTAGATCCTAGAGCTACTAAGTGTATTTTCATTTGATATTCTCCTACACAAAAGGGATACAAATGCTTTGATCCATCCACAAAAAAGGTATTTGTTAGTCTTGATGTTACATTCTTTGAAAACACTCATTTCTTCTAAAAAACTTCTCTTCAGGGGGAGATTTCTAATGAAGATCGTTTTTTAGATTTTGAGCTTCTTCCTTCTGAATCCATCCTAAACACTGAAAGCACCATTCCTTCTCATTCTGATATGCCATATACAGAAGAGAACTTGAACTCAGGGGGAGATGTGGAAAAGCAAGATGACAGGGAGTTCCTAGTCTACTCAAGAAGGCCAAAGTCAAAATGTCAAGGGAACCTCACATCCGAAACACCAAGAGAGTCTAGCCCAGTGATAGCTCCAAGTGTGAATGAGTCAATCACAGAGACAAGTATTTCTAATACTCCTGATATTGATCTACCCATAGCTCTCAGAAAACAACCTTGCTCATGTACACTCCATCCCATCTCCAAGTTTGTGTCACGCCTAGTCTAATAATTAATTAAACTTCTCCACAAGTGTGACATGCCTAGTCTAATAATTAATTAAACTTGAAAATATTATTGTTGAACTTTAATAATAAATGGGAAATTTTCTCAATAATAATAATAATAATAATAATAATAATAATAATAATAATAATAATTTTAGAAACACTAATAAGCACATTTGATAATACCATGATGAATAATTCCTAAGACAGAGACAATAAATGTCATAACCACCCAAATTTGAAAAAATTATTTGTTTAATCAAGTAGACCACTAGACCGCCATGACACCAAGTCGTTCTCTTTGTCATCGCTCAGTGTCTAACTACTTGTTTGGGTCAGATTCTGTTCCTCATCTTTCACTGAATACGTGTCAACTTGGATCACCTCCAAACAAGCATATCGACTGGAGACTACTAATCGATTGGAGATCATAAATGGATTGAGGGACCATAGAGCTCACTCTTAGGCGGCTGAAGAAGGACAACCTTTTGAAGGACAACCTTATTGAAGGACAACCTTTTTGAAGGATGATAAGAACCAGAGCCATGGGCTGCTTGTCTATAGTAGAAGAAAGAAACAATAAAGGATTGGTTATTCGTCGATTAGTGGCTGACGTGGACAGGGGCATGTAATTGAATTTAGTTAGTTGTTAGGAGTTAGCTTGTAGGAGAAGCTGTGAGTGAATCTAGGGAAGTCTATAAATAAGAGGGAGGTTGAGAAGTTAAGGGAGGAATTTTGTAGTATTTGGAGAGTGTAAGAGAGTTGGTGATCTCTCGAATATCACCAGTGTGTAATTTCCATTGTTGTTTGAATAAACTTCGATCCTTCGTTTTGTTCATTGCTAATTGTTGAGGTTTCCATCAAATTGGTATCAGAGCGGTTTCATTTGGGAATGGTAGCTAGGAGAGCGGAAAGAAACATGGAAGGGGATTGAAATTTGATTAGAAAGACGTCAGAGAACTTAAAGGAATTGTCGGACAAATCTTGGAGGACATCAAAGCTATGAAAGAGTATATGAAGGAGCTTACCGATTGGGTGAGAGCAGGAGGCGACGTGAATCCAATGCTGGAGTAAGGAGGCGGTGCTACGACAACTGCGAATCGTTCCAGCTACAGTCCGGTGCCAAATGGTAGAGAGTTAAGATTCTGTTGGATCGAGATTCCTCTTTTCAACGGTGAAGATTTGCATGGCTGGTTGTTCTGGCTCAAACGATACTTCCAGGTTCAAGGTGTTGATGACGCGAAATGGGTGGCTGCGGTCGTGATCATACTAGAAGGAATAACGCTGAACTGGTTCCAGTGGATGGAATCCAGATTCGGTGTCATGGATTGGCCGACCTTTAAGGAATCTGTGTTACAAAATTCTGATGATCTCAAATTGGAAATCATTGTGAAGCTCTACTCGCCCTTTGGCAAGAATCGTTGGTGCCAGAATTCTAGGAGAGGTTCAAGCTACTTTTAGCTCCATTTAGGAAGGCAAACGAGGAGTTCTTGATTGGAGTTTTCTCGAATGGATTAGCTGATGAAATTAAAGCTAAAGTCCGAATGGTGAAGCCTGCCTTTCTAGTCCAGCTAATGGATTTGGCCCAAAAATTGAAGAAAAGAATTGGGCCCTTGATCGAGCCCATATGTTGAGGACTTCACGGGCTAGAACAAGTAGTGAAGGGGCTGGATTTTTCAGAACTGATAGGCTGAAGAATTCAACGCTTGGAGGCATTACAGGAAGTTGCTCCAGCTGGTTAGGTAGTGGCTCCTGTTGGAATCCACCGAAACTGGTGGAAAAAAATGAGGGATCCCCAGAGTTGACACATACCAACTCTAACCAATTAGACGTGTCGGTCAACAAGAGCCAAGAAAATAGTTTTTTTAAGTCCACGAGGAAACAAGACAGCTTTAGGAACAAAATTTCTGACGTTGAATTACAGTGGTGCAGGGAGCGTGGATTATGCATCTGGTGTGAAGAGAAATGGCGGTTCGGACATGTTTGCACAAAACTACAATTGCAGGTTCTCATTACAGGGATGGATGAAGAAGATGGGGATGGAGTTGAAGCTACAATTGAGGAAGAACATGGCGAATAAGCGGCGGCGTCAGGAGTGGTCACTTGAACCTTGAGGACAAGGTTCCTGTGAATGGGGGGGTAATGATAAGAACCAGAGTCAGGGCTGCTTGTCTATAGTAGAAGAAAGAAACAATAAAGGATTGGTTACTCGTTGATTAGTGGCTGACGCGGACAGGGGCTTGTAACTGAATTTAGTTAGTTGTTAGGAGTTAGCTTGTAGGAGAAGCTGTGAGTGAATCTAGGGAAGTCTATAAATAAGAGGGAGGTTGAGAAGTTAAGGGAGGAATTATGTAGAATTTAGAAAGTGTAGGAGAGTTAGTAATCTCTCAAATATCACTTGTGTGTAATTTCCATTGTTGTTCGAATAAACTTCCATCATTCATCTTGTTCATTGCTAATCGTTGAGGTTTCCATCAAAGAACAACCACCAGATTGCACAAACTGGGAAACTAGGACTGAATCTGACACAAGAAGGGACTTTCCTGATATGAAAGGAGATGTTAAATAGGGCTAGAAAAGGAAACTTCTATTGAAGATGTTAAGGCTCAATCCACACAGAATTGGGAAACCATTAGAAGCAGGAGGATCCCTGAAAATATGGACCATTCCCACAAATTTGGCAGCATTTTTCACTCCATTATTATTTGAAAATTTGCTCTCCCTTCACCGTTCTTATTCTCAACTGTAATGTGTTCTCTTTCTCCATTATAGTGAAACCCCCTGAACTCTACCGTGGATGTAGTCTACATCCACTTCACTTTAGAGGTGAATCATTATAAATTTGAGTTTTCTTATCTCTTTACATATTTTCCGTACCTTATTTTCTCATTCATACTTCCGACTGACTCAAGGTTATCAACTGGCGCTAGAAGACGACATCCGATTCAACCAATGGTCCTTGAAACAAATTGTTTGTAGAATTCACCCTCTACACTATACACACACAACACACGTATTGAAACAGAAACTAAGGGACTTTTATTGATAAGGAAAAATATTGTACAAAAGAAGAGGAGGAGATTTCCTCTAAACCATAACACATATATTTCAATGTCAGGCTTTATTGACTTGATACATTTAATATTTACTAGTTGAAAGCACGCGAACGTGTTACATTTTTTAATACAAAGATCTAAATTTTCTTTAAAAATTTTATTTTTAATAACTTATTATTCCTTAAGATTTAGTTTAATAAAAGCTTAAAAATAAAAAAAAAAAAAAAAAAAATCATGAAAATGCTTTTTTTTTTTTTTTTTTTTTTTTTTTTTTTTTAGAAAAGAAAGGTAAAAGTGATGAATTGTGTCAAAAGAAGGAGAAGCCTTCCTTTATTGTGACACATGTTAAAAGGAAGAGAATGCTTTTTGGCTCTTTCATGTATGTAATAAAGATTTGAGATATTTGTCATTTTATATTTTATGTTTTGGATTTATTTAAAAATTATGATCATGTTTAGAATTGATCATGTTTTTATTTTTTATGTTTTTAAGAAAAAAAAAAAAAACGTTTTTAAAACGGCGTTTGACGCAATAAAGACAAAAAAAGAAAATGAAAGTGATTTTTTAGTTTAGTGTAAAATGAGAGAGAAATGAAAAATAATTTTTAGTCATTTTTTATTTTTTATTTTTATTTTCTCTCTGTTGAAAAAGAGAGATATTAATGAGTTTTTTTACACTAAAAATATTCTCTTGATAAAATTATCAAACGTATTTTTAAAAATAATTTTTGTTTGAGATTGAAAATGTTTTTATTTTTATTTTCATATAAAAAATAAAATCATTTTAGAACAAATTGCCTTATATTTTTAATTTTTGATCTCATTAAATATAAACCTTTAGGTGTTCTTTCTTGGTCTTGCAACTTGAAGTTTTAACTTTACTCACTGAGTCAGTATGGCTTTTCTATCGTATCTTTCAACCTCAAGTATTTACCAACCTAGGTTGGATCCGCAGGTCTAATCCGCATCCCGTGCCCACTCAACCTTCAATTGTAGGTGCACTCCCATTTTATTTGAAATCACACGTTTCATAAACTTGGGGCACAATTGAAAGGAAAATTTTGTAACTAGAAAATTTTCTGGTTCAAAAAATGCTCTGCACATGCAAGCATGGAGCCACACTAAGTCCCAGGGGGACATGAGACCTCACTTAATATATATATATATATATATATATATATATATTTTTCTCGAAAGAACTTTTAAATATTATTGTTTGTTGCCCCCACGCCACCAATCATGTACTCTTCTGTCTTTGGGACTCATAATTCTTTTCAAATATTATTTTTGGAAACTCTTACAATAAGAACTGTTATTTTATCATACTGGTAAAAATTATTATTTTAACTGTTGAATTAGCATTTTAATAAAAAAAGTATTATACAAATAACATCGATTTTGATTTTTCCTATTCTGTTACTACCAGGTAGTAATGTACCATAAGCAAATAATATAATCACCATGAGTAATTATAAAATGCACTCTTATGACTACTGATAACAGATAGTTAATGTAAAGAAAAATAAAAAAATAAAACTAGTGGTATCTTTGAAATATCTTTTTTAGTACTATGAAAAAGCAAAAAAAAAATTAGCACCACCACCAATAACATCAACAATAATAATACATTATCAATATAGCTCTTATTGAATAAATGGGTTGCGCGCAGTGTGATTCAATGTCCTTTCAGTGGGTGTGGCACAATAATGGTGGCTACAAAAGTAAGTCAGTTGCCATCTTTGAACCAAAACATACCAAAACTTTCCCTTGTTGGTTCCTTTTCGAAAGGGATTGCATTTTCAGTGGCCCTAGTCATATTAGTGATCTGGTAACCCAATAATACAAATTTCTTCTTTTCATTGTACAGTAAAGTGTGATGAGTACCATATTATGGTGCAGAAAATCTTGTACAGTTATTAGAAGATATAAGTAGAATCAAGGACAATTCTGTTTATATACGTATGACGATTCAAGCAAGATACTGACCTCAAAGAACTGTATTCATTAAAATGTTGAGGCTTCACTTCATTCTATTCTCATACTTGATAATATGTAACTGAAGTATTTCAGGCATAATGTGAATAAAAGTATCAAAGTAGAGAACAGGTAAAAATGGAACCTATAAGCACAAAGATCAAGAATACTGACAGCATTCTTTTTCCGAAAGAGCAATTGAAAAGATTAAAGGATCTATGTGGCTGTTGTAAAACTTGAGTAGGAGTGACAAGAACATGTCCTTTAGATAAAATTAAAGTACTATGTTGGCATAAAAGTATTCTGGTAGATAAAAAATTATAGTGGATGCCTTTAAATTTAAACAAATTTCGATTAGTCTCTCGATTGTGGCTAAAAATTTGTGTTTTGGCAACGACTGTTTTCCATTCCAATATATATATATATATATATATATATATATATATTTTTTTTTTCTTACTTTAGTTGTACTATGCTATAATGCTGGAGATCATGTACAAAACGTGATTATTCATTCAGAAGTGGATCACTGAGCGTCTATTGCAATGGGAGATGTCAATGGTGCTGAATATGTCTCAGTTGGAGAAGTACATTCCCCTAGAAGAGACAGTAATGTCAAAAAAGTGTCAGTCCTGCTTCTGGTTTTTCTGATATTCTATGAGGTTTCCGGAGGCCCATTTGGCATTGAGGACAGCGTTGGGGCGGCCGGTCCGCTTCTAGCTCTTGCTGGGTTTTTAGTATTCCCAATAGTATGGAGCATCCCAGGGGCCTTAATAACTGCCGAGATGGGCACCACGTTCCCGGAGAATAGTGGTTGTGTAGTTTGGATATCCTCTGCTTTGGGACCCTTTTGGGGGTTTCAACAAGGTTGGATGAAATGGGTGAGTGGCGTTATAGATAATGCTTTGTACCCTATTCTGTTTCTGGACTATTTGAAGTCGGCGTTCCCGGTTTTAGGTGGTGTTGTACCGAGAATCATAGCAGTCCTAGTTTTTACAGTTGTCCTTAGAGCTGAGCTATAGGGGTTTAAACGTCGTGGAATGGCTCGATGTTGTCTTGGGGATTTTTTCCATCCTTTTGTGGTCATGGGGCTTTTGGGAATCCCCAAGGTTGAGCCTTCAAGATGGTTAGAGGTGGATCTTCACAATGTGGATTGGAACTTGTATCTGAATACATTGTTTTGGAATCTGAACTATTGGGATTCTATAAGTACACTTGCGGGAGAAGTAGATAACCCAAATAAACTTCTGCCAAAGTCTTTGTTTATTGCTTTGGTCTTGGTGGTTCTAGCATACTTCTTTCCACTCTTAATGGGTACTGGGGCTGTTCCGGTCAATCGAGAATTATGGACTGATGGGTACTTCTCGGATATTGCTAAAATCCTTGGGGGAGTTCGGTTGAGATGGTGGATTCAAGTTGCCGCAGCAATGTCAAATATGGGGATGTTTGTGGCTACTATGAGCAGCGACTCTTTTCAACTTCTCGGATTGGCAAAATGAGGGATGCTTCCCGCATACTTTGCTCAGAGGTCCCATCACGGAACCCCACTCGTGGGCATTTTGTTCTCGGCTTCTGGCATTCTATTGCTATGTTGGTTGAGCTTTCAAGAGATTGTAGCTGCTGAAAACTTCTTGCACTGCTTTGGAATGATTTTGCAGTTCATAGCATTTGTGCGGTTAAGGGTGAAACGCCCAACTGCTGCTCGGCCGTACAAGATACCCATGGGAACTGTCGGAGCCATTGTGATGTGTATTCCTTAAACCATTTTTATTTGTATTGTCTTGGTTCTCTCTTCAGTCAAGGTCCTTGTGGTCAGCATGGGTGTTATAGCTTTATGATCAACCCTCTGCTCAAACATGCTGAGAAAAAGGGGTTGATGAAGTTCTCCACCAGCACTGACCTCCCAGATATACATGGTGCTCATGAGGAAAGTAACTCTTTAATAGAGGAGCGAGTCCTTCGAACGTGAAAATGCAATATCGCCCGAATACGGTCTCACTTGCCCCTGGCAGAAATCTCAGGCTGCTTCATTTTTTATGTGATCAAGTTAGTATCCATGGTAAACTAGTATGGAGTGAGCTTGTAGGATGATGAAGCTTTTTGTTTATCTTAGCCTTTTTACATTGATGACAAATGGAAGTATTTGGACATCTTTTATCGAGTCATGAATTATGTGAGTTTGGATTCCCTAGTTTTTGATGTTTGCCTGTATGAAGTATGTTTATCAAACTTTGCATTTAAGTTAAAATAATAACCTTGTTTTCTACTCTTGGTGAAAAGCTTATGACTGGAGTCTAATTGTATATTTCCGACATTGTTTTTAGTGTTCAGTTCAACGTTTTGGCGACCACTTACGCTCAACGAATCAGGTCACCCCAATACTTGGTTCAGGGATCATTCTAATACAGTATTCTTCTCTCCATTTTACAGTAAAGTGCGATGAGCACTATATTATGGTGCAGAAGTCTTGTTTGCGGGTAAACTAGTTTGTTTTTTTTTTTTTTTTTAAAAAAAAAAAAAAAAAAAAAAAAAAAACTAGTTTGGATTTGTAGGCACTCTCAAAACTGGTGTACTTGACCCTTAACGCCAGATTAGTTATTGGGAAAAAAAAAAAAGACGATTTTTCTTGCACCAAACAGTAATTTAATAATCCTGCCACTCGTTAAAAAAAAAGGTGTAATATGAATATCAAATGGTATATTGGAATTAAACGCAAAATGTAAAAGCAATCTTACTTCATATTCATATCTCAGCCTTAACAAAGGAAATCTATTATTATTCCAAATCCTAGAGTTCTACATGGTCTGGTCGAGGCCATGTGTGCTCTCCTTTCTAAACGACTATATTGTGTATTATCTAAAGTGCAATATTTTGGTCCATGAAACTGTAACAATCATTCACATATTAACAGAACCAGGCTTTTGTACATAATGTACCTTGAATGATTTTCTAGAGAAAGCGCAAAGAATAGTAGATAGTTCTCAACATTTAGTTTCCAAATTCATACCATCTTATCAACTGAGGGTAAAAAATCCTCCAGAATCCGGGCCAGTTTTTTGTCTTCAACTATACATCCTAGAAAGCATAACCCAACAAATAGTCCTGACGTTAGAATCTGTATGGGCATGGGAATTAAGTGCTTGTTTCAAAGTAGCTTCCACAATTATTAGGAGATATAAGGAGAATCAAGGATAATTCTGTTCATATTCGTCTAATTCTAGCAAGATACTGAGTTCAAAGAACTGTTTTCATTAAAACAGCTTGCACTTAAATGCAATAAAGGGAATGTTGAGGCTTCATTTCATTCTATTTTCATACTTGTAATATGTGACTTAAAGTATTTCTAGCGTAATGTGAATAAAAGTAGGAAACGGGTAAAAATGGAGCCTATACGTACAAAGATCAAGAATACTGAAAGCATTCTTGTTCTGCAAGAACAATTTTAAAGAAAAAAGGAACCACTTGGCTGTCGTAAAAATTAAGTAGGAGTAACAGGGACATGTCTTTTAAGATATAATTATAAGACTATGCTAGGATAAATTGTATTCCAGCAGATAAAATGATCTTGTATGCCTTTGGTCTTCCATAAGTTCAGTGAATTCATCATATTAGGAAATTCAAAATTCTGGAGTTCGCCATCTTGGCATTTTGTTAACAATCCCATCTCTCACTGACTAACAAAAGTACAATGTATTGCATACTTGTTTCAAAGCTTTTCTATATTTACAGTTATCTGCCATCTTTCTGCTTTCAGTTATCTATCATCTTGATGAAAGGTGAAGCAGAACTAATTTCCCTGGATTTTAGGCTGATCTGAATTGTTAGTTTATATACAAATGCATGACTCTGAAGTGTGTCCATACTCGCCACCTAGGAGGCAGCAATGCAGCAGAAGGCACAAATTGTTTCACCTTGTTTTTTGAAACATTTTTTTTTTTTTGACATATTAAAAGAAGTCATTTAAGCATTAAAAAGCTCACCTGTATCTCCTTTGACTGAATGTCATGAACAACGAATGGCTATGCTGATGAAATCCCATAGCGGCTTCGTAGAGCATCAATACTCTTCTCAAAGGATTGTGACAGCTTGGTGACAGATGTTTTGCATGCTGCAAATTTGGAATAATCAACATTTCAAACCGAAGCAGATTATAGTCTATGACTTGCTCACAGAAATCTACTTTTGCTTCCGCCCAGTACACACAGTCAACAACAACAACAACAACAACAACAAGCCTTAATCCCAACTTAATTAGGGTCGGCTATATGGATTTCACTTTTTCATGGACCTATGTTCGAAATTAGACTTTTCTGAAGGTCTAGATCTAGAATGTCACTCTCCATAAATAGGACTTCCACTTATTGAACCTTTTCTTTTCTTGAAGCATGCTATTTAATGTCACTAAAAATTAGGAGATACTACATGTCTGGCAGTCCATATTTGACTAGACAGAATCATATTCATGAGACAAGCAGAAGACGCCAACAACCACCCCATATGTCCAAAAATAAGACAAGCTATCTATGACAGAAGCCAAAAGAACCAGTGATTAAAAATAAGTTGTAAAACTGGTAATGGAGCATGTCTTGATAAATTTGTCCCAAGGTTTTCTAATCTATAATTTAGAATGAAGATTGATCAACTAAGACTATCCAATCAAGCTGGGTTCTAAGATATGCTGTACATATGTGAAAATTACTAGACAACAGTTGCAATTATACTGATGAAGTTTAAACAAGTTCTTAAGTTCTTTAAAAAGTCGCAGAACATACCATGTGATGTGCCGGCTTGTACATCTGCCATGAACTCTGCATATGAAGTCTGCAAAATAACTAGTTGATTATCTTTCTTCTACGAATAGAAAGATTTTGAAAGTTGAAAGCAAAACTTGATTGGTATTTGGAGAAGTAGTAAATACCATCAGTGCTTCTTGACTTTTGTCAATCCTTTCAGACATCTTCTTGTATTCCTTCTCTGTTTCGTCTGACACTTTCTGGCGTTCATGATTCTGAATCTATAGGATTGGAAAATGAAGCATACGGCCAAGAAAATTAGCAGACAAATCCCTGTTTACATGGCAATTGAAGCATCTACTGATTGATCAATTAGCAAATTGTTCAGAAAATTAATCTACTAATGGGATTATGGAAACTATGCTATGCGATTAAAGATCATTGACTGGGAAGACAAATATATGATAAACAATATATCTGCCATCAGATGCTTGCTGAAAGAAATCAATTGAAGCTTTTGTACCTAAAGGAAATTAGACAAGAAATAATGAATGTGATTAATTGTACAAGAAAGCAAACAGTTGGTTAGTTTGATAAGTGAAACTCGAAAGGAGTGTGTAGGGATTCAATGTAGCTCAATCGGATAACTATTGGTCCGAAAACATAGACTGTGCTTACAAAAACGGCAATTCAATAGCATTCAACGATCGAAACAAATTCCAAGCAAAATCAACCAAGCAGAGCCAGAAATGGTCAATTAGGACTTCAATTAGCTAGAAAGAGAAAATTCCACTTTCTAATTGAATCTAATTTCGAATTTTTCTCATCAATGAGAGAGAGAGAGAGAGAGAGAGAGAGAGAGAGAGAGAGAGAGAGAGAGAGAGAGAGAGAGAGACCTTGAAGCGCTTGTGGAGGCAAGAGGAAGAAGCATCGATGTCCTTGAGGATCTCGGAGTGAGAGCGATCAATGTGGCGCTTGAGATCGTCGAGGCGCGAGGAGGCGAGATCCTTGAGATCGGAGATGGAGCTCAAGGTTCTCGGAGGGCGAGACGGCGACATGAAGAGAGCGGAGGCCGGAGAATCAGCGGCAACGGTCTTCTTCATGTTCTGGCGCTTCTTGCTGCCTGTAAAGATGGCCGATTCCGGAGACTGGCTCGGAGGAGAATCCATCGTCAATGGCGTCTCAAGAAACTCCACCGCCGAATGCTTGCGGCTGCGACCGCGAACGCGACCGCGAGCGCCATTGCGAACGCCGGGAGTGGAGTTGGTGGTACGAACCCCTTTCTTCTTCATTTTGGCGCTCGTTTTCTGTTCAAACTTCAGAGATTCGAATTGCTGAAGCAGGGAGGGAAATATGCAGTGCCAAATTCGGAGAGCTATATTTATATACATACAAATGACTCGTTTAAACGCGGAAAGAAAAATAAATATAAAAGGAATTTATCCTTAGGTCCTCGATGTTATGTTGGTGTTGCACTTAGGACCTCAGTTTTTTTGTTTTGTATTTTATTCCCGAGATTACTGTTTATGTAGCAGTTGAGTCCTTTCATCCAACTCCTTGTGACATAGCCAACCAATGTCGAAGTTACAAGGGTATTTCATGAAACTAAATAATAAGACAATATCTTTTCAATTGTATGGAATTAAATCATTATAAAATAATTTTAAAAATAAATTAATTTCATAAATACCCCTACATTTTGTAATCTGTTTCAGTATGTTCCTAAGCTTCAAAACGAAGATGGTGAGCTCACCTATCGTCGCGAGCTCCAAAAGTGATCTTGGAATTGACGATCAAACAAAAAAAATAGGAGTTTTGCTCTTCATATAAGGGTCTAGTCTGAAATATTCTTACATTTATAAACTAATAAAATGATGATATAGAAATATTTATAGTTTTATAAATTTTTTCTAAACTGTTGATTTTAAGTTAACTTACCCTTAAATTATTTATTTTTGTGTCAACTCTCCCTTGAATTTTTAAAAAATCAGAAAAATAATTGACACAAAATTAATAATTTAAGGGTATTTATAAAACAATATTAGTTCAAGGTACTCTATAAACGTTTTTTTATACTTTAAAGATTAAAATAATTTTCTTTTTAAAATTCAGGAATAATACAAAGCTCAAGGAGCATTTATAAATTAATCTATGAAATATAAAAAAAAAAAAATTCAAATACTAAAAAGTCACAAATTATAATAACTTCTCAACTATTAAGGGTTTGTTCTTTTCACAATTTAAAACTTAACTTAACATTTTTTAAAATATTTTCTCTTATAAAAATTTAAATTAAATTTTTTTATTGTAATATTTTTTTCTCATATAAAATTCAAGCTAACTTAAATTGGGAAAAGAATACATCTAAAATTAATTGTTACAAATTTTGACATCTTAGCAATTAAATTACTAATTAAACATTTTAAACGAAAAATGAAAATACGAAACCGAGAGAGAACATTTTCAGGGCAAATAACCCACCCTTGTACATCGGGACCCGTTGTCGTTCTTGGACTAGTTGTCGTTGTGTGAGTAAGCGGAGAGTGTGGAAATGGGGAAACCTGAGAATCGGAGTAAGGGCGACGAGCTTCACTTCGCGGCCAGGTCCGGCGATCTGGGCGCCGTTGAGTCGATCCTCAGCGCTGATCCTTTGGCCGTCAATTCCAGAGATAAGCACTCCAGAACTCCGTATCCTTCTTAAATCCCTTCGTTTCTTTTTCCCTTTTTCGTTTGCTTCCGTATAAATATTACCAATTAAGTATATTTCAATCTGTTGGACATTTTTACATGCTTCAGTGTTGAAGTTCATTGATTTCGCATTTGGGAGGTGGGTTATACCATAACATAACATTTTTTTAAAAAAAAATTCTTTGATTAAATATCGCTAGCTAATAGAACGGCTTCAAGACATAGTTGTAGGAACCTACTGTTGTTTTTAAAGTGTTTTAAAGTGTTCTAATGGTTTGTGTGATTGTGAGCTTTGCATATGTTCTACGTGTTAAAACTCGGATCCACTAATCATTTGCTACTTAATTTGTGTCCTAAAAATGTTGCATATCATATAGAGAAACCTTTAGTTTTGAAAAGGTTGTGTATGGTAGTTATTTATT
Organism: Morus alba; assembly: GCA_012066045.3. Classification (NCBI taxonomy): domain Eukaryota; kingdom Viridiplantae; phylum Streptophyta; class Magnoliopsida; order Rosales; family Moraceae; genus Morus; species Morus alba. Next base: position 6,471,293 of record CP050235.2, read on the forward strand.
TATTTGGGTTTAATCGAGCTTTCCGGCTTAAAGTTTTCTGAATTTTTTTAGTTGTAGTTATGTCACTTGGTTTTGAAATTTGGTAACAGAATAACGGTCTGCGAGCTACTCGTGCTTGCTGAAAAATATTTATTTACATACTGATCGGTAATCTTCCAGCATGTCTCAATCTTGAACGAACTCCAGCCTTCTAAATTATATTTCTGTCTGTGAGTGTGTTGGTTTTGAATACTGTTCCTTATATGCACATGTACATGCACACATATGTATGTTATATACGTGTAGATATGTTAGTTATGCATGTAGATTAACAAACACACATATGTAGATTGAAGGGTCTGCCATCAAGTAAAGAACTTTTAATTTGCCTATTGAAAGTTTCCAGGTCTCTGTCAGCCTTGCTCAAAACCACCCCGATCAGCAATCTGCGCACCAGATCTCAAATTTGTATCTGGCAGGGGTTCAAGACACTTTTATAAACCGCATTTATAGCTTATAGGCTCAAGTTTTGATTCTACTCTTTATTTCCACTTCTAATTCCTATTGCTAGAACTCTGGCATCACAACGTTTTTCCTTTGACAAGCAACTCTGAAAATAGACTTCATTTAGCGGCATGGTCTGGGCAGGTAGGAGTTGTAAGTTACCTCTGCAAACATAAGGCCGATGTTGGTGCTGCTGCCATGGATGACATGGGTGCAATACACTTTGCTGCTCAGAAGGGACATCTTGAAGTTGTTCGGACTCTTCTCTCATCTGGGGCATCCATCAAAGCTTCCACTCGCAAAGGCCTGACTCCATTACACTACGCTGTGCAAGGCTCGCACCTAGAACTTGTCAAGTACTTGGTAAAGAAAGGTGCGAGTCTAAGTTCAAAGACCAAAGCAGGAAAGACCCCTATTGATTGTGCAGACAATGAAGAAATCCGCTCCTATTTGGAAGAATATGAAATTTTGTCTAAGAATGGAGGTCTGAATGCCAAACATAAAGCCAAAGAATCTAATCAAAAGTCTTCTCAGAAGGAAGAAGAGAATTCTGGCAGTGAAGCTGCTGAAACTGCACATGATAAATCAGAAGATAAAAGCTTGAAGAGAAAGGGTGATGAGGACGAGTCTAAGGAAACCTCGGCAGAACCGAAAAAGAAAAGAGTTATGCTCAGTCATCTGGTAAGTGAAGATGACACGAAAGATGGCGAAGAAGCTGAGTAGGTACGAGTCTGGTGAAATAACTTTCTTTTTTCTAGCATCTAACAGTTACATCTATTATAGTATCTTGTTACTCTTTGGTGCTTTGGTGAGATAATATCGCTTGATGTATGACTCGATAGATCCATACCTTTTGTAACTGTTTATCAAATATTTTTCCTAGCAAATTCCAGTTTCTGTGTCTTATTCCTTTGGGCATAACGACTTGTAATGGTCGATTTTGTTGCATTAAACGAGGCTAACATCTTTTTAATGGAAAAAGGTGGTAAAGTAAAGGACTGTTCAGTTTTCATTGTGGAAACACGACTCTTGAAGCAAATTTTTTATCGAAGTTGTAACATACAGGAACTAGAACTAATTTGTATACAGTGTTTGAGATCATATTCCGATCCCTTTGCCAACTTGTAATTGCAACTTTTTCCTGACCACTATAATCAGATTCAATTGAGCTGTAGATGGTTAGTGGCTCGAGCCTCCAACTTTGGCTATGGGTTTTCAGGACCAGTTTGAACCCATCAATAACTGACCCTGAACCCTTCATGCTGAACAATCGCTCTTGATGCTGTCGGTTGCACAAACCAAACTGACCAAATTCTGTCTTCATTCAGTTTTAAATTTCTGGGGATTGGTTCGGCCTAAACACTCTTAGTATTGACAAGCCATAAAATGGATTCTCTGTAGCTTTTGGAGTCGGAGATGTTTGATTGAGAATTTTTGGTCAATCTGCTTAGCAGGTAGCAGCTAGGGGACCAAGAGCAAGAGGTCCCACTGATCTTAGAGAAGTTTGTGACCCAATTTCGACATGCTGCTTTCTTGCCTCACAAAGGTGTAGAACATTGAGGTGAATTTACTTTTTCACCTTTGATTGGGAAGTTTATGCTGTTCAGATGTTCTTCTTGACCGTTGGGTTGATGAACTAGTAAAGTATTAGTTTTCAAAATATTCACTTGGATTGCTAGATATTTTTCTATTATTTTTTAGGGGAATATTTTTCAATTTTTCACGTAAGGTATTCGTCTCATATCAGTAAAAAGAAAATATGGCAACCATGAAAGGTTTGTATATCTTTTATTAAGAAAAATTTTAGAAATACTCTCGAACTTGGGTCTGAATTTGAGCAGCCTCCTGAGTTGGTATTTGTGAGATCCATTAAGTAGAATCTTTCAAATGTCCCCTTCTCTGGAGTTTTTGATGGTGAATGACATGTTAAAACGTATCAGGAGTGGTACAATAGTTACGGCCGAATTCAGCCTACTGCTTATAGCATATAAAACAAGAAAATTGTTTTAAGGATTCCACCAATGTTAAGCACCATCATGAATAGAAAGTGGGTTTCATATTCCATGACCCATCTTCTATTAGTGGGTGTTGCATGCCCTATTGCATTGTTCATAAAACAAAGAGTTTGCTGCCTAGGAAGGTCAAAACGTTCTCTTGCTGGAACTTGGAAGACTAACATTAATCAACTAATGTTGTTCTGAGCTCTTTGAGTCACAACGTCGTGATTTACACGTGGTCAATTCAACTAGTAAAAGATTTAAGAGTGGGCTATGAGAAATTGTGTGGGCAGGGTCTATTGATAGAAAACGACTTTTACAGTGGCTTGGTAGTCGGTACGTACGTTGAATTAAAGCATATGTTTCACTTGACTAAACTTTTTTTTTTTTTTTTTCTTCCAACAATTGTTAGCCTCGTTTCATTGAAAGGAATAGGTACGTGTGAAAAGAAAGACGAAATGTATATACATATACATACTACATATATATATATATATATATATATATATATATATGCATGCATTTATGTATGTATGAATATTCTTGAATAGTCAATTCATGATGGAATTCTATTAAATTGGCCTTTTTTGACCAGCAACACTTTTGTAGGGTAGATTTCTCCCATTGTAACTTGTTAAAGGACTACTATAATTTTCTTGTATTAAATCGTAACAGTCACTATTTTGAGAATCATAAATCATTTTTAAGTACGGCAATAAACGATTGTCACACACATTTATCATGAATAATTATATGAATAATATTAAAAGACAAATCAATAAACGATTGTCGTTTTTATTATGAATAACAATAAAGTTATAAATAGATGAATAGATAATTCTAATTGGATTTTTTTTCCTCGTGATTTGCCATTCTAAATTTTTTTTTTAATCATTTAATAGACTATCTATTTTGAGAATTTCACTAGAATCACAAACTTGTAATGTGGTTGACTGCATTTAAGTTGTAATCTGTTTATTATGGTTTTTTTGTTTTGCTTTTTATCATTTAAGTTCTTTCTAGATTAAGAATTCTATGATTGCATGCCATGATGAATTCTGCTCCAAATAAATCTTCATGTATGATCGGATGTGCCTATAAAAAAAATGACTGATGTAATCCTTCACGAAAAAATTCTTCATGTTTAAATATGACAGTAAGTTACGATGGAAAGACCGATATTAATAGTAAAAATGATATATGTGCATATTATGATTAATATAAAAAATGAAAGTCATTTATTGACGTGCTTTTTAATATTATTCATATAATTATTCACGATAAATGTGCATGACGATCGTTTTTCATCATATGCTTAAAAATCATTTTTAATTCTTAAAATAGTAATTATTATGACTTAATATAGAAGAATTGTACTAGTATTTCAGCGGCGGATTATAAGGACACATGGAGGACAGATTCAGTTATTTACAAAGTGGGGGTTACAGTTAGATACCTCTATTATCCATTCTTTCACTAATTGACGTCTTTTTTACGTCTTTACGCAGACACGAGTGGTCCATAATCTTTTCATCCGTTTAATAGGGCGTGATAATTTCGATTAAAGCTCGTGGAAATTTGAATGCCTACCACGTTGAGATATATAGTGAAATCAGGGAAGAGGAGAAAATTATGGTATGCCAATACGAGAGAAGTTTTTTATTTTTAATTTTCTTTTTTTTAAGATAAAATATTATATAATAAAAATGTGATGAAGAAGGTAGCGGTCGATTAATTTTTTTCCGTTTATGCTCTTTGTCTTTTGTATGTTTTACTTGTTATTTACTCTTTTCTCATATTTAGGGCTTAAGAAAAAGCGGTTAATTTATGTTTTCATTTATACCCTTCATCATTTTTACTATTTACTTATTTGTTATTTACTCTTTTATCTTACTTAGGGCTCTAAAAAAAATGCAGTTTAATTTTTTTTTTTTTTTGCACCGTTTTGCACCGTTTTTTTTTTATTTTTTATTTATTATCTACTCTTTTTTTGGCTTAAAAACAGAGGTTAAATTTATGTTTTCTTTTATACCCTTTGCCTTTATTATTTTTTACTTTCTTATTATTTACTATTTTCTCTTATTTATAGCTTAAGAAAAACTATTATTTTTTTGTTTCCAGCTCTTCTCCTTTTGTACTTTTTCTTTACTTGATATATACAGTTTTCTTTTATTTAAAACTTAAGAAAAAGTTGTTAAATTAAATAATAATTGTATTACGTGTTGAAGGTGACTTCTGAGTCATCGCCCATCAAAAACTATGAAAGGTTTTGTTAGTTTATTTACTTTTCTCTTACTTATGGCTACAAGAAAATGGTCAAATTAAATAATAATGTTTTTATTACATGATAAAATGATGATTTTATCATTTTATTTAGACTAAAACCTCATATTAATAAGAAATTTAAAATTTATTTGCATCAAGTTTTTGTTTCATAACTTGTTTTTAATGATATAGATACATTTTATAAAGAGCATTGTCAAACAAATTAATTATCTTTTTCTTGTGCTATGTTTTTCAAATAACAAATAAAATATTCACCATTATTTATAATACTTTAAAATTATTATACTCTCTCTTCGTAACTCTCTGTATTCTTTAAGCTATAATTAATAGTGTCTGGCGATTATTTAGAATTTATTTGTCTACCTTATAAAAATATTTTTCTAATAAACAATAAATGTAATAGTTAAATTCATGCCCTATTCAGGACACTTTTTTTTTTTTTTTTTTTTTTTTGTGTTTTCAAAGATACAATATTATGGGGATAAAGGGTGGTATAAGTATTCCAATCACTTAGTAGATAATCGATCTGTCTGGTGAGATTGTGTGTGTCTTTATTTTTGTTTATGTTAAGTTGTGGAGTCAAATTAATTGCATAGATTAAAATCTTATCAAGGATAGTTTAGAAATTTTACACTTGCAAAACTTGGTTGTTCTAATTTTCATTATAAAAATGGGGGCGTTGTTTTAGGAATTATTTAGAGAGGTAGAAAAAACACCGAGAATTGAGATGTCCACAATTTTCTCTTATAACTTCTTATTGATTATAGTTGAAAAAAAAAACTATAAAAGAGAACGTAGTCTCAATTGAGGCGAACCTTTATATATTTTATATGTCGATTTTTTGGTTGATTTATTTTATTGTGATTTTTATTGCTTTCGTTAATTAGAATTAAGGCGTCTAATTCTTAACAGTATTTATCTAAAAAAAAAAAAAAATAAAGACGTGCATTCTCAGCGTGACATATGAACGAGTCTATATTCTCAACCCAACCACCACAAGTGAAATATGATGGTAATATCGTATCAAGAACAATTGCCTTAGCATCCCACTTGGATCTCTCTGTGGTAGAATGGATGAGCTTGTGGAAAAGAGTACAACTGCACAAGTCACCAAATTTAAACAACGTGGAAAAAGAAAAATCTTTTCCATAGAGGAGGACAATTCACATGTTACTATTTGTGGTCTTGGACTTGATTCCTTAGCTCCAATAAATATGTTTGGTGATATAAACAGATAAAAGAGAAATGTTAGTGTTACTCTTTTTATAACTTTTTTTGACATTTTCTATATTTATTGTTTAATACGTAAAATCTACTATTTCATTGAAATGTTAAATTAATATTATATTATGTTAGTAGAGTGCACGTGTCAAATAGTGAATACATAAAGTCACAAAAAGAGTGACAAAAAAAGTGACGCTAACATATACTAATGTTATAAGTAGCCACTAGTTTTGAATGTCAAAGCTTTTTGAGTGGAAAAGAGTTTGAGACGCTGACAGTTCTATAACAGTCGAAACGTGGGTTGTTGATGCTGGTATGTTCTGTAGTACTTTTGGACAAGTAACATTCCTCCAATTGAGAATTAGTGGAAGTAAGTTATTGATTGTCGCAAAGCTAATGTTTCCTATCTTGGGAATATTTTTGCTCACCTGCTCCATTAACTTAATCTGTTTATTCTGTACATTTACTATATTTTATCTAGTAATTGGCACCAAAAAAAAAAATTTATTGGAGCATGTTGGGGATATTTAATTTTTTTAAGGAAATCAAAAACTCTAGAAGCAAGCATCATATAGTTATCGTTCATAGTTTGGAAAGACTGGAAAAGGGATGGATTGGAATATTCCACCCACAATATCAATCAACTACGAATGCTTTCTTTATACTTGGCTGCGGATATTGATTTGATCGGATCTGTTAAAGAGCTACATGTGGGTTGATTAAAAGTAGATATATGGAGAAAATACAAGATCAAACAATTAATATCTTAACAACCAAAGTTTCTAATTGATTATTTCAAGTGAAAGGATATCACATAATTCACATCTCTGAGTCGATTACATTTTACTAAATACAAAAATGTTATTTTACTATATACAAAAATGTTTTTGTGAAATTTTTTCAAAGACATTAGATGACTGTTTTCTATAAATCGATATACATCCCCATAGTCTAATGCGCAACTTCTAATAGTAGGTCGATATTGATCTCGACCCTCTTGAGGGGTCAAGATAACTTGACGTTGAAACCCTCCCAAGGGAGTCGACGTAGCTCGACCTTGATCGACCATTTGAGGGGGTCGAAGAGTCCACATCTTCGAACAATTTTAGGATGGCTAATTCTTCTAAAGGCGGAGGTCGAATCACATCGTGTCTTTAACGAACAAATCTTAAACACAAGTAATAAAATAACAAATCTGATCCATCATCATATGTTGAACCTCTCATCACAAATAAGGAGTAACAATTAAATTCCTTAAGACATTGTTGATTGAAAGTAAACTTTTGAAAAATTACTTCTATGAATATTTCAGAATTGCAAGTTTTTCTCCCTTCAGAATTAATAGCAAATTATCATGCATGCATGCGAACGTGTTTTTGAAATCCTTACCCTTCTCTTAGACTTCTAAAGTTTGGCCGGATTTTTTACTCTTTTTTTTTTTTTTTTTTTTTATTATTTTCTTCGTACCCTAAAGTAGCAGTATGATAATGACTTTACCGCACCATGAGAGAGAAGGTATCACGGCTGCATATGCCTGTATCTATATACAGCATACTTTATTCCTTTAGACAAGCCACATGATTCATGAAGCTGTTATATATAGAAAAGATATACAACAACTATTAGGGTCAGAAAACCTTTTTAATTAGACTTTTCCAATTAAGGAATAAGATAATTTATTTTATAGATACTTTCTGGTTGTTAGAACGTAGAAGCTGAGATCATTTGTTGCTATATAAGGCCTATGGTTTCTGGTTTTGAGAATCAATACAAAGCTCTATAGTAAATTCAGTTTTGCCCACTTAGAGTAAAAGCAAACATGGCTTCTCCAAAGAGCAAAATACTAATATTTGGAGCAACTGGATATCTCGGCAAGTACATGGTCAAGGCCAGCGTCTCTGCAGGCCATCCCACTTTCGTCTTTGTTCGTCCCATCAAACCCGACTTATCCAAAAATCCTTCCAAGCTTCAGCTTCACAAAGATTTTCAGTCCACGGGAGTCACCATCTTCCAAGTATATAACATTATATATATTTATTCACCTTAATTTTCTCACGTAACTATCTCTAATTAATTAGTTTTGCATGTTACTAAATGTAAATATATTTAAATGATCGTGTATAACAAGTTATGAGAAACTGCAGGGTGAATTGGATGAGCATGAGAAACTTGTCATGGCGCTTCAACAGGTCGATGTGGTGATATCTACGTTGGCGGTTCCTCAACATCTAGAGCAGTTTAAAATAATTAAAGCCATGAAAGAAGCCGGCAATATAAAGGTACATATATATATATATATATATATATATATATATATATATATAGTACGCGAGATATAAATAACACATTACCCCACCAAATAACAAGTCAGATCTTTTAAGTTGAAACTCATCGATCGATATTGAAAGCCCAACAAACTCAAATGAACAGTCTTTTCCATTCAATATCAGATTAGGGCTCTAAAGAGAACATCGTCTTATATATGAACCAGAATAAGTTAACCCAAGCCGGCCTTGGAAGTTTCATTTCTATATTTAAATGATGTGGTATTATATATATACTTCTTAATTAACATGGTTTTTTTTGTAATCAGAGATTTGTTCCGTCGGAATTCGGGAATGAAGTTGACAGAGTGAGTGGATTGCCTCCCTTCGAGGCTTTGCTTGAAACTAAAAGGAAGATCAGAAGAGCCACTGAGGCAGCAGGAATTCCCTACACTTATGTTTCAGCCAACTCTTTTTCAGCATATTTCATTGATTATTTGCTCCGTCCACATGAAAAGCTTGATGAAATGATCATTTATGGCACTGGTCATGCCAAGGGTAAATTCTCACGTTCCAATAGTTAAGTACTATTTGACTAATTATAATACGTTTTACATATATATATATATATATAATCACCTTTTCGACATTACAAAGGTTTTTTTTGCAACAATTTTTTTTTTCAACAAGGCTCTGAAAATATCGATATTTATGGAAATATCAGTACTTAAATTTTACAGAAATATCGATATCTGTGAAAATTGACATAAAAAATGAAAATTCATACTAAAACACTATTTTCAAATGAGACTTTAAAAATATTAAAATAGATAATAATAAATTAATTAGATGAAACTCTCAATCAAAATACCAATTATTTGATAAATATGCAAGGTAAAGTGTAATTATAATACCATAAATACTTAGCACATGTTCACAAATTAAGTAAAATAGTTGAAAGTTAACATAATACATATACTATACATATATGGTTTTATACATGATGATAAATTATCAACACCAAAAGGAGCTTTTAGGAGGTTGGAAGGTATTTTGAACACATTCTTAGTTTAAACTTGTATTAATACTAAGACATAGAGTTTGAATAGTTCCTCATATAATTTTGGACATGCCATATTTTATATTTTTTTTGAAAAGTAAAATAAAAAATATATATATATAAAGTTATGAAAATTTTTATGGAAATTTACTGATATTTCAGTGAAATTTTTGTAAAATTTTCATGATATTCAGTCATTAACACTACATTTTACTTGGAAATGGAATTTCCGTGAAAATATCAATATTTACGAAAATATCCGTAAAAATTTCAAGATATTCTGTCAAAAGATACTATATCCCCTATTTTCATATTAGTACTTCTAAAATACGAAAATTTCTACTAAAATATCTATAAAAATGTCGATATTTTCATCCTTAGACTCATGTCATGGAATTTGTACCACTCAGTCGGACTGAGTGGTCCAAATCCTACACTTGAAATTCTTCCCGAAAAAAAAAAAAAAAAAAAATATTAAATTTAGTTACTAGTTGGCGACTTGTGCTTCATGTGCTCTTTTTTGTCTCATTCTAAACGGATATTTCCATTTCGGTCAAATCTATTATTAAATTATTAAGCAATAACTAAGCGATCACTTACTAAAGAATTTAGAAAACTATTTCCACCAATTATCCTATGATTAGAAAAGATGAAAGAGAGTAAATAGAATTTATTCCACTTTGGAAAAGTTACCTCGAAAATATTTAAGAAATTGTTTAGTTCGTATGAAGTACATTAGAGCACTCTTATTCAGTCCCATAGTGTTACTATCTCACCGTTATTAGACAAACTGGTGGGGCTTACTTTTGGAATCCGACAGGGCTGAAAAACATTTTTCTAACCTTATGTCTTAAATTTTTGTTGATCGGTAGTTGTATTGAATTACGAGGAAGATGTGGCCGCTTACACAGTGAAAGCATCAACTGATTCAAGGGTGGCGAATCGTGTCATCATATATAGGCCCACTGGAAACATTACATCTCAGTTGGATTTAATAGCTTTGTGGGAAAAAAAGACATGTCGTACGCTCAAAAGAAGTCATGTTCCTGAGGACGAGATTATCAAGCTCTCCGAGAGTAAGATTATTTATATATCTAATGTCTTTATTAATTATTAGTCAAAAACGCGATGACTCATTTAAATTAATGGTTATACAAATTGATATTAAAAAAAGACAAAAAAAAAAAAAAAAAAAAAAAGAGGGAAGGAGGAAAAAAGATTTAAAGCAAACAACATGAAAAAAGAAAAGTTTAAAAAACAAATGTTTCGCCGAATGAAGGAGAAGAAACCCCTTGTGAAAACCCCTACGAAACGTTTTGCACATATCTTCCCACTTAGAAAAACTTAGAAACTTATTCTCACTTAATTAGTAGGTAGGTATAGATTTCATTTGTATGAAGCCCGCTTTCATTTAAAACAACGTGACAAATGAGTTATTAGTTTTGAATGCATAAAATGCTATAAAAACAATTTATTTGCAATATATATATATATATATATATAAAGAAACAGTACATTTGAACCACCCTTTGGTAATATGTGCTCGCGCGCGCATACATATAGTGATATACTGGCTGTCGCACTTAATTTGGTTAATATAATTTGAATCACGTGTACACTTTTCGAATAGGCTGTCTTCCACACAAATTTTGTCTGCAATCGAAAAGATTTTTTTTTTTTTACAATGTCGTAAAGGTCCTTAAAAAATCCTTCCAAAGATGCTTTGAAAGTTGAATACAAATGGTATAAGAACATATATAATAGACTTAGGCAACCATACCGAAAAAAGAAAAAAAAAAAAAAAATCTGATCACCATATACGAGGAAATTGTTATCTTTCTTCTATTTTTACTTTTCCTATAATTAGTACAAGCCATGTATTTATTATTCCTAGTACATGCATAGCATGTATTATTCGTAATATTATAAGATTTCTGTCTTTATTTTCCCCATCTATATATTAGTTTAAAAGGTACAAATACAAAAATAAAAAATGAATTAAGGGAGGGAAATTTCTTAATTTTCTCAAATCTCAAAATTTTTTTTAACTACTATTATTTTTAAAATTTTTTTTTTTTGGTGGCTACAGATTTGCCTTTTCCAGAGAACATACCAGTAGCAATTCTTCACAACATATTCATTAAAGGAGATCAAATGAGCTTTGAACTCACGGAGGACGACTTAGAAGCCTCCAAGTTATATCCTGATCACAAATACACATCAGTTGACAATTTGCTGGATATTTGCTTGGTTGATCCTCCCAAGCCTAAACTAGCTGCATTTGCATGAGTCTAATTCTATTTGTTTATATGTGCGTCTATACATGACGCGAAAAACAAGAAAGTGTTTTTTGTTTTTCGCCAAATAAAAAAAAAAAAAAAAAAAAAACAGTTTCTTGTTTTTGTTTTGTTTTGTTTGTTTGTTTTTGTATTTTGTATTTTGTTGAAACACTGGATGCGTTTGTTTTGAGATTAAACTACGGTATAAATCTTTTTCTACATGTTTCCGCTCATAAAAATTTGAATTTCTGTTCAAATTTTATGGTTTAAACCTTTCAACCAAATGACACATTGATTTGCTACCCCCATGGTATAGGGAACCTGCATGTATGCCAATTTTCTTTGAACAATGAATGATCAAAGCTAATCATTCCTGTAGTAGTAGAAGCAAATGCTCAATTGTGCACACTAATATCCAAGAGGCAAGACCTTTTGTTTTGTTGTGCTCCAATTTAACGAATTTACTACTAGAAAAACACAATGCTCACACTTTTTTTTTTTTTTTTTTTTTTTTTTTTTTGGATTGACTCAATCATGAGGCAGACACTTATTTAGTACGTTAAGCAAGTTCCATTAAACACTTCAATTTCAAATTAAAGACATAGATTATGGGGACAAATGGTAGATAAAATTACAAAAACCAATTTACAAAAAAAAAAAAAAAAAAAAAAAAAGACAATATTGTGGAAATTAAAATGAGTAAAATCAAGGGGAATTAGGATTCCATGCCTCTAAATTACTCCGTGTGGTTTCGAAATTTGGTAACGTATTATATAACCTACCAAATTACTCCGTGTGGTTTCGAAATTTGGTAACGTATTATATAACCTACCAAATTACTCCGTGTTGACCTCCAATTCTCAACCATGTCAACGTTGATAAATTAGCGTGTGACTCCAACGACTGAAAATGACGTAAATTCCTACGTGACTCAAGCAATGACCTTTGATAACATACTAAAAGTGACTCAGGCAACCAGCAGTCATAGATTAGGTTACCAGTGGTAACACACTAAATTGCTAACGAGTAACGACCAAGGGGAATTGATGAAAATATAACATATATGTATATTATTGATTATTTTAGTGTTAAATCTTTTCAACGTCAATATATTATGTTGAATTAATGTCATGTTATGTCTCTCAATTCTATATGTTAAATGAAAGTACAGTAAAAAGAGTAGACAAAAGTCTACAAGAAGAGTATTTAATTATAATAGTTTTAAGATTGCGAGGATAAGTGGGAATAAAAATTTTAGGTGTCATTTTCCTCAACGGACGTGTTTTTGCTAGAAAAAGTACGGAGAAAATTACTTATACGAATATGCAGAAATTAGAAGTACAAATATTGGATTAGAAACAGTAGGATACAACCTTAGCATAAAATGGTATCAGGTCTCACAAACTACTATTTCTTATTGTAGATTATAACATACACAAGAATAGTTACCTAGCTGAGGGTTGAGAAGCTATGTCATAAGTGAGCAGATCATTCAAAGGAATCGCTTGATCACTTGAATCTTTTGATTTGGTCTCCTCTGCATAATTAGCAACTTTCGTAGCATCCAAACACTCTTTTAGTTCTCCGACCACCTGAGTCATTGTCGGTCGTTCGGTTGAGTTTAAAGATACACAATTTATTGCTATTTCCACCGCTTCCCAAGCACCGGTAACATGGAAGTTTCCTTGCAACCTTGGATCAATAATGCTATTGATAAGCCCTTTCTGAAGAATCAAAGTTACCCATTCGTTAAGACGAGTGTTATCGTTGGTTTTCGATATTACAAGTTTCCCAGTAATGATCTCCAATAGGGCCATCCCGAAGCTGTAAACATCGCTTTTCTCATTTAACCTATTTGACTTGTAGTACCTGCAACCAAATCACATGTGCAACTTGAATTGTACTTTTTATGAATAATTATTTTGTCAGTTGTATAACATGTGAATGAAGATTATGGAACATGGTTCAATACCAAATCTCTAAAGTAATTCTTTTAGCAATAAAAGAAGAGGAGAAATAGAAGAAATTTAACTTACTCAGGATCAAGGTACCCAGGAGTACCAGCAACTACAGTTCATACATGAGTCATTCCATCATCAGTTGGAAAAGTTTAGATATGCCAAAATCGGATAGTTTGGCTTGACACTTTTCATCTAACAAGATATTTGCGGCTTTCACATCTCTATGGATTATAGGAGGTTTACAGCCATGATGGAGATACTCCAGTCCTGTATTAAAATATTGAAGTTTACTCATTTAAAAGAAAATGGTGAAAGTGAATTACAAAATTTAGAAGTATTGAAAAACAGAATTGGTCTATTTTGCTAACCTTGTGCTGCATCAATTGCTATTTGAAGTCTGTTTTTCCAGCTCAAAATATTAACAGAACTATTATCTGCACATTCATTATATAAACGTCTTTAAATTATCTTTCATACATCTTTAGATTATGAGAAAGCTTTGCAATAATGAATAATGCTAGGAACATCAACTTTAATCACACATCTTGTAATATGAACTCATAAGTCACTACACCATAGTAGGCTTTTCGTAACTGTTAGTTATAGCATTTTTTAAAAAACGTTACTGCACCTATATATAATAACATTTAAAAATAGTTATAATATATATATATATAAATATAATATTAAAATTTCATGACATTTTGACAGGTTTGTTTTATATATATTTAAAAATATATAAATGTACACATTAAAATTGCATTAGGCGGGCATTGTAAATAAATTCCCTAATTTTCCTGCTCGCTCCTCCCTAACTTCCCCATATGCATTATACGAACAAAAGAAAGGAAAAAAAAAAAACTCATTCTCCTACATTGTCGAAGACTCATTTGGCCAGTCAAGGAAAATAACAAACCACGCTATTATGATCTCTTTTCCCAAAATTTCTTATTAAAACTTATTTTGTTTGAATTTTATAGCGTTTTAAAAAAAGTTATTTTCGGTATATATATATATTATATATTAAAAAACTTATAAAATATTTTGGCGCTAATGTTTTAAATATTTATATATATATATATATTAGAATTTAATTTCGTGAAAATGGCTTCCCTCCATAAATCCAAATTCCCGCTTCTGCTTTCCCCTGAAAATTGCAACAAATTTCAATCCCTGTTTGGTTTTCTCCTGTAGCTTCCCAAGCAGCTATTTTCCCAAGTTTCCCCAGCCATTCGAAGAAAACCCACCCACCCAGCCAAAAAAAAAAAAAAAAAAAAAAAAAACCTACCGCGCCCCAAAATCCTTCCATTTCATTGTGCATCACTCGATCATTCTCTTTGTCCGTTCTTCTTTGCAGATCGATTCGTTTGGGTTTTTATATAAGATATCAGTTTAGGTTTTTCAGATCTCTCTCTTTTCAATTCAAACAAAAACCAAAGCCAGAACATCAAAAACCGAAGCCCCTCTCTCATGTTTTCAAATATCTCTCTCACTCTCTCTCGTTCAAGCTCGTGAACCCCCCATCCAAAGTTCATCAATCTCAAAAACCCAATTCCAAAACAAACCCAGTTCGTCCCTCACCTCTCAAATCCTCGGCAGGGACAGGACTGCGATTTCAAAAATCTAGCTGGGGCGGGGTAGTGGGTTGCTGCAACGGCGTCATCTGGCGAGGAAAACCCAGAAAGCCCAACGAAGCTTCCAGATCCGCCCCATGGATTTTGATGGGGTTTCTTTGAAACTTCTGGATATTCGGATTTGATGGGGTTTCTTTGAAACTTCTAGAGATTCAGAAACCCTCTCTTTCAGAATTCAGTGCATTCATGGTTTTTTTTTTTTTTTTTTTTTTTGTGTTGATCTGATTTTGTTTTTGGTCTGAAAATATTGATTCTCATGTTGTGTAGTGAGGCTCTAATGCCGAAGCTCCGGCGCTCTGACTACTACACAGAGCCACGGATCCAAGAACTAGCTGCCAAGGAAAGAGCTAACCAGGGTTCTGCTGCCACGTCAAGCAAAAGCCCACAATCTCTAGGTCATAAAATTTTTGTTTTTGACAGATTTGTAAATGACAGAATAGTTTGTGACAAGTTTTTGTTTTTGACATATTTGCAGCGGAAAACCAACATCGGTGATATCCAGAAAGCACCAAGGTCTGTTCTGTTTCTTTGGGTGGTTCTTGCATTCTTTTAGTTCTGTAAGTTTATTTGGCCGTTTGGCACTTCTTCAACCATGTATTGATGATTGTTTTCACTCTTTTGGTTCTGTAAGAGAAAGTATATTGGACTTCTAAACTACTTAATTTTAGAACAAGGACATGTCCGTCAATCATGTTCTGGGATTTAGGTTTTGAAGGGAATGGCTGATTGACTCAAATAAGTTTTTTGCTTATCCGTCAATCTGTTGTCATTTAGTCTTCTATTGAGTGAATAACTTTCTTTGTATTGATTTAGTGACTGTTTATCTTATTTTGGCAGATGATGGCCAAGTTCCGGCTTACCTGTTATAGTTCAAACACTTGCGGACTTTACTTCTACTGATGGTTAATAATCAATTTGTTCTACTTTCTAAAAATGGAATTGGTAGAATGTCTTTTTAAGTATATTGTTTGTTGTCTCTATCTTCTTTGAACTGTTTCCACAATTTTAGCTTCTTTTTTTTTTTTTTTTCCGTGTTATGGCTGTGTTTGATTGATGGTTTTTAAGTTCAAAATGAATGTTCAAAGTGTCACAAATTTGTATCTCCTTTAGGTTCCTATAGATTCTTGCTATTTAGGCTCCAATAATTCTGCCTTCATGCAGCAGGTATGTATCTATAACTTGCATCTCCTTACAGATACTTAATTCTTATGTAGGACAATCCTTTTAACCACTTTAATAAATGTTTGTGATGGATGAGTAACATGCATCTTACATAACCGGGGGTGTGTATTCGAAGCCCCAGCAACTTGACGGCCTGTTTCAGTATCTATCAGTAAGTTGTGAAGTTAAATGGATTCTATGAAAATGTTTACCTCCTGTGGTTGTAACTCTTGTTGTAACTTCTAAAAGTGTTGTGTTCTGTTTAAGATTTTAATATGCAATTCATTAGGAATTGATAGATACAGGAAAATCTATTTAGAAAAATGGTGTCTCGAAATGAACGCCATTTGTTTGTAGTTTCAGTTCACTGATGCTAACACGATTTGTTCCTATTTGCAGACAGTTTTTGCAACTGATTTGCATTCTCGGACCTTTTTACAGCTTCCAAAGTTTGTTAATGTAGATTTTCGAGCTTCGTATGTGAAATTTTATTGTTGGCTCTTCTAAAATATCTCGTGTCGAAAGATATTGATTAGTTACTTTATTGAGGCCTTTGTTTGTATATAAGTTCTACAATCTAATCACCACGTATTTGTAGTCTTATGGCATTAAAAATAAGGATCAATCTATTTTTTGAGTTTATATGTAGGCAATGAAGACTCATGCATCATTGAAGTGATCATGATTTCTCCAACTCTCTCTACAACATATGCAACTTAACTATGTAGTTGTGCATAGTTTAACTAGTCCTTGCTTTATTTACAAGTTAAATGGTGGAAGACAAGACTTCAGGACAAGACTTTAGGTTTGTCTTTAAATAACTTTTGTCTGTCTTGGTAAATCTATATCTATGATGTTCAGTGAAATGATGCTTATAATTTGCATAATGTTTATCATCCTAAACCTGCGTTTGTCTATCTTGGTTGTGAGATGCTTTAATTAGTGTGTCTCTCGTTTTATGAATTCTCATCTATTTGATTTATTTGTATTTATGGATTTGACTCTCTTACCTTCTACTAGTTGCTTGGGAACCTTTTTTTTTTTTTTTGGATTTTTAATTTAGCACGTGTTCATTTGTTATTTTGTTGCCTTTTGTTATTTCTTATAGGTCAATAGTTGTTTTGCTGGAGGAGATGACATTTTGTTGGAGCATTTTGTTGAGGAGATTTTTCCCACCATCATTCTTTGATATAATGCTTGTTGAAGTAGTTCGAGCAAGTCTCAGTTAAATAGAGCATGTTTTGGATACTTTGATATCTCTAGTTATTCTGTTGTTTTCTTTACTTGTTTTGAATGTTAAGGTTTTGGACATTGTATGACTAATGTTGTGGACGTAATCTTATTGCCAATTTGTAGATATTGATAAAAATTGATACATTGAATGTTTTTATATTTTAATTCAAATGTTCCTATTTAGATATAAGATGTTCAGAATCACCATATATATGAATGAATTTAAAAGGATATCAATAATAATTTTAAAAGGCTATAAGAGTATGAACATAACAAGGAAAAAAAGCTATTAATCTATATCGTAGTTATGCTAAATAGCTGTAAGAGATTGAAAATAACTTGTTCTAAATGCTATAATACTTCAATTCTATAGCGTTTTTCGTAACTCTCTTAAAACGTTATGTTTTCTTAGGATTTTTAATAGTGCACGTTGTCTTAGTGCTCAGAAAAACACTATTGCTAGTGATTAGTAGTGTTTTTAGTCTGCTACGAAAGGCCTATTTTCTTGTAGAGAGTTGTCATTATTTAATTGATAGATATTCAAAAAATTGTCACATTAAAATAAGAAATTGTACCTATTGATAAAGGAACGACAACTTAAGAATTAGTACAAAAATTGGTATTTAAATTAGTGTCCCTCACATTATTAATCTTGCAAATAATATACTGTACCTATATTTAAAGAGTATGTATATTTTGTTTTTTGTTTTTTTTTTTATTTAATTATTGAATCAACAAACCTGCAGAGAGATGTGATTGCAAGTCACCGTTGGCCATATACTCGTATATAAGCCCTGTGTTGTTCTCACCAGTGAAATAACCAACAAGAGCTATTAAATTCCTATGGCGAACTCTCAATGCTGACCTGTCATTAAAAAGAAAACTACTGCTATCTCATTTAAATAAATAAATAAAATCTACGACAATAAAAATATTAGTCATTTAAATATTAAGTGCTAGTTCAATAACCATTGTAAAGCAACACATGTTAGTGTTTATGCCTTTAAAAATAAATATAACAATATTTTTTGAAACATTTTGACTATTAATAAAGATTTATTTATTTTATATATTTATGTATTATCTGTTGGTTGTCGAATCGAATTCGGCGGCGGAAACGCAGTGGAAAGGCGGATCGTGTATAACAAAAATTTTCACAAAACTTTTGAGATACTCTATAGATTATATTAATTTATGCACGAATAAATTAATCACATTAATTTATATCATTCAAGGTTCAACCGAAAAAATACCTGGTAGCCGACTCAGATGAAAACTTGAATTTCTTTGACCATGAACAGTCCTAGCTCCAAGCTTTGTGTTTAGAACACCAAAGTCTTCAACGTCAATTCCTTGATTCCACGTAGATGTGTGCGTGGGCACACGCGAGACAAAACAGGTTTCTTAAACACTCGAATTTTCACAAACACCAACGCATGCACGTGTGGAATTTTTTAGAGAAAAAATATTTTTCACTCTTTTTCCCTATATGAGAATTTCGGCCACACCTTTCTTTAGGGCTGAAAATATGTCAAAAATTGTTTCACAATTTTCTATCTATCTTATATTTAAAGAGTAGAAGTCAAACTTCAAAATAGAATTAAATCATTATCTCTAATTTTGAATTTTGAACAAAAAATCCCTTCCCCTTATCCTTAAGGTGGCCGGCCACACTCTAGGGTTTTATCCCTGTGTGTGGCGCCAATTATAGATAGGGAAGGAAGAGATTTTATCTTTTATCCAGTAGTCCAATTTTAATTCAGATTCAAATTTGAATTTAAGTCAAACTTAAATTAATTTGAATTCTAAATTAAACAACTTATCAAATAAGTTTAAATGGATAAATCTAGATATGTTCAAATTCAAATTTAAATAATAATTAATTCTCAATTAATTATTCTTCGAGTATTTAATTTTAAAATTTCGTAATTCTAAAATTTTCATTTTGCCCTTTGTGTCTGGTAGAATTACAAGGACGACGCGGGGACTAATGGACCTATAATTCTGAGCTCCAATAAAATTAATAATTAATTAAACACTTTAATTAATTAATTAATTCTATTAATTCCAATAGTTACTCCACTATAAACTTGGAATTGCACTCTCAAAATTATAGACATTAATTACTTCTAAATTGTGAAGTGTCCACTTGATATAGTCATTACATATAGATCAATCCTCCATAAATAATTCATAATTAGAGTCAGGTAGAATCCGTTAACCTCTCTAATTACATCTTTATCCTTGAGTACCATTGATTCTCTAATGGATAGTGATTCATAAAACACATTCATGAACCAGAGCGCTCTTACTAATCCAAGTACCGAATCAACACTCAAGAAAATTATTTATCTGCTTCTTTCTCAAGAAGGAATGGATTCCATCTCGTATAATAACATTCCCAGCAACCTACTTCATTATGTCTCCAAAATACAAGGAATAGGATTTAGGGTTTCGGAATCCGTACCGAGTAAACCAAAAGACATAAATCCATAAATAGGAGTTTGTTAAGAACTCAGGATTAAGATCATTCTATATATGACCATCGGTAGACTCAATTAGAATTTCTATGCTTAACGGAAATTATTAGAAATTCGTATTGTGTCCGCGTCCATGTTCCACATAATCTCATTATGCGAAATACACTCATTCAATATCTCGCCATATTAACAGTGCGTATAACACCGTTCCATTCTAAATGAGAATGACATGTATTAATAATGTTTTAATAACTTTAATTAAATTCATTATGAACAATTACTTTTGATTATTATCCTTAAACATTATCCTCTTGTATATAGCACTTATATACCATGTTTAAGGTTACATAAATAATCAAGGAATTTTATTTGATATTCATAAAATATTCATAAATATATGCACATAAAATGATGAATATACTATTTTATTAAATAAATAATAAATATCCTTTTACATCTCATGCTTTCAGGACACTATTCCCAACATTATCCTCTTTATGTTCATAATAGTTGAATGTATGATAAGCAAACTGAAAGTTTGAGACTGTCATTCTAAATCTTTAGGTCATGCATGTAATGTGAAGAACATACGGAAGACAATAATCTAAAGATGATAGTCTAAATCTTATTATCCACAATCGAGGGAATAAAGTTGGGTGTTTTATTCATGTTAAGATTGTTATGTTGTCTACTTCCTAACGGAGACGGTTTGTCTTGGTCGTCGGAGGTGGGACTCCATGAGTGGAGACATTGATATAGTTTCTAATGGTGAAATCTATATTGGATCGGACCAAAGTTGAATTGTTTTAATTAATAATTCTATTTGAATATAACAATTCACTTTTGACGAATTATATGTTGTCATCTTAATTCTGAGATGGATGATAAACCCCTATGCTTGACTTGTATCTTTTGATGTACTAAAGGGAGACATCCTGACATTTTGTAAAGGTACGCTTGCCGGTACATTGGGGGTATGACTCGTGTATGCGTAGATTCGTTATTCATAGATAGTGGAATCTATAGCTCCTATAAAGAGTCAATGATATCCTCTTATGCATTATCAGTGGATTGGAAAAATACGAGCGCTCGGCCATTAGACTACTCTGTGTTATCTAATGGTTTACTGTTTGTAATATTATGAATAGTATTTTTCTAATGGTATGATAATGGAACATAAGATAAATGTAATCGGGAAGGTAAAACAGAACTTTGACCTCAAGTCGATTATGGATATCCTATGGGGATGATACACTAATATATTGAGCCATGGACTAGAGCTAATCAGAGCTTTGTAATATAAATCAAAAGTGCAGCTCTAGGCCTTTAATGGAATATCGCTAGAGTTTTATAATCATGAGACGGACTTGTTGGTTTACAAGTAGCGTTGTGATTATAGGAGCTTGATTTATATATGTCCATCGGGTCTCTTTGTTAGCTCACATAATTTTCTATAACGATACGACATATTTCCTACACATTGGTAACTTGTGTTATTTCTGTAAAAAAGGTTCAAAGTTAATTCATGGGTGATTTATCAGGGGAATTAATTGATAAATTAATTGTAGATAAATTGGTTGAATTATTGTTTTAAGATTTGTTTAATATGGGAAGACTATTATATGACTGTTTTGATCAGACAATTTCTCTATTGGGTTGCTTGAATCAAAACTAAGGCTCTATGCAAGTTTCCTGTGTTGAAAAACTAGGAAAACAACTTTTGTCAATGTAGACAGGTCGACCGGTTGGGTAGACCGGTCACAGGTTGACCGGTCCGGTTGATCGGTTTGTGATGGACAGGTCGACCGGTGAGTTATAATGTCTCTGTCACCGGTCGACCGGTTGTAACGTAAAATGCATGCTGACGTGGCAAAATCGACTCTGGATGCGATTAAGACGTGGGGAAACCTAATTATTACAGAAGTATGACTTCCTAAACACTATAAATAGCCTATTAAGTCACATTACTCATTAGATCACTTGAGAGACTTTTTAGAGGCTATTGATAAAATATTCCTGAGAAGAAAAATTGTTATCTCAAGAATAATTTTTTCTTTGGCTCTCTTGTGATTGGAAGGAGATCAAGAATACCAAGAGGAGATTGAATGATGTGTGTCACCCTCACTCCGATCGTGAAAACGAGAATAGCAAAGAAGACCAGTTAGTTGAGGCTCTTCCGGTTGCTGTTTAGAACGCTTTGATCTGTCAGACGTGCAGCTTCCTAAATCTCAAAAAGTATGATTTAGATCTTTAGTATTTATGTTATATAACATCATGAACATGTTCTTGATTGCCTTTGGCATTGATTTAAATTTTTAAAATTCCGCTGCGCACATGCCATTATTTTTCAACAACACAACTAGGTAGAAATAATTTTTAGAATTAATTACAAAAATTTTGCTTGAATTATACCCCTTACAACACTTTGTCTCTCAATTTTTGAAACGTAACATATGTCACCTTTGAACAATGAAATGTTAACAAAAAAGCCCTCTTCGTTAAGTTTTCTTAACGGAAATTGACATTTAATTTGTTATTTTAGGTACTTTAGTAGCTCCATTGTTTAAAATTTAATTTGAATTTAAAATTAATTTACATTTAAACTTTGAATTATAATACATTCATTATTAATTGAACGTAAGTTAAAAATTTTATGAATCTTTTTTGGTAGAATAAAAAAATTTATGAATTTTTTTAATATTTAAATTATTTTAAATTCAAATTGAATGTTAAACCATATAATTGCTAAAAATACCCTCAAAATAGTAAATTAAATGTTAATTTCAATTAAAAACCTAATAACTAATAGAGGGGCTTTTTGTTAATATTTCATTGTTAGGGGAATTTTTTAAATTTCAAGAGTAAAGTGTTAGAAGAGGTATAATTTAAGAGAAATTTTTGTAATTAATCCTAATTTTTATACCGTGCCTCTGCTTGAAATTGCTGATATCCTTGAACCGATGATGGTGAGAGCATTTTCACAGCTACTTGGGTATCGTCTGCATAACCATGATAAACTGTTCCAAATCCGCCTTTACCAATCACCCTCTCAAAGTTGTTGGTGATCCTTAGTACGTCGTTGTAGTTATATGAAAATTGTCCGTTCCTTAACTCCAATGAATATTGACCAACAGTGAATTTTGCCTTCGCTAAACTGTTAATTAAGTTCATCGAGATCAGAATCAAGAGTATAAAATGTAAATTATCAGCATCAATAATTCATTCATGTGCCTAGTTTATTCGGTTGCTTTTTCCTCCTAAATTTTTAAGTTGATATTTAGTTTTTCTTTTTTCCTTTCTTACATCAAATTCTAAAATCACTTTTTTTTTTGTCTGGTCAAAAAAATAACGTGTATATTATGTATTGAAACAATGTTATTTGGCATCAATGACGTTCTTTAAAATGGTAGGTACCACTTTCTCTTAATGGCGTTGTTTAACACTATAGTACTCCTAAGCATTTTTCGTTCATCGGACTTACCATGTGATGTATTCCTTAAAAGATGCCGCCACCAGAGGACTAATGCTGCTACGGCCAACAAGAGAAGAGAAGTTCCAACAACTGATGCTACTACTGGAACTACAGAATGCTTCTTTTTGCAAGAAACTGATGCGCATAAATTTGGATTCCCTTTTGCACTAGCAACAAAAATTGTTCATATTAGAAACAGATCAAATTAGATAGAAGTTAAATCATTATTTGCTAAAAATAATAATAATAGGCACTACAACAAAAAAGGCCATTTGCGACGACATTTGTCGTCGCAAATAATAGTATATTTGTGACGACATGTCGTCGCAATTACTCCCCGTTACATCAAATAGCCATGTCGTCGCAAATAACTAAAATGTCGTCACAAATAATTTTGGAGTGCAAATTTCAGTGGCGCGGATTTTTGCCGCTAAGGTAATCTATTATTTGAGACGACATTGTCGTCGCAAATAACTAAAATGTCGTTGCAAATAATTTTGGAGCTCAAATTTCAGTGGCGCGGATTTTTGCCGCCAAGATAATCCATTATTTGCGATGACATTTTCTCTTTGTCGTCGCAAATAATCTTTTCAAGATTTCACCAAAAAACCAAATGCGGGAAAATAATTATTTGCGATGACATTTTAGATTTATTTGTGACGACATATTTTCATGTTATTTGTGATGACATTTTCTCTTTGTCGTCGCAAATAATCTTTTTAAGATTTCGCCAAAAAAAATTAAACGACACATGGGGGAATGATTATTTTGTGTTCCTTTGATGACAACATTTAAACTTATTTAGAATGAAATTGGTCTTGACGGATCGACAATGTTTGAATGGTTGGCGGAGGGCATGTCAAATAAGTCCGATTTAATATACCCATTAAGCCTCACTTGTTGATTAAGCGGAAATATATATACTTCTTCCTCTTCATTTTTTTTCCCCTAAAATCACTTTTTTTTTTGTCTGGTCAAAAAATAACGTGTATATTATGTATTGAAACAATGTTATTTGGCATCAATTTCTTTAAAATGGTAGGTACTCTCTCTCTATAGTACTCTCATTTTTTCGTTCATCGGACTTACCATGTGATGTAAGTCTCTCTCTCTCTACCTCTTCTTCAGATCAAATTAGATAGAAGTTAAATCCCTTTGTCCTAGCATATTTGACGACATGTCGCCGCAATTACTCCCCCTTACATCAAATAACAAATAATTTTGGATGCAATTTCAGCCCTCTCTCTCTCTCTTTTCTCTCTTCTTCCCCTTTCTATTTTTGCAACGACATTGCCGCCCTGCCCCGCCAAAATCCTCTCTCCTCTTTTTGGAGCTCTCTCTTCCCTTCTCTCCCTCTCTTGTAAATGGTAAATAACTAAAAAATGGAATAATTCTCTCTCTCTCTCTCTCTCTCTCTCTCTCTAATTATTTGCGATGACATTTTAGATTTATTCTCTATTTGTGATGACATTTTCTTCCCTTCTTTTTTAAGATTTCGCCAAAAAAATAAACGCTTGATTATTTGCGACAACCCTTATTTGCGACGACAATGTCGTGTCAAATAAGTCCGATTTAATATACCCTAACTTCTTCCTCTTCATTTTCCCCCCCTCCTCTCTCTCTCTCTCTCTCCTGCTAAGTCTCTCTCTCTCTCCCTAAGTCCTCTCCACCTCTTTTCTCCTCTTCTCTCTCTCTCTTCCCTTCTCTCCCTCTCTTCCCTTCTCTTTCTCTCTCTCTCTCTTCCCTTCTCTATTCTTCCCCTCTCCGCTTTCCCCACCACTCTTTTCTCCTCTTCTCTCTCACTCTTCCCTTCTCTCCCTCTCTTCCCTTGCTTTGTTCGACGTTTACCGGTATATTTTACACACTCTGGTAACTTTTTATTGTTTTTATGTGTTTTGTTGAGTTGTTTTTAAAGTGTTTGTAAAAATGTCTAAATGAAGTTTCTAAACATTTACTATGAGGATGTGTAAATGTTAGTTTATGACGTTGATTTAGAATTATTTTTGAACTAGTGGTTAATTTATTAATTTACATTATTTTTTGACATAATTAGATTGAATGTTGAGGAATGAAATTTTTTTGTGTATTTAAATATGTTACTCTAGAATGTTAATTTAGATTATTTAAAATGTTAATTTCAGTCACGTTAAATTATGTTCAATGTTTCAATTTGATGTAAGCGTTTGATTTTTCGCATTCGTCGTTATTTGCTCGGTTCCTTTGACGTAATCTCGCTATTTTCAGCCCTCGTTTAGTGGGTTTGAACTTTGTAAGTTTTTTATATTTATTGTACTTTTAGTTTAAAATTGTTGTCGTTTTTGGTTGTATGAATTTGGGATTATGATTTTGATATTTGAACTATGATTTTCTTATATTATTGAAAGTTAGTATATGTTTGCGATTCTTGTTCTGGGTGGCACATCTTGCAGCTAGGTGTGCCAAAATCTTTTAAAGTTATTTTTCTGCAGGTTTAGATTTTTTTATCATAAGAAAAATAAGTCGTTATGTTGCCGAAATTTAGTTAGAAGGTGTTAGAGTTTATGGCTAAATTGCAGTCCAACATCTAATTACCTACGATTGATCGTCTAGAACCAGTTGACCTAGATGCTCATCTACCTCCTTTAGATGATGACGGTCCTGATGATGATTCAGATGCTGGTGATGCTGCAAACTTAGACGATTAGATCCGTTATAAGTACTTTTTTATTTTTCACTTTATTTAGACTTTTATATTTTTTTGAACATTATATATGCACTTCATGTACTATTCATAATATATTTTATAAATTTATTTAGATTTACTGTTTTTAATATTAATTTATATTCCACTTTTAATGTATCTTAATAAATTTTATTCAGTATGTAACATAATAATGTTTAATTAAAAATATTAAAAATTAATTAATTGCTATTTTTTAAAAATTATAAAAAAAATTAATTTCAGTTTTTTTGCGACGACTTTTTTAGACTTGTCATCGCAACAAATAAGATTATTTGCGACGACAATTTGAAATGTCATCGCAAAAAATGATCATATCACGAGAATTTTACAATGACGTATTAGCGACGCCTGTCGTCGCAAATACAAAATGTCGTCGCAAATACATTTATGATGACACTATGTCGTCACAAAAAACATTTTTGTGACGAAATATTTGCGCCGACAAATTTGTGACGATGTGTCCTTGCAAGAAACCTTATTTGCGACGACATTTGGGTTTTTGCGACGACTTTTTGTCATCGCAAAAACCCCTTTTTCTTGTAGTGAGGACTTTGAATATGGTCATCAGTTTATTTTAGGTGGTTAAAACTTGGAATAACTTAAAAGTATTTGATTGCATTGCTGAGAATTATAAATTACAACTTCATACACAATACTAAATACTTTGTTAAGGTCATGTTTGGTAATTTGTATTGTATTGTGTTGTAGTCATAATATAGTATAGTACTTGGTGTCATGACGTATTGTACAATGGATTAAAATTTTAAAAATATTGAGGTCAAAATAAATTTTTTTAAAAATATTGGATTAAAATATAATTTTTTAAAAGTTCTAGGGTAAATATAATTTTTCAAAAGTTTTGGGATCAAATATAAATTTTTTAAAAGTTTTGGGGTCAAAATTAATTTTGAAAATCTTTTGGGATCAAAATATAATTTTATAAAAATTGAGGAGTCAAAATATATTTTTTAGAAAATATAAAATTTCATTGTGCCCCTCAATTTTTAAAACAATTATAGGCTCCAGTATGACTCTATATCAACCTGAGCCCGAGCCCCAGCCCTGCCTAACCGCAACATGAATTATGGATCCGCTATAAAGTAATACAATACAATAATACGCCAAAAATGAGTCGTATTTAATAATATGACATAGATCGTATTAATTTACCATCTGTAATAGTTTATACAATATAATGGTCACCTACACTAAATATTATATTATTGTATTATTATATAATATAGTATTCTAATATGGTTAAACAAACATGTCTAATAGTATAATACATACATGATGCTTGGTGACCGTGGGGCTAGGCCCCCACTGAACTTTTTTTTTTTTAAAAGAAACTAAAATTTTTGTAATTTTACTCTTAAACCCTTACTCATATTATTTATTTCTATATATGCCCCTATTCAATGTCACTTTACTCTTTTAGTTTTAACTTTTTATCTAACCGTAAATACAACGAGAAAGAAAACTTTTTTTTTTTTTTTTTTTTTTTGCATTGAAAATGAAGACATATATTATAGTGTTTTCAAAAGATGAAACTCATCGTCACCTATCGTGGAGTTTTTGGACGTGTATTTTGTAGCTCTTGAATAATATTGTGAAATATTTTCCTTAAATAAAAAGTTGGGTCCGCCACTGTATCCAAACATATAGATATTTTCTAAAAGAAATAATAATAATTATAATAATAACTCACCTCAGTCGTAGCAAAGATTTCTTCCATTTTGCCATGAGCTCTACTGGAAGTGTACCGTTGAGCTGGTTGTTCTCCAAGTTTCTGTCAATTAATCACACTAGGTCACCATATTCAAAGGCTAGGCTTAATAGGTAGAAGGATGAAAATTACCAACACAAACAAAAATACTCACAAGACCCTTAACTGTTGCAGTTGAGACAAGAACTTTGGCACTCGTCCCGTAAAGTTATTGTTTGATAGTTCTCTAAATTTGAAAATTCGATGTGTATTAATACTTTTAACAAAAGAGGAAAAAAAAAAAAATCGAATATAAAATGATGCGGGTTCGTACAAAATTTGTATCATTGTTAGGCTCGCTATAGATGGAGCTATCTCCCCGGTCAATTCACTTGAAGACAAGATCCTGATGAATATTGCATTACATTTGTTAGCTTGGCACACATAGGATAAAGGTATTATTATTAAGATCCAAAATATATAATAAAGGTTTCTTTATCTTTTTATATAATTTATTTTATATTTATTTAGAAAGTATACATCAGTTTTTACTCTCATCAAAAGTATACTTACGAATTACAATTAATATATAAATCTATATGTTTTTTTTATATTTTGTCTTGTAAGATAACTAAATTATTTTTAGAGAAAGTTTGTATATGACATCTGCCCCAATTTTTATATAATTATACAATTCCTTTCTAAGGATAATTTAGTGTCACAAGTTTTAATCTAGAAAATGTTTACATTTATGTATTAATTGTAATTCGAAAATATACTTTTAATAAAATTAAAAGATAATAGTATACTTTCTAAACAACATAAAATACAAGATATAAAAAGATAAATAACCCATATATAAATACGTGTATTTGAAGTATACGTCTATATAGTTACAAGGATATAATTCTTGGAGGCTTATCATCTCCATAATAGCTACATTGTAGACCTTCCCACAAGTACTCTTTAGGAAGACATGGATCTCCTTGCCAGTTTCTCTTTAATCCATAATTTGACTTGACTTTTGCAATAGCATCAACTATGATTTTCAGGCATACAAAAAGAATTACTCAATAACTGAATTACACCCCCACACGTACGTACATGAATGTACAAACATTTCCAAGTCTAGCAAAAGCGGAAATAAATAAATAAACAAAAAAGAATAAGTCCTTGCAAACTTAAACCAAAAAGATCTCCAACTCAAAATAAAAATAATAAGAAAAAACAACTTAACAAAACTAAATAAAAACAAAATTATAAAAAGAGCAATCTGAGAAAAAAAAATATCAATTATTTTCTAAATTTAAGTCCCTTCTCACTTCAAAATCCTAATGCTATGTTTGGTGATTATGCCCAAACGTGTACAAAAACAAGCGGTCAATTGTAGTACAATTTGAACGGTCGATCCCACGAGAAAGTGTTAAATTGAACAAGAAATGATTAGCAAATAAAAAACATTAGGAAAGTAAGCAATCAAAGAAAGAAAATAAATGAGTGTTTTTTTGATATTTTTTTGAACAATTTAAAATAGAGAAAATTCAATAAATAAAAGTGGTAAGGCTTTGAGAATCCTCCATATGCTTTGTTCACCTATCTGGATTTTGATTCATAAATTGACTCAATTGAAAGTTTCACATCCCAAATAATCAATCGGAAAATAAATATTTGAAGAACATATGAATTAAAAATGTATTCGAGTAAATAAAATTCTAACGTTTAAAATTAGGAAAAATTATCTTATGAGAAATCCAAGAGCGACAATATACCGTTGGCAATAATGCAGTAAAAGACTACTCATAAAATAATACCGATCAATATATAATATAATGCAACAATCACATAAAAAGAGCATGACTAGATTTATATGAGAGTTGACAATAAAATATATTGATAAGAAGAAGAAATATGATAAAGAAAATTATTTACTCAAATGTATAAAACTTACAAACCATTGGAGAATCAAAAATCCAAATAAATTCACTACACATATAGGATCATCTCTAGCCTCACCTAAATACTCTAGCCTAGCTTGTACATAATTCTCATAAAATTCTAAAAAGAAAGTATGAGAATAAGAACAAGAAAATATGTGAGAATTTAGGCTCTAAAAAAATCCAACCTTTTATCACCTTGATAATGATCCTATTTATAGAGTTTGAATACACTAAAAAGATAAAAATCGTGCTGCAGGAAGGCTGACGAGGTGGGACACGTGGCGCAAGCGGATTCGCGCGCGGGAAGACGTGCTGTACTGGCTGGGCCCACGCGGAGGAAGCTGGAGGCGTGCGGGAGAGAAACTCGCGCGGAGAGGGAGATCGTGCGCGCGAAGCGCGCTTGCTGGCGTGGGGAAGCAACGGGGAAGCGCCTGCACATGGGACACGTGGCGTGACGTGGTTGGAGGGGCACTGGCACGCGAGACCCACGCGGAAGAGAGAAGAAGTCCGGGTGACGCGCGCGTGAGGAGAACTCGCGCGGAGAATGGGCGGTGCGCGCCAAGCGCGCATACGCGGGGGAGTAGCTGGACCCCACCGGACGCGTGGCGCGATCTGACTGGAGGGAAGCTGGGTCCCATGGCCTGCGGTGCGCAGTGGTCGACACGTGGCGCTGGGCTGGCTTGCGGCTTCTCGGCTCGGCTCAGCTGGACAATGGGCTGATGGGCTTTGGGCCGAATTGGGCTTTTCTTGGGCTCAACTTTTGGGTTTTTCTTGGTAAACTAGCCCAAATCCAATTGTTTTCTTCAAAAACCTGAAAAATAAAATAAATCCAATTAAAATTAAATCCTCTAAATTTAGGAATATTTGAAATTAAAATCACAAATTTAATAAAATAGTTTGACAATT
Source organism: Morus alba (assembly GCA_012066045.3). NCBI lineage: Eukaryota > Viridiplantae > Streptophyta > Magnoliopsida > Rosales > Moraceae > Morus > Morus alba. Next base: position 6,502,097 of record CP050235.2, read on the forward strand.
ATGAACATTAAAAGTGCAAATTTGTGCACTTATCATTTGGTTAAAAGAGAAAAGAAGGAAGTGGGTGGAAAATAATAGAGTGAATTGTTTGATAGGAAGGAAGAGAGAAGGGAAGGGAAAATAGAGTAGATAAAAGTTGTTGTGACACCCATCAATTCTTACCTTTCCAACATTAGTGGAAACTTAAATCCACTTACAAATGACTAGAAAAACTTTTTTTACTCCTATCTTAAAACTAAATTAATACTAAATAATTGATAAAATAGTCATTTAGCCTATTACATATTTTCTTTCCTTCCATCGTAACATAAAAAAAAAAAATCAACTTTTTTCCTTTTCTTTATATTTTTTTCTTTTATGAGTTTTCTTTCCCTCCTCTTTTCTTTCCCTTTTACTAAATGAAGTGTAAGTGTAATAAGATTTTTTTTTTTTTATAAACTTTGTCTAAAATAACATGGATAAACAAAGCATTTATATTGAACAATATACAAGGGTGAGTTTGAGATTGCTCTTGAAACTCCTAATAGTACTTTACACAATAAACAATGTAATTATAGTGACTGATAAGAGTGTACAAAATCATTTTTTAAGTTATTTTAAAAATTCAGAATTTGTAGCCTTTTGATTCTACTTCTCTATTTACTTTTTTTTTTTTTTTTTTTTTTTTTTTTTTTTTTTTTTAAGTAAAAGCAATGTTTCTACATCTTTTAATTCTACGTCTTTTAACATGAAGACGTACTTATTTTTAAGAAATGGTTTTTATAATGGAAAACTGAAAACTGGTTTATCTCGATGAGGATTTACTCCATACACACAATGAGATGAGTCCCACATGATGGGACTCAAGTTTACTTTTATGTTTGAGTAGATATATTGACTTTACATTTCAGAAATTCATCCCGATAATAATTTATCTTCAAATAGCTATAATTCATTTTCTCATATATCGTGTTTATGCCCATACGAGCTTCTGCTCGGAGGAAGTTACACGATATACCATATTCTACTAAATTAAATAGATAATTGTTCTATGATCTAAGTAAGCCTAAGTCTTGAAAAAAAAAAAAGATAAGATTTAATCTTATAATATCTAAAAAATCTTCATATTTTAAACACGAAGAGATAAAGAAACCATTGCAATTGTCGGAAATAAATATGACTATTCTTTTATAACTCCTGTGGGACAATAGCCACGTCGCTGTAGAGGGTGGGGCCCATTTGTAGGGTACTATCCCGTTGGAATTTCTAACACTGCTCTAATTTTTGGAGTGATGAAAACAAATAAAGCATAGAAATTAAGGATAGTAGGATACTACTTACCATCTTGTTGGTCTGTTTCTTGCAGTGAAAATTGTTTGAAGGAATAAATCTCCAAGGCATTGAGGATGGGCGGAAGAGTTGAGTTTTCAGGCTCGTAGATCGTAAAATTATGTTGGTACGGCCCTGTAAACGGATTTTTGTTGTACACCGTTCTTGTTCGTAAGTACGGAGGAGAAATCGGTCCGCCGAAAAGGCGTCCGTTATAGAAAATGTTGAATTCTCTCGTCTCATTAGCTTGGAGAAGTTGGATTTCAGCAAAATGCATGTAGAAGTAATATTGATCACCTGGAGTACTGATGTTACGTGGCGGCCACCAAAAGATCAAAGAACCATTTGCGACCGGCGCGGCAGCAGTGCTCATAACTACACTTGGTATGTTGTAATGTGCATCGATGCCTTCAGAGTCAATAATGGGAAGTGTTGTGCTTAAAGTTTTGAAATTTTGAGGTTGCCACTTGTACCAAAAACGATTATAAAAATCCACGGTGTACCTACGTTAAATATTAATCGTCACATAAAAATATGAAAACAATATATGTATGGGGAATCATTTAATGGTTAGATCTATGCATATTCGTATTAAAAATTTATACCGCGCCACATAAATTGCTCCCGCTGTAAATTTGACCGTTGAAAAATTAATCTAATAATAGAAATACAATCCCAAACGGTAGAGTAAAATAACTTGTTCCACTATAAAGACTCCTTGTGTGCATAAAACTATATCTACTTTATGTAAGAAATTGTAAGCTTCATTAAAAGAAAAAAAAAAAAAAAAAAAAAAAAGCCGTGCATTTTAAGCTTTTAATCTTGTAAAAACAAACCATCAACTTTTAAAAATTAGAAATGACAATTTTATAGTTACTAAATTAAAAAAAAAAAAATGAATAACAATCAAATAACAAAATTTAACATTAGCAAAAAAAAATACTGAAATTTAAAATATGCTATTCGTGCTAGTAATTAATTTAGAACCAATTTAGTACCAAATATAATGTCAAATTTAACAATAAAAATAGCATCACTGCATTGGAGAGTAATTATTGTAGCTAAAATTTGGCATTGACATATTAATTCAGGCTCTTAGTTTTGTTAAGTAATTGCGCCTTCTTATTCCAATTATTACTATGGTTAAAAAGAAATGATGTTATATGACACTAGAGGTGCTCAGTATCACTCAGTTATAGAAGGTGGACCCTACAACATAGTGTTTATAAGTAGGGTCCATATTCTATTAGCGGAAGTGCTTAATAGGCTCCGGTTGTTCCTCCAAACATTTTTCATTAAAAAGACCTTGAATAATTGGGGTTGAACTCACCCATATCCTCTAGAAGAACCAACGTCCCACCTACCGGCCAGTGCCAAGGACCCCGCCCTTTGAGTTTGATAAGCTGCATTATCCAACGGCCTTAGTTCTAAAGTTGATATAAATGGAATCCCGTGGTCTGTGTTAGCTAGGCAAACAAGCATATGGTTTTGTGGTGGGATATGAATGATCTCCTTATCCACATAAATTTTGGAGTCTGAAATATTTATTGTATCCCACAAGTCACTTCCAATGTAAAGATCAAGACTTGGAGGCATATCTTTTCTATCATAGTCGCCGTACAAGAACCCTGCTCGGATGAAATATTTGGTACCTGCAGAAACATCCTTAATTTTGTAGCAATTCCTGTTTCCCTCAGGAAAGCTCCTAAGAGAGAAGTACTGCCGTTGGTATTCACCTTTGTATTTTTCTAAAATCATCTTGCTTTCACCGGTGTCTACGAATGTCCCGTCGGAAACGAAGTTTAATCCTGTAACCTTCTCAGTATAGCCTGTAACATCAGGTTGCAAGCCACAATCTATGCTGATAAATCCTGAGCCTTTTAGACATGTACATGGAATCAAATTATAAATATACCTTATCTAATTAACACTAATCCATTTAGGAAAAAAAAAGCATTTTTAATTAATATATGTATTATTGTTGCTAAATTTAACAATATGATTGATGTTATAGGGATATGCTAAGACTTACCATGCACACGATGGTTCTAGATAAATTAGATGCGTGATCGATATTAGAGTTATGGCTTATATATATCGGTGGAATATATACCTAATTGGGATGTGTTAAGTTTCTCTAATATTTATTTTCCTCTTTGCATTAAAAATAATAACAACAACAACAATAATAATAATAATAATAATAATAATAATAATAATAATAAGATCCTGCTTGATCCTGGGCATCGCCAAGAAGAGCAAAACCAGCAAGCAATGCAAAGAGGAAATGCATCAACACAGGAGGAGGCAGCAATGATATGATCATACTTGATTAGAGTCATATATATATATATATATATATATATATATATATATTTGAAATGGAAAATTCATACTCGATGGATTACCAAGATGAAACAATTTGCCTTACACGCTGAAATAAGTCTTTTTTTTTTTTTCTTTTTTTTTCTTTCCTCCTTCTAATTTTCTCTCTAGCTCTGAAGAGTTATATATGGGATCATCTCAGAAGAGGACTGAACGTAATGAACTTCTTGCATGCGCTTTTATATAAAGAAGCAAAGTCCCTGCTTGTAAAAAGTTTAAAAGTCAATGTCTGCAGGTTCATATGTACTAATACAAAGGCACATTAGCAGGGCTATTTAAAGTTGAAATAACGGAAATGTCATAATTATGGCCTCGTTCCCTTCGTGAATTTGAGTTGAAATGTGACATTTTTTAAGAGATTTTACTTATAGCAAAAAAAGTTAGATGTGATATTTTTGAGAATTTTTAACTGTAAAAATTTAAAACTGAAAATTTAAATCAGTGAAATAAACGAAACTTATATAAATAACCTTTTAGTTTTAATTGTTTCACAATTTAGCCTCCAGTGTCTAAATTCTTTTAAATTTGAAAAACTTGTCTTAATTTTGTCCCTCTCGCACAAAGGGGGATCGGCGAACAATATACAATTAATTAGTGTCTAATTTATTTTTAAAAATTTCTTCTTATTGCTAAGAAAAATTTATGAAAAATAGTTAAACATTTAAAAACATAAAACGTATTTCCATTTCAGATTTTTTTAAAATTTTTTATTTATACGTTTTATGTTTTTAAATGTTTAAAATATTTTCAAAAACTTTTTAAGGGTATTTTTATCTTTTTGTCCTTTTTGTCTACAAAGTGTGTAAGGAATGAAATTGAAAAAAAAAAAAAAAAAAAAATTCAAAAAGATATATTTATAGTTTTAAGAACATAGGGGTAAATTGAGTAAACTTTACAACTAGGAGGTATATTTCTATAATTAAAATTAATAGAAAAAAGTTTTCATCATATGATAGGAGATTCAATATGAAAAATACGAGGCATACTGAAATATTTTCCATATATATGCTAATTGCAATAGAGAGTGACGAAAACCTCCTTTTTTTTTTTTTTTTAAATGCCACACGTTTTATCCTGTGTTTTCATAAATATTTTTTAGAATTAACTCATGTATCATTTTTTCATGTTTCTTTTAATGTTCCTCTAATAATATTATATCACGACAATTAAAATGTCATGTAAATTAAAATTTCATACTATATCAATTAAAAAATCATAACATTTAAAATATTTTAATTGACGTAGTATAATCCCCTTAATGACCAACACCTACAAAAATTAGAAAATGATTGAAATGCCCTTATTAATATTCAAACAAAAGCCCCGACCCCATTTTTCTTTATGGGAAAAAAAAATCTGACGGTAGGTAATTTATTATAATGCAAAAGGTAAATTGGTAAATAACTCCAATTGTGGATGACTTTGGTCAACAACCTCTCATAAAGGGTCTGTTTAGTTTATTGATTCGAGTTTTTAATTCGAGTTGAAATGTGAGTATATGTAAGGGTTTTTTATTATAATAAAAAAGTTAAATGTGACTATTTTTAAGAACTTTTTACTGTAAATAAATTTAAATTTTAAATTTAAATAAGTGAAATGAACGAGACTATAATATTATTAGAAAAAAAATACATCATTTACTATATGATTTTGTGCGCATATATCTATTATTTATGACATTTACTATAAATAAGTGTGATCATAATTTTTTATTTTTTATTAATAAAATAATAATAATTTATTTTTAAGTGAAATAACGTACATAATGCTTTTTACCATTTAGATTGATATTTTTTAATTTTTTACCGTTGCTGAGGTGGGTCCTTAAGCTCAAGCAATACGCAACAGAGTACCCATTTTGCCCCAATGTTTACTCCAAATAAAGGGGCCCGACGACTCAGTCAAAGTCATTCTGTCCCATTGTTTTGTTTACTCCAAACGAATCAAATTCCATGTACGCCCCACTTGACTAATGCAACGTACATGATACTTTTTATCATATTGATTGGCAATTTTTTTTTTTTTTTGCCTTACAATTAATTGCTGAGGTAGGTCCTTAAGCTCAAGCAATTCGCGATAGAGTACTCATTGTGCCCCAACGTTTACTCCAAATAAAGGGACCCGATGACTCAGTCAAGTCATTCTGTCCCATTGTTTACTCCAAACGAATCAAATTCCAAACGAATCAAATTCCATGTACGTCTCACCACTTGACTAGCAACTACAACTATTCTTAATTACCACCAAGTGTAGGTTATTAAGTGACGGTTTGGTATAAAGATTTTGAACCGGAAATTATAATTATGAGTTTAAATTAATGTTTATTTACAAAAAAATAAAAAGTAATTCTGATTTGACTCACTCAAAATTAATATTTAGTTTCAATGGTTATGATTCAAGGTTTGAATTATGATGTGATATTTTAAATTATAAATCTCCCCAATTCTAAAACCACTCACCCTTTTAGTTTTGGGTAGTTCAAATCCCTGATTCTAGTTTTAGTTTCAGAACCATGATTTGGATCTAAAATCATGAATCATGGTTCTAGTTCTAAAATTAAAACTAGAATCACCATGATTTGAACTATCATATCAAACGAACCCCATAGTTGTTTCCTGTAAGTTTAATACTTAATATGGGTGTCTTAGATCATGACTCCACACGCTCTTATTGTTAACACATTCGATGGACTTAAAGTAACGTGCCAATACTTAATATGGGTATCTTAGATCATGACTCCACACGCTCTTATTATTAACACATTCAGTAGACTTAAAGTGACGTGCTCCTTGTCTGAGGGATAGGACTCATCTTAGGACTTTTAACGAATATTTTTCTCAACATCTAGGGGCTCTTTAATAAGGCTCACAAAATATGTTAACATTGATAGTCCTTTCCATGACTTCTTTAGAAAAAAAGACAAATATTCTTACTTACTTCAATGTTCTTTCTCGTTTCAAAAAAGTACTCATATCTTTACGTATTAGTTGAAGAACACGTGCTATGCATGTAGGGAGTAATCATGTATTACATTTTAATTACCGTGATTAAAAGCACATAATAGCCCAAAAAGAAACTAAATTAAAAAAAAATTAAGTTTTAGGACAAGTAGCCAAAAACGATTAAGAAAAAGGACTAAAATGAAAGGGAAAAATTCTTGGAGAGCCAAAAAAAATTGTAACGACATTGTTACTGTTCACGCATTTTGACCAAGAAGTACGTGAACAGTAAATGAGTTTATCAAGATGAAAAGGAAAAAAAAAAAAAAAAAAAAAACAAAAAGCAAAAAAAAAAAAAAAAAAAAAAAAAAAGAACAAAGAAAAAAAGAAAATGAAAACCTTGTTCATAATAGGTGATTTTCAACTAAAATTACATCGTTTTGGTTGAAAATAGTGATGCCCATTTATATTTTTATGTATTATTAGAGATGTTTTTCAACCAAAATTATGTCGTTTTAGTTGAAAATAATGATGCCCATTGATATTTTTATATATTATTAGTGGTGATTTTCAACCAAAATTACATCATTTTAGTTGAAAATAGTGAAACCCATTGATATTTTTATATATTGTTATAGATACTATAATATGTTAACGAACAACATTATTCGTTAATATTATACTTGAATCTAAGATTTATAAAAACTGTTGTATAAATATCTGGATACGCTAGATGATAAATTCTCATTGGCTAAAATATTTTTCATTGTTGTCGTAAAAGAATTTGTGGTTGTAAGCTTTCGTAAGCTATCATTACAATTACAGCTAAGGACAACTACAAATATATAATCATAGTCAACCCAAAAAAAAAAGTTAGAAATATATAGACATTAATGATAGATTATGAATTAAAATTATGGGATTAAAATTATTTTTAATTTATATATATTTTTTATAAAAAAAATATTATAATAAATTATAAATTATAATTTAAATTGGGACACGAATCTTCTAATTAAATAACTCTTAAAATTATCATGACACCGAAAAGAACGTTGAGCTGTTTCTACGATCAAAGAAATTGCAACCCAAATCCGACGTCTGCTGTTCTGCATTGGCAAGCTGGTCAGCATTGGCAAGCTGGTCAATGGATGAGATGGAAAGTTACTATAATTAACATAAAGAAGAATAATCAAAGCCTAACGACTAGGAAAGTTAAACGATAAAATACGTGAATAAGTCTAGTTAATTTTATCAATTTAAATTTTTAATTTTAAATTTTTAAAATTAAAAAATATCATATATAATTTTTTTATTATAATTAAAAAATTTTTAAAAAATATAATATCTTAAGTCAAATTAAAAATTTATACTAATTAAGTTGAGTGATTTGCAGTCCATGAGCATGCATTGACCTTTTAACTTATTTTTATGAGCATTACTTACAAGTCTTAATTGATTCGACTTTGGACGTGTTCTCGCTCATGAGCTAATTGACAGCTACCACCGGCTTTGGCATGGCCTAGCGGTGGATTTGTGTTGACGAGTTTGCGCGTTTGGGAATAGTAAATATTAATGATTGTTTGTTACTAGTCTAGTACTCGAGTTAGAAAGGTTAAGACCATACTATTATGTACGATTATCGTTAGCACATTTAATAGGGATTATGGTGACGCCTCGTTTGTCTGATAAAGTCGTTAGTGAACATTTATTGCCAAATAAAGAGTATGCTAATGATGGTGGCTCTCTCCTTGGACTTTGCTTATTTGTATAAGAAAAAATAATAATTGACAATTGTAATTTAAGGCCCGTTTGGTATTTTTTTAGAAGCTATTTTTAGCTCTTATAAAAGAGAAAAAGAGAAAAATATGTTAAAATTTAAGATGAATTAAAATTAATAGGGCAATAGTTTACATAAGTTAATAAATAGGTCAAATTATTATTTTCGTCCATAACTTGTCTGGTTATGAACCATAACTTGACAAGTTATTATTCATAATTGTCCATAACTTGTCCGGTTGTGAACTATAACTTGACAAGTTTGTCCATAACTTATCTAGTTATAAATCATAACTTGACAAGTTATGACCTATTAATTTCTATAACTAAAAATTGGTCTATATACTTTCTTAAGCTTTTCATATTGACCTATTTTCTACTATTTCCCTTTAAAAAATAGGTTATGGTTGGTAATTTTTGTTTTTATCCAGCAACTTTTAAAAACTGTTATTAAATAACAGAATTTAAAAAGCAAGTCGAGGCTTGCTTATCTACAGCAACTTTTGTTGTTATTATCTAAATTTACGAAGATAACCTTAAAAATAAAACTTAATTCTCACTTGACCTATTTTACTTTTCCGTATCAAACTAAAAAACATATATTTTAAAATAGTTATTTAAAATTGAAAATTTTTAACAAGTATACTTTGTTAAATTTTTATTCAAATATTTTTAGTAATTATCAAAATATTTAAAATAATAACAATAAACAAAAAATTTAGTAGATGATAATTATTTTCTATCAATAAAAGTAATTTTTAGAAAATATTTTAATTAATAAAATTAAAATTATATTTTGAATATTGAATAGAAACAAAACTAACTATAAATATGTGCTAAAGTATATGACTATTTTCATCATTATACATTTCTATAACTGTGACGATCCTAACTAAGTAGTCGTCTCTTAAACTCATTAAACATGTAATCGCTTAAAATAATTGAATTAATTAAACTAAATTTGCAAAAAAAAAAATTTATATATCATATATAATAAAGAAAAATAAACTTAACTTTACTATTAATTAATAGATATTAATTTTTAAATTATATAAAAAGTCTCAGTCTTCTTAAAACTATACTGCATACATATAATTAAAAAGTCTTATCATAACAAAATATATTGCGGAATTAAAATGCGATAAGTATCCATTTCCCATTCTCTACACTACTCGCCTGCCACTGCGCATAGCCCTCATTCACCTTTCATTGGTAGTTTTTCTACAGTATAAATACATTCCAGGGGTGAGTTTATACTCAATAAGTTGGATCTAAGTCTCGCTAATTAAAATCGAGTACTTAAAGTATATCAATAATGCATGTACCAATTATGCTCTTTTATGAATATGTTTTATTATTCCTTTGGGCCCGAGTGTACGAACCGAGATGTGTGCACGGTCAGCGAGTAGAGAGAGCTTGCAAGGTATCCAACTACACCGTAACCCTAATTTATCTCCTCAAGTATTGAATGATTGTCTCCTCAGGCCTTAAATCTTCCCCGTAAGTCGAGAGATTGGTACGACACTCTTAAATGTTTTTATTAGTCACATAGATCTTAATAGTGAGCATACGATATGTAATGGCATACCACAACTATAACTTTAAGCATAAACATGTACATAAAACATGTATAACATTCTGTTTTTAAACTAATTCACACTGTAGGCAAAGTTTTCACTTACTTGCTATCAGCTAAGGTCGAGACTATATTACTCGCTGAGGTTAAACTCTATTACTATGTTCTGTAAAGAAAACCCATTGAAGGTGTGAGTTTGACTTTATCATACATTTATTAATATATTATTATACAATACAGAACTCTAATAAGGTCAAACAAACATGCCCTAATTATTTAAAAATTGAGGGGGCATAATGCAAATTCATATTTTCTAAAAATAACATTTTGATTAATTTTTAGCAAGTTACATTTTGACCCTAAAATTTTTATAAAATTATATTTTGACCCTAAAATTTTATAAAATTATATTTTAACCCTAAATCATTCAAAAAATTATTTTTTGACTCTAAATGTTTTTGAAAAATTACGTGCTAACTCCAAATTTTTAAAATTTTACGCTCTGTCCCGTTGTACTATACGTCATGACGCCAAATATCATATTGTATTATAATAATACAATACAATACAATACACCTTATATAATACAATTTAATACAAGTTACCAAACATAGTCGTGTTTTTTGTTCTTTTTTGTTGAATGAAATCACTATTATAAATAGTTTGCGATCAAAATAGCATTTGGTTGTAAGTAGGCCTTTCTGTTACCAAATTTTGGTTACCAAATGCAGAATTTCATGACAAAATATTATATTGGATTCGTTTCATAATTGTTTCCTGAATTATAAATCCAAATTCAATATATACTGAACTTTGTAAATGGTTCTTTTTATGCCTAGAACTATCTAGGTCGTTCGAAACACCCTGTAAGTATAGATCTATCCGTGATATAACGAAATGACGCTAATTATTATTTGATAAATACTATATCTAAACTTTTTTTTTTTTTTAAGTCAGTTTACTCTTAATTCATTTTTAAAAGAATCATGTAATTAGAAGAAATTTTTAACATGTAATAAAAACACAAAACAATCATCGCACGGCAGAAATCATAAGATAAAACGTGGCATATTGACAATACGAGGGAAGATTTATTGTACAAGTGCTAGCTGATGAATGTACGTTCAGTTTTGCATATTAACCATGTTTTTGTCGGAATTAAAGTACGACATTTCATGTAATTATTCAGTACATTCTGTTCGGCGCATACATTCTGTTTGGCACCAAGGCACTTTTTTGTGCTGATAACCCATACAGAGCAAGGCGATCCTTATCAATTTTCCGAGTATGATACTTTGCACAAAATTTTATTTTATTTTTTTAACTCGAGACGGAAAATTTTGAACTTTTAAATCTTTATTAACGTTGACAGTGAGTGTGAATTACCCTTAATTTGAGTCTACAATCATTTTCTTACAAATATTTGGGACATTATTTTAGGGTTTCACAGTTGTCCTCCAAATTTATTGTGGTTTAGCAAATTGTTCTCCTACATTTTTATTTTGATAATAAATTTCCTGAATTTTTAAAATTGTTATAATGTAGTAATGTACCCCATTTTAATAAATTTGCTTAAAATTTTTATTAAATTTAAAGAGATTAAAAGTTGAGTAATTAAAAAGTTGGTGTTACATTTGAATTAAGAAATTGAAATTCTTCATCAAATTTGCTATTTCGACACTAATTGAACACAACTATCGTTAAAAATATAGTATATTGTAACAATTTTATAGATTATGAGGACAATTTATTAAAATTAAAAATTCAGAGAACAAGTTACTAAGCCATACAAGTTCATAGACAAATATGTAAAATATTTTTTATGTTTAGCTATATGATTCTTTATGCCGTCGCAGCAGATTGCTCACGTATTTTGTATTGTTTCAGAAGTATATATAATTAGAGTTTTATGAGGAAAATTTATGTGTATATATATAATTATTGAGTTTATGTCAATGTTAAATGTCATCTTGGATTTTCTTCCATGACATTATATCTGATTCGTTATCATTGGAGCATCATATCATTGACTATAGTTGCCGATTAAACTCAAAAATGTTAGGAGATTGTAAGTAATTAAAACCAAGTCCTACTAAAGATGTCAGAAATATATATGTCACAAACTTTAAACAAAATATTGCCGGCTACTTAAATTTTTTTTTTTTTTTTTTTTTTTTTTTTTAAAAAAAAAGGTTATGTCCGTTGTTAAACAACATGACCAAATCTCAAGCCCCACATTGCCGCTTTGCGCCTTTTTTTTTCAATGTCATTTTGTAGTTTTACCCTAATTAATTAAAGCACAAATATTGAATTTCCTAAAAAAAAGTAAGCGTCTGAAAAAAAAATTGTTTCGGTTGCTAATGTTATTCAACTTAGTTAATTTTAGTGCTTTATATTTCTTTTCTCTGAAGCCAAATAAATTAAAGAGTACAAACAAAAGCTAGCTGAGAAAAGTAATATTTTAAAGCAAATGCCATTGTTTAGTTGCAAGAAAGTTTGTGTTAATTATAGAGTTTTTAGCACAATTGCGTCTCGAACGTGTTGTGGTTTAGTAAATTGTCTCTACCTTCTTGAACTTGTATAATTGTTGTAATGTACTCTATTTTATTAAATTTGCTCAAACATTTTATTAGATTTAAGCGATTTAAAGTTGAGTAATTGAAAGATTTGTGTTACATTTGAATTAGGATATTAATATTTTTCGGTGAATTTATTTTTTTGATACTAATTTAACATAATCATCGTTGAAAGGGGGAATATTGCAACAATTTTATAAGTTGAATGGACAATATGTTAAAATTAAAAGTTCAAAAAACAAGTTGCTAAAACTATACAAATTCATTAAGTAAATAGGTAAATACCCTCAATTTTAATTGAAACAGAAATAAAACAAGGGAGAGTGGTTTTTTTCCTTATAAAAGAAAATAATAACCAAAAAGAACACCTAACTTTTGCTTTTGGTGCATTCTAAGAGTTAGTTTGACCAAGCTTAATTTTGATAACTTGTTAAATCTGTTAACAATTTTTTAGTCCTTCAAGAGACAATTTATGAGTCAATGATGCAAACAGATACTATATCATAAAATAATAACTCATACAAACATTTAATAAATAAAAAAAGATAATGTATGTAATGTAAATTGTAAGTTAGGATATATTAAGAGGTTGTTGCTACAAGAGAAATTATGGAGAATCGGGGATAATGGTAGGGTTTGACATTACTTAGCTTTATCTTAATTTGAGGTTCACCGATCATGGGTTTCCAAAAAATCTTATAAAATTTATACCTTGTACTCATGTTTTCTAAAAAGGTCAAAAAATATTGGCACCTTCTCTGGTACGCTAATATATTGATAAGCTAAGTTTTTTGTCTGTTAAATTCAATAGTTAAAAAACATGACTTACTGGTACGCCAGGCGTACCAGAGAATTTCTCAAAAATATTTCCTAGTCATATTTGACACGTAAAGGAATGGGCAAATATGGAAAATTTTGTACCCAAAACATAAAACAAAGTAAAAAATATATGTATTATCGTATTCTTTTAAGGGTCCATTATCTATTAATTGAGTGGAATCTTTCTGCATTTACTAATTAATCTTTAACCTGAGAAATTTATCTTTAAGAAGATGACTTTTTTTTTTGACAATTTTTGCAAAACAGAATGCACGTGAAATATAGGGGTCCATTTGGTATATGGGTTCAAATCAGGGTTTTTGATTATGACTTTTAAAATTTAAACTTTTTGTGAGAGAAAAACACTGCAGCAGAACCAAAATCATGTGTGTACTATAGCAGAACCCATATACCAAACATACAATAAATGTATTAATTGCTTTGCTGCCTCTAAGCACAATACGTGAACACTGTGCGTTGGGTTTGTGTATTCGTATCATGATTTGAATCATGATTCGTGGTTCGTTACAGTATTTTCTCACACAAAAAATACACGTAAATCGAGAATAATTCTGAATCCATGAACCAAACGTCTACATAAAAAAGCTTTTTTTTGTTAAAGTAAAAATGTTTGACTTTCATTTTCATTATTTTTCAATTCCTTCTAATTCCTATTTCAATATTTATTTAACTAAAAATTAATATTTGTTTGATAATCATCATAAATCTCTTATGTGGTACACATAAACGTGTAAATAACTACTCTTTTGAGCTCCTTAATAAATAAATAAATAAATAAAGCAAAACGAAACTAGATCCTATATCAGCCTATTAGAGCAATAAGTTTAAATCGGGCTAAACTAGTTTGACACCCATTATTTTTGAATTAGGCCTGGCCCACATAAAGACTCGGGCCAAGGGCGGACGGAGCTGGCGTTGGTCAGAGTAGGGGACAAGGTTGACAGCTGGCACGCATTCATTGGGAAGTCGGGCTAGCATTGCAGGTGTGGGACCCACGCGGAGGAAAGCTTTGGATGCGCGCAGATGGCTGCGTGGAAGGAACGCGCGTGTTGAGAGATGGGCGTGTTGGTGACGTGCGAGGCGCGAGATGAGGCGAAAAAAAGGAAAGTGGGGGCTGAATGGAGAGGTCCATGGCCGACCCGACCTATTCTTAGTTTTTTAGGCTTTAGGGTCATGCTGGACTAATATTTTCTTTTTAGGACCAACTTAGCCCAATTAAAATATTAGGTCAGGCGGTCTAAACTTGTAGCTCCACGACATGGTTAATTTATATTAAAATTAATTTTAAATTTGATCCATAAATGGTAGGAGTTATCTCATTTTATCTTCTATTATTCAAAATGGACAAAATTCGCCCTCTAACTTATTATAAGTTACAATTTTGATTCTTTCGTCAAGGATTGAGTGGATCATAATTTTGAAGGAGAAGCGAAAGTGGTTTTGGATGTGTTGACAGGAGAGTGTTCTAATTGAGAAGTACACTTCGTAAAAGATTGAGTGGATCTTGTCGGGCGAGATTTTCAGTCCTACTCTTAATTAGGATCAACAATATCCTCAATTATAAGTTGAATCAATCTACTCTGTAGCCCCTGCTAGTTTGTGAGGGAATGTTGTTTGTGTTCCATACTTTCATTCCATTTCATTTTATTGATTCGAATTTAAAATTTGAGTTTTGTTACAATTAAAAAAACTTTTAGAAACAGTCACATCTAACTTTTTTACTACAATAAAAAGCTATCATATAAAATCACATCTCAACTCGAATTAAAAACTCCAATCAATGAACTAAACGGTTATTTTCTTTCTATTTTGAACTAAGCAAGTTTGGCCGGATGTCTCTATTTAGGCAACCTCCTTTTTGTCTCATTTCTTGTTAATGGAACGCTTGTCAACGAAAAGAAGTTCTACTTTCATCTATGAAATTTTTAGATCCGTTTAATTCGTTGATTTAAATTTTTAATTTGAGTCGAAATGTAACTTTATATGAGAGCTTTTTATTGTAGCAAAAAGTTAGATGTGATTGTTTCTGAGAGTTTTTTTACTGTAATAAAACTCAAATTCTAAACTCAAATCAGCGAATTGAACGAGGTTTAAATAATCATAACTTTAACTTGCAACCAAATGAAATCGAAAAATAGAAATGCCGATTCTTTTGGCTTTTTATGGTAACTTTAGCTTCCACTGATGTCACATTGTGGGTTGTTCTCACGTAATTATAATTTTAGCTGCCACTGATGTCACATTGTGGGTTGTTCTCAAGTAATTAATAAGGGTTTGTTCAATTATATTTTTGAGTTATGGTGATTTAAGTGTAAATTTTGAGTTAAATTTAAATTATAACTGAGTTAAAATAAAATTTTTTTTGAGTTTGTGTTTAGATGTGTTAAAACTTAAGTTTGTATTTAGATAGTATTTTAATAAAAACTCAATGATAATGAAAAATTTTAATAGAGTATATGGATGAAATTTTATTCGTCTTTTCATTATAAATGCATAAAAAAGAATCATTTCAATCAAAATTAAAATGAAAAAATTATAACGTTTTTAAAAATAGTAATTTTAGAATGATTTTAATTATGCATACTTGTCAAAGAAGTTCTACTTTCATCAATATAAACAGTTTTAATTATGTGTGTTTGTTTAAAAAATTCTACTTTCGTCAATGAAATTTTAAGGCATGTTCTTTTGTTTAAAAAACTCAAAAAAGACAATTTGAGTTTTAATTTTATTTAAGTTAATGTTTTTTAAGTTTTAATTTTATTCAATTTTACTCAATTTTATTCAAATTACAACTTCAACTCAAGTTATAGCTCAAATTTAATTAAAAAGTTACACTTAAACTACACTCTAAAAAAACATGTCAAATTTTATAACTGTTTTCATTATATGTGCTTGTCATGTCATCTGCACCTAATTTAAATCGTTGAAAATTCCTTTTTTACCAATCAATCACATGACCTAAACGTGATTAAAATAAGAATAAAATTAACATCCCAATGAAAAAAGGACCAAAATTACAATTTATAATAGGATAATTTTCATACTCCCGAATTATGTACTATATTATAAAATGTCTCTTAATATTTTAAAATTATGCAAAACACTTTTTGATATATAAAAAACACATTAAATTGTCCTCACCGTCCAATTCCATCTATAACTTTAACAAACGTGACATGTCATTAATAACGTATAAAAATATTTTAAAAAATAAACCTTAATTAGTAATAAAAAAACATATTAACCTTAATATAAAATCGCGCAAATCAAATAAAATTAGGATCCGTTTAGTTTATTGATTCGAGTTTTTAGTTTGAGTTGAGATGTGATTTTATGTGAGAATTTTTTACTCTAATAAAAAAGTTAGATATGATTATTTGTGAGAGCTTTTTACTGTAGTAAAACTCGAATTCTAAACTCGAATCAACGAAATGAACGTGGCCTTAAAAGACTAATTAAAAACAAACAAAATAAAAATTAGAAAAACATACCAAAAAAAAAAAAAAAAAAAACTCTATCTTCATATTCAAGGCAAGTCCCAGCGCAAGAACAATACCCAGAACAAGAAGACTCGCAAACCCAAAATCAACCTCGAACATGAATTTGGTTTACAGGCTATGGTGATCAGAATGCTACCACCAGAAGGATTTTTCTTAACAAAATAATAAAAAAAATAAATAAAAATAAAAATCAGAACCTAGAATAGAGCTGTATAATCCTAACCCACCCATATTGAACCCATACCGTCACGAATAGAGCCGTCGTCCCCAGCTAACGGAGTCCATAGCTACCCGCCGTGTTGGGCTAAGAAATCGCGACCGTCATCCCCGCCGTCACCGTCGCCGTCGGTTGCAACCGTCCTATCGAGCCCATAACTATGGCTATCGAATTCATCCCCCGATTTTCCAGAACAAAACAAAAGAAATCAAAATCAAATTAGCTGAACATGGAATTCATTGTAGAGTTTATGGTTCTTGAGCAAGATCAACAAGATCTTAGAGAGAGAGATCAGAGAGAGTTGCTATGGGTTTGTTAATTGTGAGAAAATCGGGGAACAAGGCTTTAGGGAAAGAATTTTTATTTATTTATTTATCTTTTAGTAATTAGATTATGAGTTTTTTTTAACTTTTTTGATATTTGGTAAAAATTTATTCTTTAATTTAAATTATGATTCATAATTTATTATTATATTTTTTTTATAAAAAGAATACATAAATTAAAAATAATTTTAATTACATCAGTCAAATAAACGGGATTTAGTCGTAGTTCACACCCAATACCTGCCCATGCCATGAAAACGCCGTTTCAACGACTGCATTTTTTAAATCCACAGTTGCAGAAAGTCCCTCTCGTGGCTTCTCTCCTCAGCCAAACAAAAAAAAAAAAAAAGAAGAGAAAGTCTCTTTCATGGCTTCCATCACTTCTTCGCTGTGTTTTAGGTACTAGTACGCCGCTTGTAAATATTTTATTGTCCATAGGCTTGTTTCTAACATAACATGAAGACAAAAGCTTGAACAATAATTGATATGTTCTTCAGTCAATTCTTTAGTTACTGCCCCATCAAATTTATTACGTTTCATGGGAACGAAAAGGACAATCTGTGGCATATGGAATCTCGAAGAGAACCCCAACATCATAGATTCCCACGAAGTTAATATTATAATCCTATTGACTACTGCCCATCATCTGTTTGTAATATTTCTTTTATATATATATATATATATATATATATATATATATATATATATATAATACGCACAACTGGTGACGTATAATCTTTATATATTGCTTTTTTCTCATTTTTTTATTTTTATTTTGGGGTTTTCTTTGTTTTGTTGATTGTTGGGGTTGAAGTTTGCTTGTGGGCACAGTCACATGATGTTTGCACTGTTGAGACACGGTTTGGCTTAAAGTCAAGTGAATTTTGCGAAAAGTCTGTATTTTGAGTTGATCATTGATTGAGCGGAAAATCGCCATCTTTTTCTGGGTAGGAGGAGGAAAGTTGTGTTTCTGTTTCGGGTCTGAGTTATTGGAGAAAGCTTTTTAATTTCTAGTTCGCTTACTAAATTGGGGTTTGAGTTCTTGTTGGTATTAATGATTCTTTTGTAAATTCGGAGCTTGTGAGCTGGATTAAAGGTCCTTCCGATCTCCGGTGATCAGAAGCAGTGAAGGGGAGAGGAGTTCACTGGAGATGGAAGGAAGAGGGCTTTCAGACTTGTATAGGAACACCAGTGAGGAATTATTTCTGAGATCTTATATGGAGTGGGAATGTCTGTAACACCTATGGACATGATGGGATTTAAGAATCTTTCACAAAACTTTCGTACGGACAGCGAGGAGCTTTTCAAAAGCTGGCTAACAGATGGAGAGGCAAGCGTCCATTTCGTCCTTGTTGATTGACTTTTATTTTTAAAATCAAAATGATCGATGTAGTATTTATTACAGCCAATTCTCTGCCTTTTGTGTTCTACTTTCCTCTGTAGATTAGGAGAGAACCACAGAATTATGGTATTTTGATCATATTTTATCATAACTTATTACATATAGGGTTCTTTAAGAAAACTGGTTTACTTGCATACCTCTTGTTCTTTTGAGCTGTCTGACATCAGTCGCTATTTCATTTCTTCTTGATCATACTTTTTTCTCTACCTCATGTATATCTGCTTCCAGAATAATTGCTTCAACCCACCAAGTATGGTGCACCGAACTCGACAAGGATCACGGAGGTTAGTAGATTCAAGTTCTTACAGACTTATGGATTCTTCAAACAGTAATAGTTGGTGCTAATCTTATCTATGTATGTTAGAAGAACCGGTGGCACAAACAGCAGCGCTGCTGCAATGACAACAATGATTTTCATAATTTTTAAATGAAATTAATAATGGGCATGTCGAATGTGCTTAAGTTTTGTCCTTATTAAGGAAAGAACTAGTCATCTTCTGTTTGAGTAATTGTTAGAGGAAATTCTACTGAAGTCTTGTCGTTTAGATACTGCTACTACTGCGTTTCTGCTACTAGTAATTCTTTCATAAAATTCCTTGGCTAACTAGATTTTCTAATCAAATTACATGTGCAGGATATCCACAGAAATAACCAATTTGAATGGTCAGCAACATGTTGGTATACTTCAGAAGAAAAGAAGCAATGACAATTTATTCGCACAAAATAAGGCCGTGGCTGATGATATCGCAGGCAATGCCAATCATCACTCAATCTGGTGTTTACTGCTTTCTTCTAGTAAACTATCTTGTAATATGCGCATTCAAACACACATTTACACATTTATTTTGTGACAGTGTTACAATTATGCTTCTTTCTTACTGTTACTATTATGTTTTTTGAGCTAGCCCGTTCTTAATGTTTTCAGGAATGCAGTTGAAAAGGGATTGCAAGCTAGTGAGTTATGTCTGGCTAAGGTTTGTCTAGATTGATAACCTTCATGACTCAGTTTTAAATCTATATCATTGTTTCTTTTTCTCACACTTCACTTTTGTGTAGGCATGGTTTCATAGTACTCAACCGATGACAAGAAGCCGATCCTCTGAGTTGCGGTATCAATACTTTTCCATGCACATTTATTAGTAAATAACTGTAGAAATCAACAATAGTTTGTCATGGAATGCTATAGAATCCAAAAGAAGAGCAATTTCATGTTCTAATCTAATGAAATTCTTTGGCAATGTTAACCCTTTTTTTTTTTTTTTTCAATTGTTTCTGCTAGTTAGTACATATCCCTGAAATCATATGGACATGATGTTGTCCATCGTTTTCTTTTCAATTCAATTAAAATCTCCATGTACAGAGGAGTTCATTTAATTACACATTGGTTGCAGGAGGAAGTATGTCGCCATGCAAACAGCTCAAACAACAGTAGGTTTGGAAGGCGTTCACAACACTTCTATGCGTGGCGTCTGTACAACGAATCAAGATTATCCATATCCAAATGGATTTAATGGTCCCCCCGTGAGTGAGATGCCCAGACAAATGGATACATTCATGTCACCGTCGAATTCTTCCTCCTTGACTTTTAACACCAAACCAATTGCTGAGATGGATAAAGTGTCCTCTCTTGTAAGTATGCTAAAGGGAACATTGGAGCGCAAGAAGCTTAACAACCAGATTGAAAAAGAAGTTCTAGAACATAACAGCTATAATGGGGTTTTTCCCGCTCAAGAAGTTATGGTTAGTGCCAACTTCATTCAAGGACAAAGGAACCAGATTCATGAAAAGCCTTTAACTTTTTATGAAGTATCCCCTATGCATGTTAAGGATAGTGGAGTTATGCAAATGATTGATGGATCAATGGAGCTTGAACTGGATGCTTTTGTGAATTCGACAAACCCAATTCAATTGAGTATAGTTTCCCAAGAACCTTCCCAAAGTGAATCCTCTGCAGCTGCAACAGTTCTTTCATCCGGCTTTGACGCATGTGACGGTCCCAGCAACTCCAGTCAAGCTATAAGTGTTTCTGAAAGCTCAAGGAAACAATCTAGAAATAGGAGTTCGGAAAATGGCTCTAGAGCTAAAGGTATTAGTTGACATAAAAAGATATCCCAAGTAGTCTTCTTGAATAGCTATTCCTTACCTATGAACTTGTTATTTACTCGCTTTTAGAAGCTTAAGTGCTCATCGTACGTGAGTTCCTTTTATAGAGAGCATTGTCTTTGTCTATCGGAAACTCGAATGTGTTAGTTCAATCATATCTATGTCCATTTGGAATAACTCTGAAAATATGAGTATACGGAAACATTCTGACAGTTAATTTCACTGTTTGAAGTTTTATCTTGATACATATTCACACTTGAAAAGTATATTATGAGCAACACAAGTTAAAAATGGATTCACTTAGACATTTCTGTCCAGATTATAATATTAATATCCTAATTTAATTGTAAATATGTAGGCAACATTCAAGTCCTCTAGAAATATATAGTCGTTGTTACATTACATTTGACATAAGGAATTAGATCTCTCGAAAACGTCAAAGTACTGTACTGTTCAGATTCTTTCCATTGGTCGCACCATTCAGGAATTATACATGCTATATATCAGGCCAAAAAATATTGGTCATATGAATGACTCTAAACATTCACAAACTTAGCACCCAAATAATGTCACATCTCAAAAGACGGACTTTTCTTTTCTCATTTGTATTTTGTGAAAGCATAAAACTAGTTTTCTTCTATAGACTAAAAGTTTCTTCTCGTTGAACTGCAGATATAAGAGAACGGATTATTGGCAATATGAAAGATGACCGAAAGGTACACTTTGATCAAAGATAATGACTATAGTGTTTTAAGAGACTTGGTGCCTATTTGGAACCCATTTCAGTTTCATTTTTCACATTTTTCGAGGACTAAAAAATGAAAATGCTCTGAAAATTGCGTTTGGTACCGCATTATTTGAAAAATAAAAATGAAAATGTTTTCTTTCTTTTTCCTAAATATTCAGACATTCTGAAAACAATTACAAATCGTTTTCATTTTTCTATTTCCTTTTCTTCGTTAAACGCGGTCAAATTCTGCAAAACGCCGTGCTTCTCCATGACATTGGTGGCCCACTGGAAGAAGCAGTGGGCGAGTAGGCTGGCGTTCTCGACAATCTCCAAACGTAAGCCTAATGCCGGTGTGGTCAAGGGGCGATTGTCGAGGGCGGCGGCGGGGTGGAGGACATAATTTTGCAGATTGTTTGGATTAGTCTAGGGTTTCGCGCTTTGGTTTTGTGGAGTTATGCGTTTTAGCATAGATGGGTTTCAACGGGTTGCTTCGCGATGACGACAATGATGCTGGGGTTATGCTTGGCTGGGTTAGTGAGAAGTTCATCAATTTTGGGTTATTTATCTTTTGAGCTAATGAGAAGTATAATGAGAGTAGGTTTTTTTTTTTTTTTTTTTTTTTTCGGGTTGTTTTTGGGTTCGTGAGAAGTTCATCAATTTGGGCTGAAGACTTGAACATTTGAAATGAAGGAAAGGAAACCTTGAATAGTATTTAAAATATTTATCACATGTTTTTAAAAATGCAAGTATTTGCATGTCTTATAAATGTAGTTTCAAGCTAAAGATATGACTATGATTTCTCTGTGCTAGTTCATTAGAAAAATGTTTTAGAGACTTTATTTATTTTTGTTTTATATCTTTCCTCCTATAATTTCAAAGAAAACAGTTGGACAAGAGACTTGGTTGAGAATATATCTAAAAATATGTGTCATGTGTTTATATGATCAAATATAAAATTTGTATATAGAGCAGTAATATACGTTAAGATTATTCACTAAGTAAACTTTTTTTTTTTTTTTACTAATAATTCACTAAGTTATCTTATTTTAAATTATTTACTATTTATTTGTAATGTAATTTAAATTATTACATTAATTATTAGTGTTTTTATTTAGGATTCAATTGTTATTTATTTAATATATTATTATTTTAAATATTATTACATGTTTTTAAAAAATTAAACCATCAAACACATTTTTTTTTTTTTTTTAAATTAAAATCAATCTTTAAATAAAATTATCAATCGCATTTTTAAAAATAATTTTAAAATAAAAAATAAAAACGTTTTTTTTTTTTTTTTATATAAAAAATAAAATTATTTTAAAATAATTTTCAAACGCACCATTGAAAAGATATATTAATTCAGTTTCAACTTTCCTGTATTCTTTACCCGATATCTTTCACAGAGGGGAATCTACACCGACATGGATCCGTGACTTCGGCTATTTCAGGTAAGTAGGCATGATTATGAGTTTCAGCTTGAAATTTCTAAATCTGTTGAGTGCTTTCTTGATTAAATTTCAAAGTCTAATGTACTTCAGTTCATGGAAAACTTTATTCAAATATCTGTCCAAGAAGCACAGTATGAAACAGAAATGTCCGTTTTGGACACTTCCTTTCAAAAGAATATCATTTTTCTCTTTGGTTTATGTCCAGTTTTTGTAGGGTAAATGGGTGATTTATCCCTATACATCACTGATCTAGTTGATTTGTTACAAATAAATTGGTGATTTACTTGCATTGCGTAAACCTATGTACCGTTAGTAAATCAATGCCTTGCTGAAATACGGACATAAATTGAAGGAAGTATATCCAAAAATATTGGCCAGTCATGCAGATATCCTGAGAAAAAAAAAATGAAAACACTAAAAACTTTTGGCATTATCGACATTGTTTGTATGCAAATTGAGTTAAGAAACATGATTCATATTCCATGCAAGTGAAAACTTCTCAAATTTTCATATGACAAGCACGTCTTGACATTAAGAGGACATAATGTATAGCTGCATTTACAACATTCATTCTTATAAAAAAAACAATCTTGCAGTTGACAAGGAGGACGCAACAAAAAAGCGTAGGGTGGAGAGATCACGAAAGTATGTTACTGCTAGTCTGTAGAACTTCATAATCTTTTTCCTTTTTCTTCTCTGTATTTATGGAGATTGATTCATTTAAGCGTTCACAGTGTGCATTAAGTATGTAATTTTTGGATTTTGATTCCTACATTGGGACCAAAAAAAAAAATACCTCTCTCTTGTAATATGGTGCATATTTTTATACAAGTTCATTTAAAGTGCAAAAACAGTACACACCACTGTCTGGAAAAATTCAAGAATTTTTAACAATTTATTTCGTTCTAGTGAAAAGAAAATGTGAAATAACTAATTCAACATTTCTAGGCAATGTGGAATGAAGAAAGACAGAATATAAAGGCTGTACTCTGATGTTTTAAGCTGGAAAGATCTTATTGATATCGGATTCTTCTTCTTCTTTTGTGTGTGTGTGTGTGTGTGTGTAGAATGGCAGATGCAAAGGAAAGAAATTCAACTCCAGCAATTCCGTCCGATATGCAATATGTCTTGAAGCGGTGTGAAATTCTTGAGAAGGAAGTTCGATCGCTCAAACTTAACTTGTCCTTCATGAATAGGTAATGGTGACAATCAACTTTCTTTTACTTGAGACTCTTGGGCATGTAAAACAGACTGACATCCATTTATATTTACCACCAAAATGACCTATGAAGTGAAGAATACAAATTTAGGATAAGCTTATTAATATATAAATTAAGACCTTGCATGAAATTTAGGTGATATAATGCTAGACCAGTGCTTTAGTTCTTGAGGAGCAAATGATTTAGCAACAATGATGTCCAAGCCTTGTATGTAGAAAGTGATCCTCATCCACTGAATGATTGTTTATTTGCAGCCAATGACTGCTATATGAAGTTTTCTCAGAAGAATTAAGCTAACACATGCTAAAAATTTTATGCCTTTGTTGTTTCTAGTTTTGATGATTTTAAGAAACTCATAAATTTTTAATTTTTAATGAATTTTTAAGCTTTTTTTCAATCTTTTTTTTTTTTTTTTTGCTTGCACTTGAGGCTAGCTCAACTGGCTAGATACGTGAATGTGTGCGCGTGTTCATCAAGATTCGAATCCTAATAGTTTGATTTGTTTTTAGTAAAGTAGGAGCTATAGACCCCCACACCATATCCATCTATCTGTATATATATTCCGATGCGGATAGTTTGGTCTAATATCTAGCATATAATAACCTTTTATGCCAAGAAGTCGCATTCATTTCCTTCTTGATATACCAAGTTTTCTTCAAGATATTTCATTTAACCGAGAATTATGTTGTTTTAGGAAGGATTCTGAGCAGACCAAGCAGATTGAAGAGCTTGAAACAGAACGAGGATTTATTGGATGAGAAAGATTGCCTTATAGAAGAGATCAAGAGGATCATGTCAGAAACTGGCAAGATATGATACTTTTAAGTTGTGAATGATTATATGCGAAGGAACCAACCAGTGTATTTAATTAATTTTACTATATCTACTCAAATTTAACTAAAGATTGGTTCTTAATGTGTAACAATAGTTAACTTTTGCAAAACTGCTACGTTTGAAGGTGATTGATTCTCAGCATGATTCCTCTTGTAGGCTTTTAAACATGATTTTTCTTCAAGTGCTAGAAGTATTCATTGGAGCATCTTCAGAGATTTTTGTAGGTTAAAAGCACAGTTAGAAGGGCTATTTCAAAAATACTTTGCTTGTCCAAATATGGTTGGAGCAAGTTGAAAACTAATTCCCATTACTACTAGGAGCATAAGTAGGTTTCACTTAGCATACAGTGTCAAGAAAGAAATTGTGTGCGTGTTTAAAACCGTTTTTGAAAACGGTTTTCACGTATTTCGAAAAGTAAAAAATGAAAATGAAAACAAAATGATATTTCTTTAGAAAATGTTTTGAAAATGAAAATGAAAATAAAAACAGAGAGAATAGTTTTTGTGAAGAAATTAGAAAACAGTTAAAAGTTGTTTTCACTTTTTAGTTTTCATTTTTTAAGTACTTATCAACAATATTATAATATATTAATTAATAAACACGATTTTACCTTTTTATTATACTCAAAAAACCAAGCGCAATTTCAGAATCGGTTCCAAAATGATTCTCAAAACAATCTCATTTTTACTTATATTGAAAAAAATCATTTTGAAATCAATTCCAAATGCACCCTGTAATTTTTATTTGTACTCCAATATATAATATTATTTCAAATATTTTTTTTTATCATAATCTTTAAATTTTGAAAGTTATAAAAATAAACTTTTAGTTTTAAATTAATTTGAAATGCCAATGTTGTTATAACTAAATGTTAGAATACAAAATAATTGTGTACAGCTGAATGTATAGTATTGTGTGTAAATGTTAGCCTAGATGTGTGCCACGTATATAGTTGATTAGTTTGTACTATCATACTGAGTATAAATAATACCTTTTACCCTCAGCTCTATTTTGAGCTAGGTTTTTCCTCTTCTACACGTCTCCGCCTCCTTCTTTCTACACCTACGTCATACTTTCCTTCTTGGTATCAGAGCCATTTGAGCTCCCCTCAATCCATTGATAATGGCTGAAAATCCCCAAAACCAACCTCAGCCGAACCCAGCTGAAGCTCCTCCTCCTTTTCAAGTTCAACCAAATCCAGCTTAACCTGCCCTCTTAGCTCCTCAACAAAATCAAATCCAACCTCTGCTCAACCAGTTTCAAGCCTTCCCCTCACTCAATCAACCATTCTCAGTGAAACTTGACACTACCAATCATCTTCTGTGGCAAACCCAGATGCTCAACATCATTATTGCAAATGGTATTGAAGGCTATATTGACGGTTCAACTCCTTACCCTCCTCAATTTCTCGACGCTCAAGGGCTGCAACTCAATCCAGAATTCACACAGTGGAGGAGGTTGAATCGCCTAGTCATGAGCTGGATCTACTCGTCGCTTACGGAAGGGATGATGGGTAGAATAGTGGGTCTGTCCACAGCTCGAGAAATCTGGGATTCTCTGAATCAGGTATATCAGTCAGCCTCTATTTCCACCATTTTGTGTTTGAAAACTCAACTGATGAGTATTAAGAAAGGGGGATTGACTATCATTGAATATTTAGACAAACTTAAGACTATTTTTGACAAGTTTGCTGCCATAGGAGAACCTTTAAGTTACAGAGATAAAATCACTCACACTTTCAGAGGTCTTGGTCCGGCTTATGACAGCATTGTTTCTAGCATAAGTGCTAGACCTGACCGACCTCCCATGGAAGAAATACACAACATCTTGATTAATCATGATTATCGCCTTGAGGAGCAACAATCTGTTGATAACCTTGGTCTCAGTCAAGCCCAGCTAACTCAATTAGCTCAACTCAACTTGTCCCAACTCTCTCAACCTAAAGCCCCACAGAAACAGTATTTTCCAAATCCCACAAACACCTTCAAACCTCAGAATTTCTCTCCCAACTACTCTAAACCACAAAATGCTACTTGAAATCAGAACTTCCACTACTCCCCCTTTTTCCAACAATCGGTCTGGTATTCTCAGAAAGCCTATTGTTCCTCAAACCTTTAACCCATGGCCAAAACAGAACAACAGACCACCTGGCCACAGTGATCAGTGTCAAATCTGCCTTAAATTTGGGCACACTGCCAATGTTTGCCATCACCGAACCAACCTCAAATATTAGCCTCAAGCTCCTCAGGGATACTCTGGTCCCAATCTTGGGAGATCAAATGGTCAAAGCCAACCAAATGCCTTTGCAGCCATGCTTGGTACATCTAATGGCTTCCCTGCTGGCTCATCTAGCGAAACACCATGGTATCTTGACTCAGGCACCACACATCATTTCACTCCCGATCTCAGTGCACTTGACAGTCCAATGCCGTATGTTGGTGAAGATCAGGTTATGGTAGGCAATGGTAAGAAAATTGATATTTCTCATATTGGCAATGTTTTCATTAAGTCTCCTTCTAAGTCTATTTACCTAAAACATGTTTTCCACACACCAGCCATTTCTAAGCAATTATTAAGTGTTAGTAAATTATGTCAAGACAATAAGGCCTTTGTTGAGTTTCATTCTACTTTCTTTCTTGTGAAGGACATCCATTCGAAGAAAATTCTTCTGCAGGGACATCTTGAAGATGGTCTCTACAAATTGCTTCCCTCATCCGTGTCAGCTCAGTCTTTCTCCACTTCGTCAAGTCCAAGCCGCTCCTCACATCAACTTTCCTTACCTCCTGTCTCAGTCCAAGTCTATCACACACAACTTCAAGATGTCAATCTATGGCACAATCGACTAGGACACCCATCTTATCCCATTGTCAACAAAGTGATGAAATTATGTAATTTGAAAACTCCTAGCAAATCTTCTGTTGAATTTTGTGTTTCTTGTCAATTGGCTAAAAGCCATCGGTTACCATTTAATCAATCAAATTTTCGTGCTACAAAGCCCTTTGAACTTGTTTACTCAGACTTATGGGGACCTTCTCCTGTTCAATCTGTTACGGGTGCCAAATATTTCTGTTTATTTATTGATGATCATTCTTGCTTTACATGGCTTTATCTACTTGATGCTAAACACGAAACATTTACCACATTCAAAAAGTTCAAAGCCATGGTTGAAACTCAAATTAACACAAACATACAAACTTTACAAATGGATTGGGGAGGTGAATTTTGTCCTATCAAGGCCTTTCTTGAAGGCTTAGGGGTCCACCATAGACATCCTTGTCCTGTCACACCGCAACAAAATGGTAGAGTTGAAAGAAAGAACCGTCATGTAGTGGAAGTAGGGTTATCTATGCTTGCTCATGCCTCTGTTCCCTTGTCGTATTGGCCATATGCTTTCCAATCAGCAGTGTACCTAATAAACAGACTTCCAACCCCAGTCCTACACCTCCAATCACCCTATGAAACTCTATACCATAAAATCCCCTCATATGAGTTCCTCAAGGTCTTTGGATGTGCTTGTTTCCCATTCCTCCGCCCATACAATGACCATAAACTTCAGTATCGGTCAGCCGAATGCATTTTCCTTGGTTATAGCAACTCTCATAAAGGCTACCTTTGCTTAAATCAACACACATGCAAAATTTATGTCTCACGTCATGTCATCTTTCACGAGACATCCTTCCCCTTCTCTAAACCCACGCTAAACTCACCACCTCCTAATCCCTCTTCCTCCTCACCATCTCTATCTACCTTTTACTCTCCATCTTGTCCACTTTCATCCACACTCCTTCCCTCAACCCCTTTTTCCCCTTCCCAAGCCTCCTCACCTTCTAGCACAACACATTCATCCTCACCAACTTCACCCTCACCTACTTCCTTCTCTCCTCCCTCTTCTCCTCATCTACACCAATCATCTCCTTCCACTTTTAACACTCCCTCTCCATCTTCACCTAGCTTGGAGACTAGTCAAAACATTACTTCAATATTTGGATCTTCAATTGACTCACCACTTGTTCCACCAGGTTCTGTTATTCACGTCACTCCAGATACTACTAATGTGCATACTATGGTGACCAGGTCAAAAATTGGGATACATAAACCTAAGAAGTTGTTTAATGTTCAGATTGATGCCACTTCTGCTCAGACCCTTTCCGAGCCAGCAACCTACAAGCAGGCTGCCGCCGATCCCCAATGGCAACATGCAATGCAAGAAGAGTTTAATGCCTTACTTCATAACCATACCTGGACCCTAGTCCCGCCTTGTCCTTCTCAAAAGATCATAGGCAGTAAATGGGTCTATCGTTTGAAGTTCAAACCCGATGGAACTGTTGAACGACACAAGGCTCGCTTAGTGGCCAAAAGTTTTCTCCAAACCCTTGGCCTTGACTACTTTGATACATTTAGCCCTGTCGTGAAACTGACAACCATCAGAGTGGTGTTATGTCTAGCTCTTGCTCACAACTGGCCTACTCGACAGCTTGATGTGCACAATGCATTTCTCAATGGTGACTTAACCGAAGACGTCTTCATGTCCCAGCCCCAAGGCTTTGTTGATCCTGTTCATCCTGATTATGTATGTAAACTCAAGAAATCCTTATACAGCCTCAAACAGAGTCCTCGTGCTTGGTACACCAAACTCAGTCATTGTCTCTTGCAGTTGGGCTTTATTAACTCTAAGGCCGACAGTTCCATGTTTCTCCTGAGCACTCCAATAGCCACAGTAATTGTATTAGTCTATGTTGATGATATCATTATAAGCGACAGCTCCATCTCTCTTATTCAACAGTTGATCCAGCATCTTAACAACCACTTTGCACTTAAAGACCTCGGTCCTCTCCATTACTTTTTGGGCATTCAAGTGTCTCGTTCAAAAGACTCACTCCACCTCTGTCAACAAAAGTACATCAGCGATCTTCTTACTTGAGTTGAGATGCTTGACTGCAAAGCTGCCTCCTCCCCTATGGCTTCTGATGCAACACTATCTCTATATGATGGAGAACCTTTGGCTGATGCTACACCCTACCGGCAGGTTGTTGGAGCTTTGCAATACTGCACCATAACTAGACCCGATCTCAACTTTGCCGTTGGCAAAGTCTGTCAATATATGCATGCTCCTACATCATCTCATTGGGCCGCAGTCAAACGAATTCTTCGTTACTTGCGCGGTTCACTTTCTTATGGCATAACCTTTCAGGCCTCCTCTGATTTTGCTGTCTCTTGTTTCACTGATGCCGATTGGGCCTCTAGTTTCGATGACCGCAGAAGTACCAGTGGCTATTGTACTTTTCTTGGACCCAACCTCATCTCCTGGTCTTCCACCAAGCAACGTGTAGTATCTCGAAGCAGCACTGAGTCTGAATATCGTGGTCTCGCTAATGCTGAAGCTGAAGTCTTATGGCTGCGCATTCTTTTGACTAAGCTGCAGATTCCTCTCAATCCCACACCAGTGCTCATTTGTGATAATATTAGTGCACTCCATCTTGCAGCCAACCCTATACTTCATGCTCGCACGAAGCATATCGAGATTGACTACCATTTTGTTCGTGAACGAGTTATGGATAAGACTCTCACGGTTGAATACACTCCTTCTCATGATCAGCTTTCCGATATTATGACTAAGCCTCTACCTTCTACTCGGTTTCTCTCTCTGCGCAGCAAGCTCACTGTGGTGCCTCACCCCATTCGCTTGAGGGGGGGTGTTAGAATACAAAATAATTGTGTACAGCTGAATGTATAGTATTGTGTGTAAATGTTAGCCTAGATGTGTGCCACGTATATAGTTGATTAGTTTGTACTATCATACTGAGTATAAATAATACCTTTTACCCTCAGCTATATTTTGAGCTAGGTTTTTCCTCTTCTACACGTCTCCGCCTCCTTCTTTCTACACCTACGTCATACTTTCCTTCTCTAAATGAAAAGATAAACATATCAACTAAAACAATCAAACGCTCAAATTTGGTGGACTCTTGTCACCAAATTTAGAAAGCACTTTGAGACAGTGTATATAATTTAGGAGTATTTATAAAAATAATCATGTCTCTTACTGTTGTGTGAGAAAATATGTGTTGACACGTCGGACAACGGTCATGCCTCATGTAGCCCTATGTTTGTCAGGTCAGATAGCTATCGACGTCTGGAAACTCATCTCCCATCCATCTAGCGAAGAGGTTGACCGTAAGGGGCGATTCATAGGGCGTCAACCCTAAGTAGGCACCGAGGGAAGAACAAAGGCACATGTAGGGGTGAAAGTCGGCTGAGTAAGATCAGTTTTTGGGCTTATTTTGGGCCAGTCCGCAATAATCGGCCTGAGAAAATGCTGGGCCTCAACATGTTAATAAATCCCAAAACCCGAATACCATTCGATTACCTCGAGTCAGCCGGGTTACTTCGGGTAAATTAACTCTAAATTTGCTTATTTCTGCTTTTCCACCGGTAAAAAACTCTAAAATAGGTGATTCTTTGCTAAATTACTGCTTTTGCACGAGACATTGAATAAAGAGTCTAGAAAAAAAAAAAAAAAAAAGTATGAGGATCAATTAGGAAGTACAAAGCTAAAATCACTAGGACTCGTATGGAAGGCTTTCGTAGAAAATTAACACTGATTGTGAGCTGCTCACCAGTCAAGACCAATATAGAAAGCCTCTTTCCTATCGGCGCTGCGTGATGTTCTTCATGATGAGGGTTCACAAATATTCAGACAGAGCTGCTTGGTCTTCCAAATCTCAGATAACAACTTTACCATCTAATCCTGTGATTTTTAAGGCATAAGATCTATGAAAAAAAAGGGCCCAAAAAACAATATGCCACTAAAACCATAAATACTTATTTCAACTTCTTGAAGGAAATATATTGAACTTCTCTAAACTTTCAATCCGAAGAAGGGCTTGTTCTTGAATCTCTGAAGCACCTCTCCAAACTTTGAATTCGAAGCAGGGCTTGTTCTTAAGATATAGCACGAACAACATTGAATAAGAAAGGGGAAAAGAGTTTAACTGAAAAAGCATGTTGGTCGCGAATAACATTAAACATATTTTGCATCGTGAGACTCAGTCAGATCAGATTTGAGAGAGGCAAAGGGGGCGGTGGGATGCTCTGCTCGGAATGAGAAATGAGAAAGGTAGGTAATGTAGGTTTTTTTTTTTAAGCGCAGATGGTTATTTTGGGCCGGGCAGGTGGTAATGGAGCTTGGGCCCGCGACCCTACCCGCCCATTACGGGTTGGGCTATTTTTTTTTTAAAACCCGATATATTCGAATTGGGTCGGGTCGTGGGTTTGGGGTGATTTCTTTCACCTCTAGGCACATGGGTCTGCATCTCAAGTTAAATCTCAGAGGTGACAAGCTGGAGATCCCAAGGTTACGTCTGGATTGGGAGGAGGTCAATAGCATAGGGAATGATTGCAAACCCCTAAACCGCCTGGAATGGACCAATGGAGATCACCGAGGATCTGCAGAGCCGTAATAGGGGACAAATTTGATGAGTAAACCGTCCAAAATGTGCTAAAAAGGCTACAGTCTAGGCAAGTAGAATAACAAACTACTTAAAAAAATCATCATTAAACCCCCTGTGACAGCCCATCCTGAAGGGACCCACATATAATCTGTGGACTATAAAAAGGGGCAAAGCCCCCGAGAGAAAGAGAGATTTTTTTTTTTATGTAACCTAAGAAGACTAAAAGAAAAATACAATATGCAGTGAATGTAGCTATTTTTTCATAAGAGTGAATCACTATAAATTTCTGTGTTTTTACTTCCATTCAAGCACCATATCAAGCATTCTTCACAATACATTAAAAGTGCAAACACCGTTTCTAGAATATCCAATTAAATTATAAGGTTTAACTGGTAATCTAACGGGTTACCGAAGGATAATCCGGTGTAGTCTTGTTGATGACAATCAACCATCAACATTTACTAAAGTGCATTTCAATAAATTTGATACTACATAGGACATTCCGTCAGTTTAATTGGCAAATATTGATAGGACTTTTTTGCTATTTTTTGTATAAATAAAAAGATGTAAATATACTATGTTCTAAAGATTGGCGAGCAACTTAACATAAAATATAGTCCGATGGTATTTTTAAAACTAATCCTTCTTTCCACTTTTTTGCGGGGTATCAAATATGACAATAATTAAAGTGGGAACAAATAAAATCCCCACTTTTACACGTAAAACAATGGAGAAGGCGAAGCAATAGTGCATATTGTATATTATTATATATAGACAAAATCTTAAATTTGATGGCGCACAGAAACTGCAACTTTTTTACGCATATATGTAAACGAACAATGTAACTTTTTTAAACTGTGTTGAATTATATTTATAGACTGTCACACAAAAGTAAACTAAGTGTTACACATGTAAGAACAATATTATACATGTATAACATAATTACATTAGATGTCTAAAATTTTTAATGTTACACCTCTGATGTCAAATATTACATTCAATGATTATAATGTAACATTTTTCACTATTATTCTTAAACATTTTTTTACTGATTTGAGTTTAAAATTTAAATTTTGTTATAGTAAAAAGTTTTCAAAAACAATCACATTTAATATTTTTTACTATAATAAAAATTTTTTACATAAAATTACATTTAAACTCAAATTAAAAATTCGAATCACCGAGCCCAAATATTTTAAACCTCTGCACTCAATGCCATAGAGTTGCCCAAAAGCACGAGCCAAACACAACATGCACACCACCCAAGTATTCAGATTCGTTATAGTCCCCCTGTAATACTCTAACCCCTCCATAAATTGATTACATGTCAGAGAACTATAAAAAAGCCATACTATTATAGTATTTTAAAGGAAACTTGTCCGGCACTGGTCATTCACATTCAGTTTACTATTTTTATAATAGTATTCTAACGTTTTTGTCCTTTTTCTCTCTGCCTTTTTCATTTGTGGGTCGTGGGCCTCTTGGTCTTTTTGATTTTCTTAAGTGATAGGACGATTCTATCCCTGTGGTTTTGGTTTTCTGTTTACTTCTGATGTGGGTATTTCTATCTATTTACCCGTGTGAAGCCCTAATACCTTTTCTTCTTTGGTTTTGTTTTCGTCTGCCGTTTCTGTCTCTCTGCATTGCTTTTTTTTTTCCTTCTTTGCCTTTATCTATTGATTTCGTTCTTCTCTTTGCCTTGATTTTAGTTGGGATGCTGAGGGTTTTCCTCTGTGTTGTTGGTGTGTGGGTCCTTTTAGTGAGCTTTGGGCAGGAGTTCATGTTTTCTTCTTTCGTTTTGTTTTCTCACTCTATTTTTCCCCCTTCTTCTCTTTGGCTTGATTTTGGTTGGGATGCAGGCGGTTTCCTCTGTGTTGTTCTTTTGCTCTGTTTTTGTTGAAAATCTTAGATTTCTCTCTCTGCATTTTCGATCTCCTTTGGAACAGATTCTGACCTGCTTCTCTTACTTTCTTTTGTTGCATTTCGATCTTCTTTGGTCTTATTCTAGGGGGGTTTGTCCCTTTTCTTTTGTTGGAGATTTTGGGTTTCTCCATTTACCTTTTGAATCTTTTGCTTCTTGTTGTGTCATTTGGGCGAAAATTTTGCGATTACTGGTTTCATTTGTAATTTTCCTTATCTTTTCGTGTTTTTTCTTCGGGCTTTTTTTTTTTGCCATAACTCCTTCGTTAGTGCTTATGATCTTGCTTTGGGTATTTGGTTGGTGTTCTTATTTTGTTTTCCTCCTTCTTCACTGCTTGTTTTATTGCTTCTTTTGCGTACCTGTGGTTTTTACGTCCTATTTTTTTGCCCCCATCATGATTTATACGGCCTTTCTTGCAGAAGGATTAAATGAATCAATGAGTTTTCCCCCTTTTTTTATTATTTAAAATGAATTAACAAATTTTATCACCTAATTAAGAAATTTTTTTTTGGCTTCTCTCTCTGTCTCTGGAATCATTATTTTTTAAAAAAATTATTCGCTTTTTTTTTCTATTCCCTTATTTCGTCGTTCTGTTCTGTCTATTCATCCGTGTGAAGCCCTAATATTTTTTCTTCTTTGGTTTTGTTATCGTCCGATGTTTCTGTCTCTCTATTTTCCTTTTTTTTTTTCCTTCTTTGCCTTCATCTGTTGATTTCGTTCTTCTCTTTGGCTTGGTTTTGGTTGGGATGCTAGGAGTTTTCCCCTTTGTTGTTGGTGTGTGGGTCCTTTTTATGGGCTTTGGGCAGGAGTTCACTTTTTCTTCTTTGATTTTGTTTTCTCGCTTTTTTTTTTTTCCATTTCCTCATTTTGTTGTTTTGTTTGGTTCGATTTTGGTTGGGATCCTGGGGATTATATGCAATTTTCATCCTTTTTTTTGTTTATGCTTCTTATTTTGTGGTTTGTTTGATTACTGTTCTCGGTTTGGTTCTTTATGCATTATTAATTTGATTATATATTTTTGTCCTAATTTTGGTCGGTTATTTTTATTGAGTTATATTTATAGTTGGTATAAGAACTTTATTTATCATTTTCTTTAAAGAATTTGTTTTTGCAAGTGTTTTATCTATTTTCGTCACTTTTGTTCTCTTGCATTTCACGCTGGATGGGGATAATGTGAGATTTTTTTCCCTTTCATTTATTGTGCTAATGATTTGGATTTTTTGGTTGTCCTTTAATTTCCTAGGTTGATGACTCATTCTGATTTTATTACGGTTGTATTAAACAATTTAGAAATTTTTTCTTTCTGTATGTTCTGGACCAATTTTAGGGCAAATTTTTTTTTTCTCTTTTTTCGTCCCTTTTTTTAGTCTTTCCCTTGCTTCAGGCTTTTTCTATTTCTTATATTTTTAGTTTATCATCTTCTTTAAAGAATTTGTTTGTGCAAGTGCTTTATCCACTTTAGTGGCTTTTCTTCTACTCTATTTGACGCTGTGTATGGGTAATATCAGATTTTTTTTTTTACTTTTGATTTATTGCGGTGATGATCTGGACTTTTTGGGTTGTCCTTTGATTTACTAGGTTAATGACTTATTCTGATTTTGTTACGGACATATTAAATGAATCAAAAATTTTTTGTTTTTGTATTTTCTAGTATATGTATTAGTGTCATGTGATATTATCTACAACTTTTACCAATTTTAAGGGAAAATTTTGTTCCCTATTTTTTTGTCCATTTTCCGGTTCTTTCCTTTATGATAACTTTTCTTGCTATTTTTCCAAACCAATATACATTAATACGTGTTATATTCTTATACATTGTTTACTATTCATGATAGTTTATCATCTTCTTTAAAGAATTTGTTTTTGCAAGTGCTTTATCCACTTTAGTGGCTTTTCTTCTACTCTATTTGACGCAGTGTATGGGTAATATCAGATTTTTTTTTTTTTTTTTTTGCTTTTGATTTATTGCGGTGATGATCTGGACTTTTTGGGTTGTCCTTTGATTTGCTAGGTTAATGACTTATTCTGATTTTGTTACAGACATATTAAATGAATCAAAAATTTTTTGTTTTTGTATTTTCTAGAATATGTATTAGTGTCATGTGATATTATCTACAACTTTTACCAATTTTAGGGGAAATTTTTTTTCCCTATTTTTTTGTCCTTTTTTCCGGTTCTTTTCTTTATGATAACTTTTCTAGCTATTTTTCCAAACCAATATACATTAATACGTGTTATATTCTTATACATTGTTTACTATTCATGATAACTTTTCTAGCTATTATTTATTAATGTTGTTGGTTGGATAGATTTATCATCTATATTTTCCTCCACCTGTTGTCCTTCCCGTTCCATATCATCCGTTGTCACTATCTATTTTTCGTCATTACTTCTCATTTACTGCTTCCCTTTTACACTGTTATGGCTCTGACTCTTTGTGTTTGATATTTTTTTATGGCTCTGACTCTTTGTGTTTGATATTTTTTTATCCATGACAATTGACTTTTTCACTTCACATTCCATCATTTACCCTTATTTTTCTATCCTTAACTAGTTGTATTCCTTCCTGGTTGGTTGATATTTTACAGTTAGTACAAATTTCACAGTGATCCAGGTACTATCAATAACTTCTACTCCGTTTTTTCTCATGTTATTAATGCTTGCTTTCATGTTATTAGTATTTACTATTATCTTTTTTCATTGCTTTTATTATTATTCGATGGAATTGAAATGTTTATTTGTATTTTATCTTCCTGCCATGTTTTTAATATATATCATTGTCTTTCTTCATTGCTTTTCTCGATCTATGGCTTTACTGTTTTATCATTTTTCAATCTCATTGAAATATCTATTTGCATTTTATTCACTTTTTGGGACTATGTTTAAACATGTTTTTAATTTAGATGTTTTAGTTTTACTTTCTTTTTTCCATTTCTCTTATTTTTTTTCTCTATATTTTTTTTTTCTTTGTCTCCTTTTTCTTCATTTTTCTCTCTCTTATAATGTTTGGTTGGATTTGTTTCCCACGTTTTTGTTTGATTCTAATTATAATTGATTGGCATTATTTTGGAAAAATATTGGCCGGCTGCCTGCATATGAATTCACTGTGCTGTTAATAGGTTTCTAAAGGCAAGTTTCAAAGGATTAGCAATCACGGTTTGTTTCTGTCTTTATAAAGTCAACTTTGTATCCAAAAACAGAAGATTGATATTTGATTATGATTTCATGGCTGGATGATCATCATTTGTTTCTCAAGAATACGTCCAGGTTCAAAGATCAGGAATGGAAAGTTTTCAGACTTAATGGTGATTGATTCGTCTGAGTATAAGGAAGATATCTTTCACAGCTATGTTGTAGCTATTGTTGCAACAAGGATTAGCAACGAAATTGATTCTGCAGATTAAATGAAGATATCATCTAGTTGTGATATTTCTGCCCATTTATTCAGAGAAGTTTTCTTGTAAAAAGTGACCTCTGTGAGTTGTCTTTGTTGTGTCGTGAGAGAGGTACGAGTTTGTTGTTTCATACAAGAGAAATGATTTGAGTGTGTTTAAGTGATAAACATTGTTGGAGGGATTCCAACGTATAGAGTCGAAGGGATCTCGCTGATCAAGTTCATAAGAAATTTACAAGTTCATAGGCGTTCTTTTGAGAGGGAGTCTCGAATAGTTTAAGTCCTTGAGTTGTAATAAGTTCTTAGTGGATTGATCATTCTCTGGGCAAGGCCTGCGGAGTAGGTTGTTAACTGAACCGCGATACCATTTCTCTGTGTTCTTCTATTTTATATTCTTGCTTTATACATCCTGTTTTTTAATAAAAGTAACTATAAGAGTCAACCCGGTACAATCAATGATGATAGGGAAACATAAATTTAATATATTGAATTTAATATAGTTTTTCAGGAATTACTGTCAACACATGTTTTTGACTTCATTCTATTTTTTCTTATTTTTTCTAATCCAGAATCTTTGATTGCTCTCTTATCCCTATTTTGGTTCAGTTTTATATGGATTTGTTCCCGCTTGGTTGATATAAGGATATATAAGAGTAGAAGTCAAAAACATATAAGAGTAGAAGTCAAAAACTAACTGTCAACATATTTGTATTAAGCGGGAACAAATATAAGGATTACGTATATATATATATATATATATATATATATATATCTCTCTCTCTCTCTCTCTCTCTCTATATATATATATATATATGTCACTTTTTTTTGTATTATTAAATACTTTTTTTCCCCCACATCTTCTTTGTATTTATGATATTTTTGCACCATTTTCTGTTGTTAACAATTTCTAATATTCTTACTCTTACTCTTTGAATTAAAATTTGTTTTCCTATGATATTATCACAATATAATAATAAAAGAAATTCCATTTGAATTATTTATCCATAATCACTTTACACTTTTGATAATAATGTTGTACCCTTTTTCTTCCTTTTCCTCTTCTTTTTTTTGTTTGTAACCGATGAATTTGTTGGTTTTTAAGATTCTCCTAATGTGTTTGGACCATTTTGTTCTTATTGCTGTTTACTGTTCTCTTTCTATCCTTAACTAATTGTATTTGTTCTTGCTTGGTTGATATTTTATAGTTAGCACAGTTTTCACAATGGTCCAAGTACACTTAAGGACCGTTCACTTCGCTGATTCGAGTTTTTAATTCGAGTTGAGATATGATTTTATGTGAGAGCTTTTTACTGTAGCAAAAAAGTTAGATGTGATTGTTTGTGAGAGCTTTTTACTGTAGCAAAACTCGAATTCTAAACTCGAATAAACGAAGTGAACGAGGCCTTAATAACTTCTACTCCCTTTTTTTCATGTTATTAATGCTTGCTCCCATATTATTAATATTTACCTATCCTTAATTAATTGTGTTTGTTTTTGGCTTGATATTTCACAGTTAGCACACTTTTCATAATAATCCAGGTACTATTAATAACTTCAATTCTCTTTTTTTATATTATTAATGCTTGCTCCTATGTTATTAATATTTACCGTTGTTTTTTTATTAGTTTTATTATTATTCAATAAAATTGAAATGTTTATTTGTGTTTTATCTTCTTACCAAGTTTTTAATATATACCATTTTCTTTGTTCATTGCTTTTGTCAACCTATGGATTTACTATATATCATTATTCAA
Source organism: Morus alba (assembly GCA_012066045.3). Lineage (NCBI taxonomy): Eukaryota > Viridiplantae > Streptophyta > Magnoliopsida > Rosales > Moraceae > Morus > Morus alba. The sequence goes on from CP050235.2 coordinate 6,541,800, forward strand.
TGGCATTCAAATATTTATTTGCACTTAATTCATTTTTTGGCATTATATTTAAGTATGTTTTTAATTTAGATGTTTTAGTTCTTCTCTTTAGCTAGATTTTAGTTGCAATGCTAAGGGTTTCGTATTATTAAATATTATTTTTTCCTACATTTTCTTTGTATTTATGATATTCTCTCACGATTTCCTATTATCAACAATTTCTTATATTTTTACTATTACTACCTGAATTAAAATTTGTTTTCCTATAATATTATTACAATATAGTAATAAAAGAAACCCCATCAGAATTATTTATCTATACTCAATTTACTATTTTTATAATAATATTACATCATATTTCTTCCTTTTCCTCTTCTTTTTTTTGTTTGTAAGTGATGGATCTATTGGTTTTTTCTGTTCTATTGTTGTATACCTATGATATATTGATTTCTCATTAATTTTTTTTTTATAGTCACTCAGATACATATATGCCTATTTTTTTAACAAATTTTATCTTTATTTGTTTTGGACCCGTGGCAATGATGATTATAGTTGATTTTGACCTTTTCAGTCCCATTTAATTTGTCCAAAAATTGCGTGAATAAGTCTTCCCCATTTACACCTTCTTTGTGTCTATTCTTTTTTATTCAAAAAACAGTTTAAATGTCTTTTCCTCTTTCTTCAGTATTTATCAATGATGATGATAGCAGATTTTGAACTCTTGGGTTTGACCTAATATCTCCCAAAATTACTGTGACTAAACTCCCCCTATTTGGATTTTGATTTTTTCTATAGTTTTGACTAAGATAATTTAAACTCCTACCTTTTCTTCTTTAGGTCTTCCTTATTCGAATTCAATTGAGATTTGATTGATTTCTGTTAATTCAATTTCCTCATTCTGTTTCTCTTATAATTTTATAAATTTTGATCTTCAAAACATCAATACCATTACTGCCACTATTTTCGTTTATGTTATTTTTTACAATATTCACTCGTTACTTTTAGACTTTTATTGCTTATGTTTAACTATTTTGTTCAAAAACCATTCCTACAAATGATATATGTGCGTTTTCTATTTCTCTTTATTAAGTCTTTTATTTACATCGCTCTGTTTTCTTTGAATTTATCTCCATCTTTTTCCCCGTTTCTTTTTATTTTACTTTCTAAATTTTTTGGCCTCTCCCTTTTGTCTGTCCTTTTCCTACATTTTTTTTTGTTTCCTATACCTTCAAATTCCCCATTCTTTCAGCTTTCCTAGTTGTTTTAATTCAAATAAAATATGAGTGCTTATTAATTATTTAATGATTTCATTCTAGCCATTTCCTCCATTTTACTTGGCTGAAACATAGAACCAGCCTGCAATCAAGTTCTATCCGGCCTCATTGTCTTACTGATGTTCATGTCTTCATCTTCTTTTTTCTTAATTCACATGGTAGTTTTTGGATAGAGTTATAATTTGTTTCAGCCTTTTATTTCGTATGACAAAAAAGTCATAATCTGTATGGCAAATATAAGATCTGATTAATTTTTGTGCCTTTATGCAGTTGCCATTAATTGGTAGCCATAAAATGGTGATATCTTTTGCATCTTTATGCAGTTGCCATTAATTTGTAGCCATAAAATGGTCATAGAAATATAAATCAGCTAATTTGCCATACATTGTTGATAATAACTAATATCAGAGTCACAGTTAATCCATAAAAGCATTATAAAACTCATAATTTATCTACTCTTTCATATTCAATATTTCTTATTAGTTATTTGTTTACTTACCTTTTTATATTCTCACATCTTCTTTCTATTTATGATATTTTTTTATGATTTTCTGTTATTAACAATTTCTAACATTTTTACTCTTACTATTTGAATTAAAATTTATTTTTCTAGGATATTATTACAATATAATAATAAAAGAAACTCCATTTGAACTATTTATCCATAATCAGTTTACTCTTTTAACGATAATATTGTATCCTTTTTCTTTCTTTTCCTCTTCTTTTTTTGTTTGTACCCAATGAACCTGTTGAGTTTAGAATCAGTGTTTGTTTATAATGATTCAGAATCAGTGTTTGTTTATAATGATTCGGAATCATGATTCAGAATCTGATGTGATGTTTTAAACCATTCATGATTCTAAACCTCCCTGATTCAAGGTGATTCAAATCTCTGATTCTGAACTTTAAACTCTACACCTCAAAATAAAATTGCTTCTTCTTCTTCGAATCACCCTTCTTCTTCTTCTATAATTAGCTTCTTCTTCTTCTTCTTTGAATCGCCCTAAACTCAAGCGTATGAAATTTGAACTCTACACCTCAAAATAAAATTGTGGACTTACGACAATCTAGACTATACTAACAACCACCATGTATATTCAATTAAATTGACATACACTTAGGATTGAACACATGTATAGAAAAAAGGGATTGATCATATAAATCAGAAAATTAAATCTTTTGAAGCAAATGGGAGAAGATGCAATAATTTTGAACGTCAAACGGGTTATCCAATATAAACTGAATTCATAATCTGACTTCTAAAAGAAATAAAAGTAAAAATGACATTGTAGATATGGAGTTTTCAATAACGATGGTCGATCACGAGATCAAAACTTTTCGGTCATAAATGGACACTGATATATGTAATAGCTGCATATCGGATATTAGGCTCTGAAACTGTTCAAATACATGTTATAAAGGTCATTCCACAACCGGGGAAAAAAAAAAAACAAAAAAAAAGGATAATTCTTCAAAAAATGATAATTAATTAATTAATTATTTATTAATTTATTTTATCAATTTCGTCGTTAAGAATATGTATGGTCTCTTAGTACAGCCGTCCAAACATTTTATCCATTCTTTTTTATCGTTTTCTTTTTTCCTTAATTTCCCCACCCCAAACGCATTGCCGGATACAGTTACTGGGCCCTGGATTCTTAAACGACCTAATACAAAATCAGCCATCAACAGAAACCAACACATGCCAATTAAAAGAAGTGCACGAGAAGATTCTTTCCCATTCTTTAGTAGGATCACTAGTTTATTAAGGGAACGTTTGGTTCATGAATTCAGAATCATTATTTAGAATTATTCTCATTTTACGTGTGTTTTTTATAAGAAAAAATACTGTAGTGAGCTACGAATTATGATTTGAATCATGGCATGAATCCCCCTTCCAAACGTCCCCTAACTGTTTTGTTTATAGGAAATCAGTCTCCCTATTTTTATGGAGTAGTACTTGAGATTCCAACTCTTGAATATCAATTTATGTGTCAGTGAGCTATCACCTTTTAATCGATAGGTGCAACTTTTAAATATCAATTGATTCAGTATTTCTTCAAACGCCTATCAATTAAAAACATAACAACCAATATACAATTTCGGTCAGCATTTAAAAGTTTGGAATCCCTCGCATTTTTCATTTCTATGAGATATATATCATTATACTATTTGTTTTGGTCACTTTTATTCAAGAAATTACAAACAACACGACATGATAAAAATATTACAGATAACTCTTTATTTGTTTCTCTGTCTCCGCTATATGAAAGGATAAAAAAGAAATTCCACTGCAAGAAGCTTCCAAAATAATTGAAAGAAATTGGCACTTTTTTCCTGCACTTTTTTACCTTAGTAAAAACAAACTTGTAATTTGTAAAAAAAAAAAAAAAAAAAAAAAAAAGTTAATCTGCATCAATAATTTGTTAATCACTAAAACGTGTTCTTCAGCGCGTGCTAGAAACTGCATATTACCTTAGTATAATTTGCTTTGTCCAACTTCCTAGTCTGAAGCACAAAAGAAAATAATAAGTTTCAAAACTTGTTACATTTTGATTTATATTATTATTTGACTGCTGAAATGTAAGTATCATTGACAAACCTCATACAGTAACCACAAGGACAAAGTTGCGTGAACGGGCACCATTATGTAGGGCTTGAAAGCCTTCAAACAGGAAACGAAAAATATAAACTTCTTTATTAGTTCTTATCTTCGCATACATATAAGGACAGGTACGTAGATGGGAAAAGAAACTGTAATGATTTTTTTTTTTTCAGAAAAATGTGAATCACACTCTTTTATTTTATTGTTTATTTTGTGTGGTCAATTTTCTATGATTTACTTGGATAAATTTATTATTTTATTTCAATTAAAAAAAACACTATCCATTTCAGGTTTGTTCAATTGGGGTAAAATGGGTGTGTGAGTTATTCTCGATGATTTATTGAGTGGGCCAGCTCAAGTCTCAAGAATAGTATAGTTGAAAAAAAAGAAAAATACCTGAGGCATGCAAATGGCTACTACCATAGAACCAATGTAGTTTACCAGGAGTATCCCTGTGCCAAGGAATGTAATTTTTCTAGGTCCATATATCGCCGGAAATGTTCTTATATTATGCCTGTAATATTGTAGAATATTGCTTTAAATGATGCTAAAGATAAGTTTAAAGAAAAAAAAAAAAAAAAAAAAAAAAAAAAGGATTCTTTTGAGATTGAAATGGGAAAATTTTCAAATTTTAAGTTTAGTATCTAATAATACATGAAAATTACAACTCACTTGATGTCACCTTCCACGTCTGGGAGATCTTTTATGTTGGTAACGACCAGATAAAATAACGTCATAAAGGTAGTGATAAAAATGATTGGGGGACTGGAAAGCAAATTGAAAGCCAAAAATTAGATTTCTTTGAGATGATGAATTTTGTGGGGGCATGAACTAAAATAGTATTAGAAGTTATGCTGGTAAATTAATATGTTAACATAAAACTCTGGATAATTAGTTAAAAATAAAACATAAAAGGAAACTTAAATTAAAATATTAAAGTGGATACTGGATATTAAGGGTGCGTTTGGAACTCGTTTTAAAGTGATTTTATCTTTAGTAAGAGAATGGAAATGAAAACGTTTTCAATCTTAGATAAAAATCATTTTTGAAAATGCGTTTGGTAGTTTTATCAAGAGATTGTTTTCAATATAAAAAAACTCATTAATATCTCTCTCTCTGCTCAAGAGAGGAGAAAACGAAAATAAAAAATGAAAAACAACTAAAATTCATTTTTCATTTCTCTCCCATTTTACACTAAACCAAAAAAAAAAAAAAGAAACGTTTTCATTTCCGTTTTTTGTCTTTAATTGTGTCAAACGCCGTTTTAAAATCGTTTTTATTTTTTCTTTCTCGAAAAAATGTAAAAAACAAAAACAAGAATAATTCCAAACACAGCATAAAGGTCGCTTTTTTTTTTTTTGTCTATTTGACCCTTTTTCGAAGTAATTATCTAAATGAAAGCATATAATATTATAATTATTCTAGATAATATCTCAGAAACTAATGTGAAGGAATAACAGGGAGCAACACATGAAAAATAAACGAAGATATTTGGTTCAGAATTTTTACACACCTCCACTGAAATGGAAGTCCAAGCGAAGCTCTTGTAGCGTAAAGTATACCGACATTGTGAAGGATACCGGCCATCTGCATGAGTTGCTTTTGTTATATCTAAACATCATCTTTCTCTTTTCAATTAGATAGATATATGGAAAAATAAAACCGCACTCCGTAAGAGTGGAGTGGAGTGAGTTTAAAAAAGAGATCACATACTCGAATTCTGAGAACAGTTAGCTTGTATTTTTTTTCTTAAAAAAAAAAAAAATGAAAAAACAAAACTAATATTTTCCCCTTTTATATATAGTAACCAAGAGAGAATTTAAGATGCTCTAAATAGTAATTTTAATAAACTAACGGTAACTTCAAACCATCTATTGATTTATTTCCTACTTGACAACTTGAAGACAAATAAATGACTGTAACGTTTTTCAAATTATATGTAAATTAATTTATCATGTCATTTATAACTTTTTAGGAACCACTAAATTTTCAATAGTGACTCGAAAACTTATTAACTAAATAGAGTTTCATTGTGAGATATAGAGGATATGAAAAAAAATAATAATAATACCAAAGGATTCACGATAGATGTTGCAACAGATGATTGTTTGAATCTAAAAGGAGGAATAGAATAGAAAGTTCCTAATAAAAGACCGAGACAGTAGATAGAAGTAGTGATGATGTTAGCATTCATCATTCGAAGAATCAACAGGCCGGTAACTACATCAAATATCACTAAAAATCATGCTTGTTCCAGTGAAATATCCCTAGCTGGTATAGGTAAATAAGGCTTGTTTATCCTAAAAGATAACATAAAGAACAATAAGTAATTAAAAAACTTTTTGTTAGTAGATCAACAAAAATTAAAATAAAATAAATAAGCATGCACTGATTTGAGAAAACCACCGCTTTGTTTCTAATGAATTGTTGACAAATTATATCGAAGTTACACATAAAGAACATACATAAATAAGCCAAAGGCCAAGACTATAAAGGCTATAACCTTTAAATTACTCGAAGACAAAAGAAAAGTTTTAACTAGCAAAGAGTACTCTCTAAGGCAGATATGAACATGAACGAAACATGGGTATGAGGAAACATATAATATATAATTATATAATTATATATATAATATACATATACACTTTAAAATTAAGCATACCTGTCAATATCCACGTCATAAATCTGATTAATTCCATTATAATAAGCATTTGAAAGCAGCATAGCAATTAGGCCAGGAAATGCCTTGAACAACAGGGACCATTTAAACAACTGCGGATTCTCAACCAACACTCTTGCAAATAAACAACTGCCGAAAAAAAAAAAAAAAGAGTAAATTCCCACACCAAGAACTAGGGTTTCACTCTTGTTTATTTTTCCTCTTCTGACTCTAATTTCTTCTAATAGTTCACTTACGTTGTAGATATAATTGTCAGGTGCATTGAGGAGGGCCGTACAAATTTATAGCAAGCAGATCCAAAACGTGAAACTTTAGTAAGCACTGACGAATCGTAATTATCTGCAGATTCAGCTTGAGCGCATGCCTAGCAACATTTGTTATGGTTGTTAACATAAAAATAAAAATAAAAAAAACAATTATTTATATCATGTTTAACTACTAGTGATTAATTTTCCATAATGATATAAGAATTTTATGTCATTCTCTATGTTTATTATTTGACACACGGATTTTATTATCTCATTTTCTGTTTAAATAAAATAATATTTTATTTTAAATAATAATATAATGGAGTTCACATATTAAATAATAAATACAAAAAATGAATACCCGGATGGTATTACGCCTATCTGGCAGGATCAATTTATTGTTGGAGCAATTTGAGAACCTATTTTCACCATAGAGCCCTACCGGCAGGATCAATTTATTGTTGGAGCAATTTGAAGAAAAGTTGGAGGATTTGATTTTTTTGGTCGTGGGCTTAATTGGTATCACCCAATTGTTATGAGAAGAGGGTTTGATCTGTCGAGGGATAGTAGCTGAAAGTCTCAGAGAAGAGTGAGAGATTAAGAGCTCCATGTTTCTGAAACAACCAGGAAATTAAAACAAAAAATTGAGAATGAAAAAGAGTTTGAACACAAATGCTTCGAGAGAGCTTCAATATTTATAGGAGCATGACTTATAAGTCTACTTGACTTATTTAGTGGAGACTATTTCTAGTCTTTAAAAGTCTACTTGACTTATAAAAGTTTTAAGTCTCTTCTGTTTTTATTCCACTTAATTAGCTTTGATTCTAATACTTGTTAGTGGCTTACCAGGATTGTTTATGGAAGTCGTGGAAAGCGTTCAATTTGGTATCTTTTTGTTATACTGAAATTGTTTTTTTTTTTTTTTTTTTTTTTTAAATGTTTTTGATAATTTTAAATTAATATTTCAAATTTTTAAAAATTTAATTTTTTGTACTTTGAGGTCTCTTTTTTGGACATTAAATACCGAATTTATCTTTTTTTAATAATTTTTTTATTTATATTAAAAATTATTTATTTTAAATATTTTTAAATCTTATATAATTTTAACTTGATTTAATAATTAAAAATTGATATTATTAATAGGAGTGTCATATTAAAAAAACTCCTTAAATTTTATATTCAGTATTCCAAACACTTAATCAGAAAATAAGATATTTTATGATGTTTATTTTAAAAGATATAGAATTAATTTACTTATGATATATAAATAAACGAATAAGTTTATCATTCTAAATTATAATTTAAAATTATTTTTAATTTATATATATTTTTTATAAAAAAAATATTATAATAAATTATGAATTATAATTTTAGTATGAATTCACATGTCAAACACCATAAAATTATCCTCCATTTCTCTCTCTTCCGATCCTTCATTTTTCTCTCTCCGAGCTCCGTCTCTCCTCACCTTCTCCGGCATCGTCTCAGTCTCGTCATCCCTCCGAGATCCTTGCTGCTGAGAAGCTGGCAAAACCAGAGCTCACCCTTCGTTTCTCTCTCCTTGCCTTCTCCGCGTGCTCTCTCTCTCTCTCTCTCTCTCTCCCCTCCTTCTCCAGCACCGTCACAGCCTGTGTCGTCTCCATTTCTCTCAGATCTGTTCGTAACCACCAATGAATTCGGTTTAGAAATCAATGTAATCGGTTTGCCCCGACCTTGTGTTTGATAAATTGCTCGACTCATTTTAAATAAAAAAAATTCTAATTAAGTTGTGTACATTGTTCAATTCATTTCATAGTCACTGTTCTGCTACTTTTTTTGGCCTTCTGAGAGAGCAGTATTGTTTTTCGGTTCTTTCTGAGGAAATAGCTCAAGAGAGCATCTTTTGGGACTAATCTGTTTATTTGCCGAGTGAAGGTCAGGAGAAAGAGTGAGGTGTTTAAATTTTTAATTTTAAGTTTTTATAATGAAATTTTTTTAAAAATATTATATTTAATTTTTTTTATTATATTAAAAAATTATTTAAAATATTTTAATTTAAATTAAAATTTTAAATTCATAAAATAAATAAAATTTAAGTGAGGTGATGAGAGAGAGAGGTGAGAGAGAGTGTGGTGAGAGGAACTGATGAGAGAGAGAATGTGAGGAGAGACGATGATGAGAGAGTGAAAAAAAATAGCGCAAGTGAAATTTATTTATTTTTTCTTAGTCCTTTTTTTTTTAATGAATGAAGTCCTTTTTTAATATTAAGTTCCAAACACAAGAAAAAATTTAACTTTTTTTCCCTTTTTTTTTTCGTTTGAACTTTCTTTTAGAATTTTTTTATCCTAAAATCTAGGTTCTAAACATACTCTAAATGTGATATATTAAATTTTTTTTTAATAAAATAAGAGTTTTTTAAATTTTTAAAAAAAGTAAAAATAATTTTAAAACTTACAATTAAAATTAATCCTGTTTTTTTTCTTCTTTTTTTTTTTTTTTTTTGTGCGGTGGGAAAGATAGTAGTCTTTTTTTTTTAATTAGAAAAACTAAAGTGGAGAAGACTAGAGTCAATGAATGTGATAATTTTTTAATATAATAAAAAATTAAATATGATTATTTTTTAAAAAAAATTTATTATAATAAAATTTAAAATTTAAATTTAAATTAATAAACTGAAGGAGGTATATATCTCCGTATTTTTAAAAGACTTGACTGGTTTTTCATGTAACATTAAGGTTGTATAATGGCTTTTTGTTTTTCTTTGAAACAATCGTAACAACGACGAAGTCATTCAAATACATAATTGTGGATAGAGAGTGAGGAGAGAGAAAATGTAAGGAGAGACAATGACGAGAGAGAGCGAAAAAAAAAAAAAATAGAGCAAGTGAAATTTATTTATTTTCTCCTAGTCTTTTTTTTTTTTTTTTTTTAATGAATGGTCTTTTTTTGAATATTCAAACACAAGAAAAAATTACAAAGGAATCCTTTTTTTTCCTCCTTAATTTTCTTTTAAGTTCCAAACACAAGAAAAAATTTAACTTTTTTTTTTCCTTCCTTTTTTTTTTTCCTTGAACTTTCTTTTAGATTTTTTTCCATCCTAAAATCTAGGTTCTAAATAGGGGTGACAATTTGTATCATGTGTCGTGTTTTGATCATTTTTTTTTAAATTTACAATCAACTTGAATACGACTTGTGACACGAAATTTTTTAAAAATCACAACACAAATAACCATTTTACGGGTTGGCACAAAAATGACTCATGACATGAAATTAACTCGTAAACCTAAATTGACACAAAAGTTATATACTTTTTTTTTAGTTTTTTACATATTAAAAATAACATAAAATTCATAACACATTAAAATACAATAACATCTATCAAAATTAAGCAAATAGTATAAGATTTTGATAATTATCATGATATCACAAGTTCATAATAAAATATAAAATATGTAATGAAAAATATTTACTTTTTAGTTTTTAACGAATTTCATGTTGTGTTTAGTTTATGCGGGTCCAACCCAAAATTGACAATTATTTTTCGTGTCAATTTCAGGTCGACCTAATTCTAACTCGAACATATTTTTTCTCAACATTAACCCATAAAATTTGTGTCGTTTTTGAATCATGTTATCATATCATGACCCATATTGCATGTCTTCATTCTAAACATAGCCTAAAGTGATAAATTAAAAATGTTTTCGATAAAGTGAGAATTTTTAAAATTTAAAAGGTAAAATGAAAATAATTTTGAAGCTCACTAATAAAATTAATCCTATTTTCTTTTCTTTTTGTGCCGTGGGGAAGACCCAAGACAATATTCTTTTTTTTAGTAGAAAAATCAAAGTGGGGAAGACTAGAGTCAATGAATGGAGTTCGGAAGCTATTACCTCGTTTATTTTACTGATTCGAGTTTAGAGTTCAAGTTTTGCTACAATAAAAAACTCTCAGAAACAGTCACATTTAACTTTATTACTACAATAAAAATTCTTACATAAAGTTACATCTTAACTCAAATCAACGAGCTAAATGAGCTTTATATCTCCACCGTTTTAAAAGACTTGACTGGTTTTCCACGTAACATTAAGGTTGTATAATCATTAAAGGTTGTATAATGGCCTTTTGTTTTTCTTTGAAACAATCGTAATGACGACGAAGTCATTCAAATGTATAATTGTGGATAGAATTACTCCCAAAAGTCAACAAACCGAACAGTTTTCATAAACAAACCGAACAACTTCCATTACTTGTACGATCAGTTGTAAACACAGCACGTGCAACACCTCCAGGTCAATCGTATGTATTAATAAGAATATAAAATTGACATATAAAATTCTGTTCTGGTGCATTTTGTGTTCAAATCTATAATATCATTTTAAAAGCTACATTTATTTTTAATTACTCATTTTTGGTTTGGAACTTGTGCAGGAAAATTTGTAATTGGGGTAATTGGCGTGATACAAATTGGGTAATTTACGTGATTAGTCTCTGAATTAAATCATCTTTAATGTAAATATTAATAATATCAATTATATATTTAGTATAAAAAAGTATGATATAATATGTTTTTTTATTGCTCTGATGCATAATATTATTTAAAATTTTAAATCTATTTTTTCTCATAATTATTAAACTTTTATTTTAAAATAATTATAAAATGTAAAAATTATAATGATTCCATAAAAAATAAATATTTTAACCAATAGCAATCAAACGATAAATTTTTCATATGTTATACTTAATGAGAAATTTATCACAAAATATAATATACAAAAAATTTAACACAATAAATAATATTATATTAAAAAGTATTTTTTATACTTAAATATTAAATTTACAATTAAAATATTAATTATAACATTACATTAGAGATTGCAACTTTAGTATTTTATTTTTTGATTTAGGCAATAACTCTTTAATTTATTTGCAGTTTTGGTACAAGGAATCTGTTTTAACAGACTTCAGCATATGAGCTCCAGCTGATGACCTAGTTACGTGTTAAAATTTCAAAATAGAACCTCCTATTTCTTTCTCTTCATTGGCTCCCCATAGCCCGAGGGTCGAACACTACAGTATTCTCGAGAGAAATTATTTAATAGATTAGGTGTAGCACGTATGTATGTTGACTATGTCCTTGCAATTATAGTTTTCTTTCCTATATGTATTATATTAATTATTGAGTTAAAATTACCATAATTATTTTACCTATTAATGTTTCATATTAATAATTTAAGTTTAATTTTATTTTTAATTATAATTATTATTTTATACATAATTTACTCGGTTGTTTTGAACAACGCTTGTCATTTTATGGCAACGGCGAATTAAGTTTTGATGTCTCATTTTTTTGTCTCAATGAGCCCCTCTAATAAAATTTTGACATCTTATGAATTGTTTAGATATTTTTAGTATTTTTTCTATTTATGAGGTCATATTATTAAATTTAGATGACATAACGAATATTAATGGAAAAACAATCACCAAGACAAAAAAATGAAGAACACAGATTTGGACTCGGCACACGCATATGTTTGGGTTTGTATATCTATGCAAGGTTTTCTATATTTAACAAAAATCATTTTCAGATTTGAGATATGTCTACATATATATTTTCTTTAATTTGTATGGTTTACTTTTACTAATCCACAAATTGGATTTTCTATTACGAGAAGTTATTCAATATTTTTTATTTCTGGGTGTAATTTCATTTTCTTTTTGTTTATTTTGTTGGAATTTTAATTCTAAAAGTAATGATCTATGATTAAAATGATAATTTATTTAATTTTTAGGGCGTACTACTAGTTTTGCGTGTTCACATTTTCCAAACAAACGATATCAAAAGGTTATGTGTTTAGCCCTAATAACTATATGGAATGTTTACCTATACGTAATCGGAATGGGCATGACTTGGAGTGAGTAAGATTCAAAGTGAGAAATCAGAGTCAGAATAAGTTACTTATTTGGTGACATGATTCAAATTCGACATCACTCTAAATCCAATTCATGCGTTTGCTTACACCTAAAATCGGAATAAACTATATAAAAGAACTAATGTACCCTTTAATTAATTTTTTTTTATTTTTATTTAAAAATAAATTGTGTACTTATTATATTAAAATTAATCTTAATTAAAATATTTATTATAATAATGAGGTAATAAAATAATAAATGTAAATTGCATAACTATTTGGGATATAGAAATAAATTGTCAAATTTTGAATAAAATAAATATAAATAAAAAACTAAAGTGTTAAAAATTAAAATATATTATTACTTTAATAAACAAAATAAAGCACGTATTTATAATATTAAAGTTAATAATAATTAGGCTTATATTATAATATTAGAAAAATAAAATAATATGAGTTGTAATTATTAAATTTTTAATTTTATATTATAAGTAACTTAGGAGTAAGATAATAATTGAATAATAATATAAGAAATAGGAGCCCTTATCTGAAAAAAGGGTAAGAGATTGTCAAACCCATTCCTCAGCTCCAAATTTGAGCAAAGCCTATCAAATGCCACTAGCCACTCCCATTTCAGAATAAAAAAAATAAATAAACATGAGATTAATTCTCATTCCCCACCCCATTTCTCAATTTTAGTAAGTAAACATGCCAATATTGTGGTAGATCTTATTGATAAGCAAATAATGTCATGTTTACTTATTCGTAATCGGAGTGAACAAGATTCAGAGTGGGCAGAAATCAGAGTCAGAAATCAGAGTCAAAATAAACTGTTTACTTAGGTTCCAGTAATTAGAATCGGAATCAATTTCAATCCTATTCATGCATTTACTTACACTCAGAATCGGAATAAACTGTTATAAATTTACTTACCTACCCTTTTAGTAGATTTTTGTGTGTTCAACTTTAAAAAAAAAAAAAAAAAAAAAAAAAAAATTGTATATTATGCTAACTATATATTAAAATAACTAACTAGTAATTAGATTTTTTTAATCACACCTAATTATTCATCTAAGTTATTTTTCTCAATAAATTTTAATTCAATTTCAATTTTAATTCAATTATTCACCTAATTCAATTTTCTCAATAGAAGATAGATTTTGTGTAGTTGCGGGCTTAGCCTAGCGTTAAATTCAGTACGAGATTCTACAATCAAGTATCCCTAAGTTTGTATACACCAGAAACTACTCGGGACCATTCTGAAGACAATTGACATTTATACAGCCCCACAGCACAGACAATTTACAAAGAAGTTAACAACTTTAGCTCTTAACAAAGTGGTATCTGGATTCAACGTAGCTTTCAGCATCCCATAAGAAAGATCCAAACGCAACAGCCTCCAAGACTAGCATTGTTAACCCTGAGAAGGTGATTGACAGCACTTCATCGTTTGATGTATCAATTGAACCATCTTCGGCGATTTTAATGTCGGGCCTACCGAACAGAGCCTGTGTCTGTTTCTCAATCAAAGAAATGGCTTCTTTGGATCTTATAGTAGCATATCTTTGAAGAGTTTCGGCATCCAAGTACATCACATAGGATCTGAGTCTATATGACTTGCCATCTTCATTGATATCACCACCATCATCATCCGGCAGTACCCTGATCAAGGAATCAGGATCCCATAGCCGGTTTGCTGGTGACGGCTCCTCAAAACTATCTCGGTCTTTACCTAAATGCTCAGGAAGCGTTTTCATGGTTCTCTCAAGCTGAAACCGTTCATCAACTCTCTTGAGAAAATATCCATACATTATGGAAGCGGCATACAGCTTCCCAAGTTTGATTTTGCTGATCTGAACAGTGGTCTCAAGGGGCCCGACAACTCGCTCTCCTATTACGAGAGACAAGTGACTCTGTATCATCTCAAATGCTTCAGGAGAATGAACGGATTCAAGTTTCTGCTCTTGGTGCGGCCAAAAATCCACCTGGCCAGTAGGATCCGAGGTCTCTGTAATCTTCGGTATCATTGAAATATTATTCTCCACAAATTTCCACGCAACAAGGCAGTATATTATCTCTTCCAATGTGTTCCGCCTGTCCTTTTCTTTGACTTCAGCTATTCTCCTGAGAATGGTTCAACTCTTTAAGTCAAGCCAGATTAAGCACTAATCAAAGTGTAGCAAGCAGCAGTTGGAAAATAATTGAAAATAATGCAACTCAATAAGCCAAAAGGCAAACCAGAATACTAGATCCATGTCAACACACACACACACACAGAGAAAACGACAACAACCATGAGAAATGAAGCGCTTAAACAACAAAAGAAGGGTGGTTCTATTAAGACGGCAAGGACAGTGAGAGTATCAATATGCACAGCCTGGAGCATGGTGTAACTACTGTTGAGATTTATTCAGAGACTGACTTTACAGATTTGAATTTTACCACACTATATTATACACCTCCACCTAATGTTTAAAGTGCTTGTATTCCTGCATTCTTCAGGTGCCAGGTCAGTACAATCAATAAGGTTTTACATTTCAATAAAGGGCCAGAAACAATGCATCTATCACGTGGATTTCAGCAATGACAAGAAAGTGTGATGTTTCTGTTGTAAATTGAGAGGAAAAATTGAAGAAATTGTATTACTGCACTACAATTACAACTGGGTTTATATACAGAAGCCCTAGCCTTAGAAACGGCAATTACTAGGTTATATCTAATCCCATAATCTGTGGGATATCCCAACAAAAACAGAAACTAATCAAATCAACCTAATTCTAGGGAAAATAACAATTATATTCAAACTTTCCTAATTTAGTCTATACACGTGTAAAATACATTCTCTCACACTCCCCCTCAAGCTGGTGAATAGGTATTCACCATTCCCAGCTTGGATACAAAACTCTGAAACACTGAACTACTTAAACCCTTGGCGAGTCTATCAGCAAGTTGGCCATGTGTACATAAGGTGTACAGATCAGTCCACTGTCCAACTTTTCCTTGATGAAGTGTCTGTCAATCCTGATGTGCTTCGTTCGATCATGATGCACCGGGTTGTGTGCTATGCTGATTGCGGATTTGTTATCACAATAGAGTTTCATAGGGCCATACCACTTAATCTTCAGATCCTCTAGAACAATCTTCAACCATAGTAGTTCACACACACCTTGAGCCATTGCTCGGTACTCTACCTTAGCACTACACCGTGCTACCACATTCTGTTTCTTACTCATCCATGTCATTAGGTTTCCACCAAGGAAGGTGCAATACCAGAAGTTGATCTTCTGTTAACAACTAACCCAGCATAGCCAGCATCTGTGCATGCCTCAAGAACTAACCCTCCATTCCTCTTGAAAAGGATGCCTCTACTTGGTGTCCCTTTGAGATATTGCAAAACTCTATATGCCACCTACAAATGAACTTCCTTTGGATTGTGCATGAACTGACTAATCACACTCATTGCATACGCTATATCTAGACGAGCGTGAGAAAGATAAATGAGCCTCCCCACCAACCGTTGGTACATTTCTCTATCCACCATAGCGTCTTCTTCTGCCTCTCCAAGCTTGAGATTCGGTTCTATTGGAGTACTCACTGGTTTGCATGTTGTCTTGCCGGTTTCTTTGAGTAGATCTGTAACATACTTCTATTGAGAGATGAAAATGTCTTGCTTAGAATGAGCCACCTCAATCCCAAGAAAATACTTCAATCTTCCTAACGTCTTGATCTCAAACTCCTTAGCCAAACATTGGCTTAGAAGTTGCCTCTCTCTGTCATCATCACCGGTCAGAATTATGTCATCAACATACACTAATAGGGCTGTAACTTTACCTGAAGATGAGTGTCTAATGAGCAAAGTGTGATCTCTTTGACTCTGCCTATACCCCATAGTTGTCATCACTCTAGCAAACCTCCCAAACCATGCTCGTGGTGATTGCTTAAGTTCATACAAGGCCTTTTTTAGTCTACATACTGTACCAGCAACCAAACCTTTATTATTACCCGGTGGGACCTCCATATAAATTTCCTCCTCCAGTCCATGCAAAAATGCGTTCTCGACATCAAACTGCTGCAAATCCCAATCCCAATTAGTTGCTAATGACAACAAAACTCTAACAGTGTTCATCTTTGCAACTGGAGCAAATGTTTCTTAGTAATCAATCCCATAAGTTTGAGTTATAACCACCCTTAGCCACCAACCTAGCCTTGTATCTTTCTATTGACCCGTCTGCTTTATATTTTACCGTATAAACCCATTTACACCCTACGGGTTTCTTTCCTTCAGGCAACTTCACTAATTCTCAAGTTTTGTTCTTCTCCAACGCCTCCACTCCACATTCATGGTCTGCTTCCATTTTTTATTGGTTAAAGCCTTGGATAAATTAGTAGGAATGGCAATGGTGTTTAGGCTGACAAGGAAGGCTCTATGAGATGGTGAAAGTGTCTAAAGGACATGAACTGTGCAAGAGGGTATAGGGGTTGGTTTGTGCATTCTCTAACTCCTTTCTTGATAGCAATTGGGAGGTCCTGGTCATCATTGTTTATCTAAGATTCAGATTGAAAAGAAGGATTAGAAATTGTTACCTCATTCTCAGGATTTAGGTTGGGAGTCTTGAACTTGCACAGATTCAGGGACAACCTTCCTCCTTCTCGAGAACACATTGCCTTGGCCAAATCTCACATTATCAAGGGCCAGATTTGAAGGTGGATTTGCAGGAGACTCGGGATTTGGATTTTCAGTGGGCTCAGTGGGAGAAACATTTTCAGTAGACTCGGTGGAAATATCAAAGGGGCTAGGCTGTCTTGACATTGGAAGTGATGAAGATGGCAGATCAAGAAGCAAAAAATCTGCCTTATCCTTATCTTTCCATTACTGAATTCTCCCCCTGAAGATAAGAAATAGTGAAATAGGATTCTTGTTCATGAAAGGTCACATCAACTGAGACATAGAACCGTTTTGATGGGGGATGATAGCACTTATACCCTTTTGAGTTGAAGAATATCCCACAAACATGCATTTTAATGCCCTTGGATCTAATTTTCTCCGGTTCTGAACATGAACAAATGCCACACACCCGAATATGCGAGGAACAAGATTATTTGTGGTGTGTTGATTTGGATAGAATGTGGAAGGACATTTATTGGCCTTTTAAATCCTACGACTCTCGAAGGCAACCGATTTATGATGTGGGCAGCTGTAAGAACCGCTTCCCTCCAAAAAAAATTTAGGCACATTTTTCTGAAACAGGAAGGATCTCGTGGAATCGAGGAGATGACCATTTTTTCGTTCTGCTACTCCGTTTTGTTGTGGAGTACTAACACAAGAGGACTCATGTGCTATTCCTACTTTCTGAAAGTATGGAGTTAGGAATTGATTGAAATAGTCCTTAGCATCATCCGACCTAAATCTTTTGATATTGATCCCAAATTGAGTCTTTATCATAGAACAAAAATTTGGAAGAACAGTGCTGACATAGGACTTCTGTTTAAGAAACAAAATCCAGGTTACTTGAGTACAATCATCAATGAATGACACAAACCATTTTAGCCACATTTACATTAGAAATAGTGGAAGGACCCCAAATATCACTGTGAATGAGATAAAAATGAACAAAACTTCTTTTATTACTGATTGGAAAAGATACACGTTTGTGTTTAGCAAGTTCACACACTTCACAATGAAAACGTTCAACATCTAGACCCTTAAATAAATAAGGAAACAACAGTTTAATAATCCTAAACGATGGATGCCCAAGTCAGTGATGATGAAGCCAAACTTTTTCTTTATTGGATGAAAGGGACTCTGAGACAAAAGAATGAGATGTTATGCCCTTGGTAGTGTTTGATTGGCTTGGTATTTCGAGATAGTAGAGCCCATCCCGTTCTCTAGCATGTACAATCGTCCTCCCCGAATCCTTGTCCTGAAATACACAGTAACTTTGATTAAAAACCGCTTTACAATGTAAATCTTTAGTGAGCTTTTGGATGGAGACAAGATTTGTGGTTAGCCTAGGGACATGGAGAACATTTTTTAAAAATAGTGACGGGCTTATCTTCATATCACCTATGCCTGCCACAGTGGTCAATGATCCATCGGTTGTGTCTATTTTCCTATTACTTAGACATAGGACATATGAGGAGAAAATTTTTGATGAATGGGTCATATGGTCGGTAGCTCCCGAGTCAATAATCCAGGAGCTGGTAAAGGCTATATCCGAGACATTTAATCCAATGGAGAATGGAAGTTTACCTGAATACGCCAGTGAACAAGTACTTGATGGTTTTTCAAGGTTGCCAATAAGTGATCTCACCCTCTCAATTTCTTCTTGGTTGAGATTTCCCATCTCTTGTGGTGTTCCTTCATGCGGCTGCATTGCTGCAATCTGGGCTTTGTCCATTGTTCCTCGGTTGCTCTCCCTTTTGTCCCCACTCTCGGCTTGGTGGCTTTCCATGCAGTTTTCAACACTGCTCACGAGTATGACGTGCCTTCTTGTAGTAAGTACACCATAGAGTGTCTTTGTAGTCACGGTTTTGAGTCTTTGGCTGGCTGGTCCTCCCATTCTCCACCGCTGGCACTTTTTCTGCATTTGTGGCTGTCTTATTGCTGTTACTAGCAACCAAAGCCGAACTGTTAGTGCCCTTTGGTTCAAGCATCAATTCCCTTCTACTTTCTTCTCCTCGGATGAGTGCCACCACTTCATTGAAGCTTGGAACTTCCTGTTTGCCAAGAATCTGAATTCTAACTACGTCGAATTCTGGATTGAGTCCAACAAGGAAATCATAAACCCTATCTTGTTCAATAAACTCCTTCAAGATTGCTGCATCATTGGGACACTTGGTCTTAATTACCCTATAATGATCAAGTTCTCGCCACAAAGCCTTCATTTGATTAGTATATTCAGTGACAGTCCTATCTCCTTGTTTTCCAACGATCATCTTAACTTTGACTTCGTAGACTTGAGTAGCATCCTTCGCCTTGGAGTATGTTTGTTGAATTGCATCCCATATATCCTTGGCAGTGGCCAAGAACATACATGTATCGCTAATCTCCGGAGTCATGGAGTTCCACAGCCATGCCATGATCATTGAATCCTCCTCATCCCACGCTTCAAATCATGGATCTTCCGGTTTTGGTACTGTTCCTAAGAGGTGGCTGATTTTTCCTTTCCCTTTCAGCACAGCCCAGACAAGTTGGGACCATTTAAGGTAGTTTTTTCCATCCAGCGTATATGCGGCCTGAATGTTCTATAATTCCCCGACTTGTTGAGGCCTAAAGGTTTTTGCATCCTCCGATCGTGTTGTAGTGGTTGTTTCTGCCACCTCCGACATTCTCAATCAACCAAGCGGTCTCAAGGCAATTAAGGCCGGTTGTGTCAATCAAAATACTAGCGATAAAGGCTGATAAAATCCAGGCACAGCAGTGGCGGCAGGGCAGAAAAAAAACAGGGCAGCAGTGGCGAAACAGTCCCTTAGCAACAGAGCAGAGAAAAGAAAAACAACCCTTGGCGATGAAGGCTAGGGTTTCAACCCTTGGCAATGAAGGCTAGGGTTCTTCGTTCCCATAAAAAGAACCTAAAGTTCTGATACCATGTTGCAATTTGAGAGGAAAAATTGGAGAAATTGTATTACTGCACTACAATTACAACCGGGTTTATATACATAAGCCCTAGCCTTAGAAACGGCAATTACTAGGTTATATCTCATCCCATAATCTGTGGGATATCCCAACAAAAATGGAAACTAACCAAATCAACCTAATTCTATGGAAACTAACAATTATATTCAAACTTTCTTAATTTAGTTTATACACGTGTAAAACACATTCTCCCACAGTTTCCAAAAAGCTTCATCACTCAAAGAAAACAGAAAACTATGTATCACAAAGGTATGCAAAAGGCACATCAAAGCCAAACTCATATATATTAAGTAAAAGATTGGTATCAAGGTGGCCGTTCGGGTCAATCTCTACTATAGCTGGAAAACTCACGTTGATCACTAAAAGTTTATTGTCAATGTATCAAAACAGCTTTATACTTCTGATTTTGCAAATTAGATAAGTCTCTCTCCTGAGTACTTTGAGGTCTGAAAGCGTATGTCGAAGTTCATTACCCATTTTTAATAAATCAGCCTGCACGTCATCATTACCCATTTTTAATAAATCAGCCTGCACGTCATCATCTCAATGATCCTAGAAATTTGAAAAGTCATTCCTCCTATTCAACCTACTTCCTTGGTCTTTCAGTATATCCAATAAGGCCCCCAAGGCCACCAAGAGAAACTAGATGTAAAAGTTACAAATACACTATTCCTCGAGTTGATGACCTGGAACACATAATCCCAATGATTTTTATTCAACCAATCATCATTTTTAAACTCCCAAGTTATACCATAGAACATGAGAGTTGAGTTTTGAGTACTGACTTGTAGAGTACATCCTGAGGCGAAGAAGAAACTTCCTTTTCCTGGGCATCTCTATCAGTTTCAAGGTTCTCGAGCTGCTGGTCAATGGCCACAGGGAGTAGATGTGGGTGTGTTTGCAAAATCTGGCACAAAAGCTGACCGACAGGGGATTCAAATTGAAGAGGAGCAAATGGCACCAAATTACCACTTGAATGTTCAGACGCTCTCACAGTCACATCTTTTGCTCGATACTTGTACACCCCATTTCCAAGCTTGGGAAAGTAAAATGAAGGGCAGCTCTAGATACAAAATAACACAAAAAAGTAAAACGTTATTACCAAATCCACATGGATCGATATTGAAGATTTTCATCAATCACAAAAGAAAAGTACGAGAAATCCTCCACGATATATTATTGCAGGAATTACAGCCAGACAATTAAATAATAGAGCTTCACCCCTGCAAAAAATGCTATTGAATTAACTGAACAGACAAGAACAAAAGGAATGCAAAAACAAAATGCTGGGAATATTGATGGAAAATAAATAGCATGCGCCGAATGGATCAAAGAAGGTTGGGCGCCTCTACAAAAAACTATTCAGGTAAATTTTGATTGATATTCGTATACAATTCTAACTTTCTATGGGGCTCTACGTAACAAAATTTGAATACTTTTTCAGACAAATAATAATAAGCCTTGACTTGTCTTTAGGTCCATCGTGGAATTGAACAAAAAATAAAGTTCTTTAATTCGATGATTCCTTCAAGCTAGAGCAGAATCTCTTTTTTCATTATTCATTAACCAAATGTTCACATATCAAACTCTCCAATTTACTATCTCACCTTCTACAAGAACCTAATCCCACAAACATACAATCAGATATAGGCTTAATTATACATGTTATATATTTAAAGCTCACTCCCTTCATTTGTAAGACTATGGTGAAATTTCCCTACTTATATCACTCTTAAATTTAATCATTTAGAGAAAGAAAAAAAAAAAAAAAATATATATATATATATATATATATATATATATATATATATATCGTTCCATTTCTGAGAAAACTTGGCCATGGAGGAATAGTTTCAAAAACAAGAGGTTCCAAATACAAACCCTGCCAGCATTCTAAAATGAAATTGGAAGCCAAGCGCCGGTCTATATTCCACTCAATTTTCTCAGTAACCAAACAGAACATGCGAAAATAAAAACTAACCGCGCTTTCTCAACTCCCTCAGAACACAACGAAACTTAATCCAAAGAGGAAAACGTAAGTAAGAAATCCGATATTCGCGTCATTTTCCATCAAATTCAGCAACCAAGAGGATTCGGAGAAGACAGCGAGCGAGAATCAAACTCCAAAATCCAAAAGAATAAATAAATCTAGAGAAAAACAGACGAAAATGACAAAGAATCGAAAGGCGAACTCACTCTGAAGAAACCAGAAGAAAGGAAGGACTTGGAATCGTAGAGCGAATGACAATGAAAGTGCCGGGATTCTGGCCCTCTGAGACCACCGCCCTTAGGGATTACCAACGAGACGTCGCTTACTACGCCTGAAACCTGCATTTTTTTTTTCTTTTCTCACCGCTCTGCAGAAGCTGTTTGTTTCCCGGGAAATTTCTGCCTGCGGACAAGGTGCTAAATATTCTTTCGTGTAGTGAAGATATTCTTTTGGTCCGTCATAGAGACATATAATAATTTGAGTTCTGATTGGCAATTATTTGCAGTCAGAAAAGAAAAACGAAATGGTTGGGATTTGATCTTGGACCGGATATTGGGGATGAGTGAAACCGAAATTTTGTAGGCTATGAAAAAAAAAAAAAAAAAAAAAAAAAAGAAAAGAGAGACGGAAAAAGGAAAAAGAAAATTAAAAAAAATTAAAATAAAAAAGAAACCACTTAGGAAACGTTTTATTAAGTGAACATGATAACAGACAAGAATAAGTACAAGAAAGAATTTATTTAAACAGAGAATTAAATAGGAAAATATATTTTTGAGAAATAATTAAAAAAATATATAATAAGACAAAAAAAATATAAGAAATGTAGAAAGGGAGACAAATAAAAAAAAAAAAAGAGAGAGAGAAAGAAAAAATGGCAAAAAAATTAAAAAGAGAAAAGGAAAGAAAGAAGAAAGAAAAAAAAATGAGATTTTTTAATATACTTAACTTATTAGTAGATTAAGTTTTTTTAAATGTTAAATTTACATATTTTTTTTATATTTATTTGATTTTATATAAATTTAACGGATAAAAAAAAATTAAATTATTAATATAGACATATCAGATAAGGTCTTAAAAAGAATACATTAAAAAAAGCTCATATATATATATATATATATATATATATATATATATATATATATAAAACACATGCACACCGGTTAGAATCCGTTGTTTGTAGAAAATGAAACGAATAGAGCGAGCGAGCGAGCATTTGCGAAGAAGTGCACGTTTCTCAATTAAGCAAATGATTTAGTTTAATTTGACTTTTATAAAAAATATCAAACCCCCTAAAAAAATTAATTTGTTTAATATTTAAAAAAAATAACCACTCAAATAGCCTACGAGTGCCCCAATTCACAGAATAGATTGAGGTTATTTTTTTACTTTTTGGCATTCTTTATGGTGAGACCTCAAAAAAAATCCATCAATGAGACCTTTGTTTTTAATCATTCAATTAATTCTTTAATTGTTAGATATGTATAGGGCTGTAAGATTTCGGTTCGAAACCCAACTAACCCGCCCTACCCGACTCAACCCTACCCGAAATCATGGTTTTTATTTATTTATTTATTATTTTTTTTCATATTAAAATAGGCTCAACCTACACTATGCGGGTTGGGCGGCGGGGCGGACATCGTGTGACCCGATACACCTCGACCCAACTGCGTGAGGATGGAGGGTCTTAAAAAAACCCTAAATCCCTAATCACTTTCACTTCTCAGTCTCTCTCACTTCTCACTCCCTCGTCTCCCCTCGCTGCCGCCTCAATTCTCTCTTCTCCATTCTCAGTTTTTCTTCTCACTTCTCAGTCTCACCTCCCTGGCTCCCTTGCCTCCCTCGCCGCCGCCTTATTTCTCACTTCTCCGTTTTTAGTTTTTTTCTCATTTCTCAGTCTCTCTGTCTCTGACTCTCCGTTCCTTTTCTTCTTCTCACAGTTGATGTCTACCGCCTCCGCTTCTTCTTCTTCTTCTCTATTATTGTATGGTAATTCAAGACAAAGCAGAGAAGAAGAAAAAGCCTTCTCAGGAGGCCAAGTCTCTGCGGAGATGCCCATGGTGAGGTTTTCCGGTGGTGCTTCTCCTGCCACACCTTTCTGGTTCACCCTCAGTAGGTGCTTACTTTGCTTTCAATGTTTCATTGTTTGATTCTTTTGTTGTCTTTGTTCATGGGTTTTTGTTTGTTATCCTTTTTGGTTGCTGGGAAATTATGGGAAAAGAAATAAGTTTATATATATATATATATATATATATGTGTATATATATATATATATATATTGGTTTATTGGGATCTTTTGTATGTTCTCTCATTTGGGTATGGAGAAAATTTGAGATTTCCGGGGAAAGAACTTTGATTTTCTTTGTTTCCTCTGTTTCCACCAAACCGATCAACCCACAAAACTAAGCCTACCCGAGGTAACCCAAATGATTACGGGTTTGTGGGCCAATGGGAGTGTTACGGCCCAAATTTCCCTCACCCGGACCTGTGCGGCTTGGCCCAAATTTCAAGCTCAACCCGAGCCTACCTGGCCGAGTTACACCCCTAGATCTGTATAGGTACATATGAAAAATTTACAACGCACCCCACACAACTGTTCCTTCTGCAGATTTAACCATTAAAAAATTAATCCAATAATTAAAAACAGTGATCTCACCAATGGTTGTTTTGAGAGGTCTCACTGTAAAGATTGCCTTACTTTTTCGTTTATTTTGACCAAAGAAATCAGTTTTTGTTATAAAAACTGAGAGATATAAAGCTGACAAAAAGATTTTAAAGAGATAAAAGGATAGATGAAATCTCTAATTACTACTGTTATGAAAGTGTACATCTCTGAAATACAAAGCATCGTGTTTATAATGATACTTAAATTTACTGTGCATTACTATTCATCTACACGATTTTACGCGTTGCATCGCATGCTATCAAAAGGTAGGTGGCCAATCCTCAATAAAAGTTGTAATGCTTGACTTTGTCAACACTCCCCCTTGAATGTTCACCTTTTATGACGCCTCATTTAAAATCTTGCTAGGAAAAACCCACTAGGATAAAAAAAACATAGCAAAGGAAAAACGAGTACATCATTAATATATACGTGTCTTATATTATCT
Organism: Morus alba; assembly: GCA_012066045.3. Lineage (NCBI taxonomy): Eukaryota > Viridiplantae > Streptophyta > Magnoliopsida > Rosales > Moraceae > Morus > Morus alba. The sequence continues at coordinate 6,567,207 of CP050235.2, forward strand.
CGTTAAAAATCTTATTAAGACAACTCAGTGAGATAAAACCATAATAAGGGAAAAAAGGTACAACCACGTACACTCCCCCTCAAGTTGACATGTATAGGCCTTCTTTATAAATCTCGCAGGTGACACATCCCAATCATGGGATATGATTTACGACGTTGTAGTAGGAAGTGCCTTTGTGAAAAAATTCATTGTATTGTCACTTGATTGAATGTATTCAATATCAATATCCTTGTTCTTTTCAAACTCTTGGGAGTATGAGAAGAACTTCAAGGGTATGTGTTTGGTTATGTCAACGTAACCTTCTTTTATTTGAGCGAAATACTGCATTGTCTTTAAATAATCTTGTTGGATTTTCTTGATAGATAGTCCACAAGTTTCTTTTGATATATTGCATCATAGACCTCGACCATACACATTCTCGACTTGTTTCAAAGAGTGCAATAATTTGCATGATTTGAAGAAG